>CM042194.1:29405130-29427907 GCA_023539305.1 Ilex asprella
CCCTCTCTCTCCCCTATATATTCACAACCCATTGGAGAATGGAAATATAGATATGAGTTTGCTTATTTTGTAGATCATACATTATTTTAAGAAAACTCAAGTGAAAAAGTTACCTTGTTTGCAAAGAAGACCCGATCGTACTTGTAACGATGTGCTGGGTAAACCCAAGAATTGCAAGTGAAATGGATTTGACCATGTCCGGGAACATCTTCTAGGGTTACTGTCTTAAGGTAGAACTGATTGTGATGGTAATTTTTTATAATGAAGGCACCAGGAACAGTCATGGATTCATCCCACTCGAATAAAATGTTGAATGTAGCGTCTCCGGCCGATATAGATGTGTGTGTTGAAATCCAGTTTTCCACGAATGCTGTTTTTCCAAGCTTCCCTTTTAATCCATTTGCTGCTAACATATGTGAAACAAAAACTTGAGTTTGATGAAATCAATGATAAAGTTTGCCTTTGTCCTACTCAAGAATGATTCTTTTTCAATTTCCCGATTATCGAGAAAAAACATCGCAATTTAAAATTTCTAAGCAAATATCAATAAATTAGACTCAAAGTATTAAACCCATTCTTAGGACATGCATAAGAAGAGATTTGAGTTCTCATATTTGATTTAAATGTTGGAAACTCAGCTGCTATACTTGGTTGCAGGGGAAGCAGAGGAAAGAAACTCAAATATCATTGTAAGTCTCCTTCTCTCTTCTCCAGCAAAACTTTAATTTTTTATGTTGAAGTGAAGCTTTGATTGATTTGAATTATGCGTTTTATTCCAAAATTCTGGAAAACATCATACTAATTCTTTAATTTTGCATATATTCCCAACAACAGAACTACAGTTCATAGTTCTTAATTTCTTGTTATGATCAACCCTGAAGAAATCTTTTCGTCTCCATTAGAAAATCACCATGACCAACCTCTCTTTCTCTCAACTTCACTGACATATGAATTTCAAGTTCTTCTTCATGTTCTTAGATTCATATGTATAAACGATAGGGATAGAGAGGGGCCTGACCTGGGTCGCTATGAACGGCGCTGATGAGTTGAAGTGAGACACCTTTGCCAAAGATCTCGTACACCCGATCAAGAAACGAGGCACCCACATCATTGAAGTCCAAAACATTCTTCTTCATCAACTTTATTGTTCCTTTGATCTTCATAACCTTACTCTTATTATTTTCTTTGGGCTCGTCTCGAGCCTTTCCACAAATCTTTTCTAGTGTTTTTCCCAACATCTCTGGTATAGAACAGTACCCCATTTGATCAAGCCCTAAGCAGAATAGATTCAAAGAAGGTATGAACTGGATGGTGATTAGGAAGATGGGTATATATAAGAGAAAACTTAGTGGGTACATTGGGAATAATAGCTTTCTGCTGTACTGGTAATGCTTATGTTCTTGACTTGGGAAGACTTGGTGGGTGTTCTAAACTAGCCGCTTGACTATCTTCTGAGCTGGACAAATGAAATATGATGGTTGGCTGTTATGACTTAAGAGTTTCAATTTTTAATTATCTTTCCTAGAAAAAAAAAAGTTAAAAGGAATTGATTCCACCTGGCCGTCCCATCTGGCTATATACAAAAAGTATTGACGAGCCTAAATTCAAAGTGAGGTCTAACAAATCAAATAAGCACAAGTCTACTAAAAGACAATTTAAGTGCAGTTCGTCAATTCGACTCCGTCTGAGACTTAAAGAGTTCATCAAGAAAAGAGTACGTGGGGAGAAAATTATCCTTCCGAAAAAATTAGTGCTCTCAAACTTATATCATCGTCTTACCATGCCTATAAATTGTAAGTCTTATCCACATGAGATGACACATCTTGGCATCTCACTACACATTGAGTTTTGCCTCTACACCGCTCTACACACATAATTTTTCTCTCTTTTAGCTATTGTACCTCTTCCGAAACACACCTCTTTAGGAGCTTTCTCTCTCTTTATTCATCAATAAAGACTCCTGGCCACCACTGTTGTTTTCTAAGAGTGGAGTAGGTCATCTGGACCGAACCACTATATATCTGTGTGTTGACTCTATATTTACATTACTGTCATTGATTGTTTTATTTATTGTCTATTAATTATATCTTATTACACACTCGAGTGTTGTTCTTACACGAGACTATTTTGTATATCATCGCGTATTTTAAAAGATTGTTGTGTGAATACACACACATACATATGTACGTGTATATATATATATAATCTCTCAGTTCATCCATTCTGTCTCCTTGGTTGGCTGTTTGAACATTGACTCACCATTGGTTTCCATATTCTGTTGGCTTTCGATCAAGAAAAAAAACTGTTGTCTTCAGCATGGTAGGGTCTCTCTCTCTCTCTCTCTCTCTCTCTCTCTGTGAGACAGATACACCCAAAAGGTGGTTGTAATAAACTAATGTTGAAACCTAACCTATAAAGAAGCAAAAAATATCCTCATTTACATTTATGATAAATTACAAAAATGGAAAGCGAAAGAATGGTATTAGTAATTGGAATCAACAAATTGGGAGGCAATTACTACTTACACTGGACCAGATAACCAAAATGTAGCTGTATTTTAAGTGAAGTCTGGAGATATATAGCCTCTGGGTTATTATTTGGTGAAGTGACTATGAAAATGACCCACGCCTCTTGTAGCGTAAAATCCCCTCTCAGAAAATGGTTGTTGATAAAAGAGGAATCAGAAATTGATTATGGCATATTGGATGAGGATTTGATTAGATAGACCATAGAAGTAATTATGGAAAGTAAAATTACAATAAATAAAGATGACAAAAATATATGGAATTAGCTTCATCTTCCCTGGATTTATTTGCATATTCACTTGATACCCTTTCAAAATGAGTTAAAAGATCTCTTGGTTAAGGATTAAGTTATATGGCAAAAATAAATAAAAAATAAAAAAAGATTAAATTATATAACAACTAACATGTTTGATATTTTCCTTTTGTTGATGCTTTGACTTTTTTTTTATACCCTTTAAAAATTGAAATTTCTATGAGGGGAGAGAAGGCTGGTGCATTGGCGCGGAGGTATTCTTGTGTTGTAGTGGTTGTTTTGAGATTGAGATTCTTTCTATTAAACTTTCACTCAATTTTATTGAATAGGAAATCACTCTTTTTGCGAGTAAAGTCTTCACTCAATAATATACCATTCACTAAAGTGTACCAAAAGATCCATTGGTCACATAGCTTGTAGATTACGAGTGTCTATAGTTCAAATTATTGTAAAATTTTAGGTCAACATTATATAATTTTTACCGTTTTAGGCCAAGTTTGTACAATTATATAATTTCTAAAATTTAAATTTATCAAACACTTCATACAGATCTAGTTCTCTCTTAATGGACATCAGACATTAGGGTTGTTAATCAAACTAAGCTACTCAAATTTAGCTCGTTTAAGCTCAGTTTATTTTTTAAACGAGCCCGAACATGAACAAGTTTTTAGGCTTGTTTAGAAAACAAGTTCTATATGTTCGGTTCAAACTCGACATGCTCAACTTGTTTATGTGAAATATTCGAGTTTGACTTATTTTTGGCTCGTTCAGACTTTGCTCGTTTTCTAAACGAGTCGAATTTATACAATTTTTTAGGCTCCATTAATAAACAAGATCGGCTCGAGCTCGTTCGACTAACCGACTTATTAGTCATGTATTAATAGAAGATTTAGTTTGATACAATATATTTTAGTTGCATTCATAAGTAATTTATGGGAGAAAGAAAAAAAAATGATGAAATTCCCCTCCCACTTCGTACGTCTTTGCCAAAACGATGTGAAATGAGGTGACAACAACATATCATAAATGGCTCATGGCCCATTTTTATAAGGACGTTTCCTATTATATTGACGTAATTCATCCTTATCCCACTTGAGGGAAAAGGAAGGAGAGAGAGAGAGAGGGAGAGAAGCAACGTCACTGGATTTGAAACCAAAGGTTGGTCCAGGGGCCACCAAAAGCAACTTAGTCCATTGGCATGTGTAACACGTTCCAGCAATCAAATCAAAATCGTCTAAGTTTCATGGCAATTAACTTGTTCATAGTTACCATTTGTAAGTTACAAATCACATTAGGTCATACATGGAGAGATGAACAAATTTAGTTCTAATTGAGTTCTATTTTTATAGCTTCCATGACTCTTCCATTATTGTATTGTAACGTCTTGCCCCCAAAGAGCATGTGGTAGAAGAACAAACGGGTCGTTTTACCAAACACGACACAAAAAAAATTAGAATATTTTCTCTCTAATAGAATCACTTATCGTTACGAATGAATAAGTAATAGTGTATTGGAGGTCGAATGACTTTATGGTTTTCAACCTTTTTGTCCATAAGTTCAGATTTTGAAGATGCGTTTTTATAGTTCACTTGACAGTGAAATATCGTCACTTTTTATTTTATAGTACATTATCTCCCCCAACTGCTTCACCATTCCTTATTCAAAGGTTCTCTCTCCCTGTGTTGTCCCGACTCCATTCTGCCTTGAGGCTGTCCCGGCTGTGGTGCCAATGTGTCAGCATTAGTCTTGGTAGGGTAGGAGTGGTGGTGGTGGAGGGGCAGTGGCAGTGGTGGATGTTGGTGGTGTGTTCATGGATGTGTGTGTTTAGAGAGAGAGAGAGAGCAAAAGTAATGCTAGTTGTTGCTCTATTCCCCTCGGTGGGGGGGACAAAAAGTGGAAGTATCAATTATATTTTAGAAGCTGTAAAAGGTATATCTTTTAAATCATCAAAAACCAGAGAGAGAGAGAGAGAGAGAATTGTAACACTTTCAAGTATTTAATTAGTGGACCATATAGTTGGTTCCTCAAATATTTATAAGAGTAATGCTATATATCCCAAATTTATATCCCAAAAGTACGTCCCAAATTAATGGGAACCGTTGGATGAGTGGGTCCCAATGAAAAAAGTTGGTAGGACCCACTCATCCAACGGTTCCCATTGATTTGGGATGCACTTTTGGGATATAAATTTGGGATATGTAGCATTGCTCTATTTATAAACCTAGTTAGGATTCTTTATGAATACCAATGAATAGAGAATCCAGTGTTGCCGTGAAATGCAATAAAGCTTTAGCATACTACTTTTACACATGCATTGACATCCTAACAAAAGACAATATGTCATGGGGGAATCTATGATAAAGTTTGATAAGCATTTAATTCTCAAGTCACGGGTGAGCATTTAATTCTCATGTCACCGAGTTAGTTGAGAAGTGAAACAAGGGAAATGCAATTTTGATTTTATTTAGGAATTTAATGATGTATAATCATTGGACTGGTTGTTGACTTCATTTAACATTGGAACTCACAATTAATTCAATGATTGCATTGAAGTCACATCATTAAGTCCTTAAATAAGATTCTCAAATTTGGTCTATGTAGCATTGCTTGTGAAACAAAGGACGAAACGTGAATTTTTGTGTTACAAGTTCGAGCCTTCTTGTCTGCATAAAACTTCACATGCTTTGTTTGTAGGTAATTGTGCTTTGTTTGTAGGAGTGAGTTTTTTTTTTCATTTGTTATTTAAATAGGGGTGGGGTAAAGGAGATCGCCCAAAGACTACCCTAATAGGCTCTTACTGATGGGATCATGAGGGACGTCCATTACTCTTTTCGGGAATGAACTTAGTTAGGCTAGCATTGTGATCAACCATCAAATTTCAATGTGAACTTCAAAATTTGAATCTGTAATATCAAAATGAGAAATTTGACCGATGTCTTACTGGACCATCCCACTCGGTGGTTGTAGAAATGAGTCTAAAGACTGTATAATTGGGACAATTCCCATTGGAAAAAATAATGCTAAGACCAGACTGGCCTATAAGTTGTTGTAACATGTAAGGCTCTTTTTGTCTAGGTTGGAGATACTCTTTTTTAAGGAAGAGTGAAACCAACAAAAAGATTTCTTTTTTGCTAGGTAACAGACCTAAGATAGGTATATATGTTTATGTTGGAATTCGATCTCGATCCATTCACTCGACATAAATTAATATAAAATTATTAATTATTACTTTACTTTTCATTGACCTTTAAATCCGTTTCACGAATGAATTGTCATAAACTAGTTATATATAATACAAACCCTAATACACTAATTCAATTCGATACGACAAAAAATGATCCATTATTAGTTGTTCTGGATAGTAACTCATTACAAGTTCTAGGTTACACACTTCCTATACAGAATGGACTGAGATGTATCTATTAGATTAAATGGCACCCAGTGTAGGTGGATTAGTCTCTAATATTTTATTTAACTGGAATCTGGGTGTATCACATGCTTGATTATTTGAATTGCCAGAAGGACTAATATTAGAGAGAGAGAGAGAACCATCCCATTAAATAAATGCATGTGAAGAATTGATTGGGACATGATGGCTACAAAATATAGAGATTATATACAACTTGATTAATGTGTGAATTAACTATAAGATAATTCTAAGTCAACAACTGAGATAGTCTGAACTTTTATTTGTTTTAATGGTTTATTAAAATATGAACCAACTAGCTAGGAATCATTCAAAACTTCCCAGCGTACACTAAATATATAATCACAGTTGTTATATTTTGGCAATTTGGATTAGTTGGACTTGGACAATGTCAAAGACTATAAACCCTACTTGCAAGGTTTCTGAATTTTTGTATCCCTTGGTGAATATTGCATGGCAATGTGCAAACTAACAATTAATCTGAATATCACCAGTAGAGGTGTCGGATGAGGCATGTTTGTGTTAGGTGTTAGCGGGTTCGTGTTAAAAAAAATACTTCACCCATACCAAATGTGTTTATTAATTCATGTCGAATAAATATTGTCATATTAAATTCATGTCGTGTATAATCGGTATATAAATGAATCGTTTCGTGTATTTTTTTTTATTAATCTTATTCATACCTGATTCGTCTTTTTATGTTGGATCCATTCGTTTACGAAATGAGTGGTTTAATGAAAACTTAAACTTTTTAATTTTATATCATGTTAACAGATTCTGTTATATTTTAACACTCATGCCTTTTTGAGTGGCTTTATTGTGCATCTTCTTGATGACCAGATCTACCATTATTTCAAACAAATGATAGGAGAAAAAGAAAACAATCGTATATTACACATTAAGCCCCTTCGCCCAAATTACACGTTGATAATGTTAACTCTAAGGAATAGTTTAACTGGTAACATAAATGAATTATAAATTTAGACGTTCTGAGTTTGAATTTTGACAATATCTTGGGATTAGGCCATAAAGAATTTATCTCTTATAAATACCCTAATTTTGACGTAGATGATTTGTCTTTGATCGAACTAGAGAGGGGTTTAATCGATGTGCGCATAAACTAACTCAAATAGCTCTAATAAAAATATATATATATGTACATATATATATATATAGCAAATAAGGTGGTGACTTGTGGGTGGTGTGTTGTTGGCTATGGTGGTGGATTACATCTGGTTGAGAGGGTGGAAGATTAACCCTAAGGGTAGTTCAAATGGTAAAGGGAACAAGTTATAAACTAATATGTCTTGACTATGAATATTGACAATATCTTAGGATTAGGCTATGAGGGATTTATATCTTATTAATACACTAGTCTTGGAGTGTATAGACTCAATTTATGTATCATCAATGTCAATAATTTTAATCGATAACACTCATCGTTAATCACTAACTGAGGAATACCCTGTGGAATATAGTATTGAATCTTGGAAACGTTGATAAATAATGAAGGGCATTACAAATATATTTGAGCAAGAAGAAACGAAATATACTGCACTTCCAAATACAGTTGATCGTGCTTTATTGAATGGGAAAAAAATTAATCTCATCTAGTTGTAAAATGACATTTAATTCGAGGGGGCAATGTGTAATTCATCCAGTTCTATCCAACCCAAAGATAAAATGAGATAAAGGGTTCTCCTCATTTTGTTCTTTACTTGATTTGCTATAAAAGAATCTTATGTTTAGTTGGAATGACGATACACAAAAATGACAGTAATGAAAGGAAATTACATTTTTTAATTTCTAAATTACTATGTTTGAGTTGTCAACTACTTGGTAATTCAACCTATGAATAAAATTATTTTTGTAATCGAATTTTTAATTTATACCCATAGCTAATGATGATAATCTCATACGTACCTTAATTTGGTAATTGTTAAAAAATAAAAAAATAAAAAACAAGTTTTATTTCCAAAATTAACTTCATTCCTTAAATCAAGCTCTCTTCTTAAAATCAATCTCTTTTTTAAAATTGAATTCATTTCTAAAATAACAATAAAAAGATATTCATTCTCTTACTAGATATAGTTGACTGTAATCAAAAAATTGTAATTTGGGCCCCGTTTGGTAACGTTTTCGTTTTTTGTTTTTCAAAAACGAAAAACAAAAATCAAAAACTTTTTTTTTTTTTGTTTTTAAAAATCGCCCCTCGTTTATCAAATGATGACAGAAATGAAAAACATAAACGGTTACCAAACGAATTTTTTTTTCTTGTTTTCTCTAAATATCAAAATAAAAACGAAAAACGAAAAACTTAAACATTATCAAACGGGGTCTCAAATACATATCATATTTTGAATGAGTATTAAATGAGTGGATTCCATTAAAAAAATTGATAAGACTTCGGATGATACGCATCTATTTGCATTGCGTAGCATTTTCTAATGGAGCAGCCAGCAAACCCTTGACCGGTCTCTTCTCATCCTCAATCTCACTCATATGCAATCAAAAAAACCAACCTAACCCACTAAACCATAGCCAAGAAGAACACGACCACCATGACAAACACCCAAAAACCAACAAGAAGAACAGACCCACCAAACCCTAGCAATATATTATATATGACTCTTCAAAAGCACTAAATATATTATAATCTCTATTTAAAACCAGCAAACTTTTATAATGGAGGCCTGAAAGCCAACATCAGCATTATATGTTAAGTATACTAATGGCTGCCTAACTGCTGGTTAGAGATTATAATTAGACTCCAAAATCCAAACCTCTGGCGGCCAAGCGTAATTACCATAACCATGAAGTATAGTCAACTATCTATCTAATATTATGTTAGAAAATTAAATTTTCAACTTATAAAAGTATAACAACGGTTAAAATTGATCATTTTTTCATCTATTTTTATTTAATGGTACAAAATTTATCCCAAAATTTTCTTTTCCACTTAAAAACATTAATTTCTCTACATAACCCTTAATACTAGACAATTTAACTAGCACATTCATCAATGTCAAACAAGTTAATTAATATATACTATCTCTCTCTTCTCTCTTCTCTCTTCTCTCTTATCTCTAGCCATTTAAAATATAAAAACTGCATGACCAATGTTGATTTTTTAGTATTGTAAAGTATCTTCTGACACTGAATTATTGAAAAAAGTAGTAAACAATGAAGGTGAGTCTTCTTAGATAAACTTATAATGACTTGAGTCTTGTTAAGAAACTTATTGGGGGGTAAGTTCATGTTTAAACTTATATGTAGGTTCTTCAATTAATTTATTTTTTAAATATCAAAATTACCCCTAACGGTGTTAGTTTTATTTAGTTATGAAAAGTCGCATAAGTTAGATCATTGATGTATATGTAGAAATCCTTAATTGAGTTATATATGAAAACCGTTTATTAAATATTACGATAATTAACGGAAGTTTTATATGGAAGTTATATATTTTGATAGTTATATATGGTAGCTCGATGTACGAATAAATCGGTGGTCTATTAAGTCAAAATCATATCACAAAATTTCCTTAATAATTTAAATTTTTTTTAACATTAGTGTTACTATAGTGACACGAATAAGATTGTTTTCTTTAAAATGCTTAATACCCAAAATGAAGAATCTCACAATTTCAAATAGTAACATAAACTCAACCCCAATTTCAATTTTACTCTTTAAATTTACTGTGGAATTTATTAACAAAGTTACATTTGATTTTACTTGAAAGTTGATGTTCGTTGTAGGGTTTTAAAATTTTTTTACATAATATATAGTTCAAACTGTCCGATTTTTTTTTCATTCATAATTTGAAATTTGAAATTCATTATTACTATATTAAAGTGTTATATAGTTCGATTTGTTGTTTTTTTTTGTTGTGCAAAACATTCAAAATAATTTGGTTGTGTGTCTGTGAAATATATCATGTTACTGTGTGGTAATTGAAAAATGGATTTCAAAATTTTGATGCATTGATGTTCTTGATTGGTATATTAAGTGTCTTAATTCAACTATCAACGGTGTGTTGCTACAAACGTTGACCACAATATTAACACGACATTACCACTTGAGCTTTAAAGCAAGGCCCATATTGAGCTTTGAAAAATACCACAAACCCCCACTTTTGAGGTTAATCCAAATCTCCCTTTACAGCAAAGCCCATATTGTGCTTGGACATAAAAGTCCTTTTGTTAGTGGTAGGCAAGTAGGAGGACACAAATTAGACAAGACAACAATCATCATCTATATCTATATCAATAAAATAAAACAAACGCTTATATAAAACAAAGCGTTTTTTTTATTGTATTACTTGCATTTTAACCTTAAACACAATAACTATTCCTATTTACAATGCGGAAGTGGCGTTATTTGTTGAATTAAAGGAGTCGTAAGCGTGCGCTATATTAATACTTCACCTAGAGTTCAACATGTGTTCGGATATTTCAAAAGGGTCTGTAGCTATGACTAACCAAATATTCAACATCGGGGAAGGCCTTCGTTGTCACGCCAAGAGAGTCACTACCTAGTGGTCTCTTTCTCTCCCATTTTATCTTTCAAAAAAAAAAAAAACATGTGCTATGCACGTAGCCCATTTGTTCATTCTCGGTGACACAAAATTGATACAAAATTTATGGGTTTAAATTGAGCTGTTATGGATTCGAATAATAAATTGATAGACAAAATGAATTTTATATACTAGACAAAATTGATAGACAAAATGAAATTTAATAATAGATAAATGAGTTAAACAAATATTAACATAATTAGATACTATATGAACCTGACACACTGTAACTTCTTGTTATTGTCTAAGAGTGAGAAGTCACGAAGTAGTTGGGCCAAAACATTCGGTCCAATCTGATATTGGTCTGCTGTTATTTCTGTGTATCGGGCTCAGGTTCACTTTGGGTGGGCTCTATTGTGCCAACATTGTTTTTGCCAACTCTGTGCGTGGGCCATACACAGTCCAATATCTAGGGCAAATACTCAAATCGAATTCTGTGAATTCATTTTTCTAAATAGGTTTATAAAATTATTCAAGTTTGGTTTGTTTAAAATAAGAGCCGAGTTCGAACACAAGCTTAAAATGAGTTAAATTCAAGTAGTTCGACTATTTTACATATAAACAAGTCGAACATTTGTGAGTTTTGTTGAATACTTTTCGACATGTTTTTCTAGAGTTATATTGAGTTTTTAAGCTTTTTCTTTTCTAATTGAAACTAAAAAAATGTTCAAATCTAGTTTTATACAAGTCGAATCTACGTCGAGCCGGAGTAACTCGGCTGAATTATGCGTTTGACAATACAATGTGTGTGTGTGTGAGTGAGTGAGTGAGTTAGTGAGAGAGAGCGAGAACACTGAATCATATTTATTCACACGCAAATTAGGTTGGTGTTCGCGTTTGATTCGAGCCCTAAGTTAGATCTCTGGGACAATAATCTACATATCATCTTCAAGGGGTGGTTCAAGACAATTTGAGACTTAAAGCGACAACACTAAATAAATTTTCTTTAATTTTTAATATTATTTTTTTAAAAAAAATTATTTTTAATTTATTATGTAAGAGAGAGAGAGAGAGACACACACACACAAAGGAAGAACATATTAGTATTGTCGAGAAAAATGTTTTAACTTTTTTCTTCTTTTTTATCAAAGAGAATTTAATTTCAACTTTTTTTTTATATTTCTTTACTTATTTTTACACAGATAGAGAGTGGATAGTGTGCGAGATAAATTCTGCACAATGTATTAAGAATGAAGATCTCTCCATTAGTGAACTCGTACTCGTGAAGAAAGTTGGATGTCCCGCAACAAGGAACGAGTTGATAGGAGCAAAGGTGGCCTATGGAGTGGTGACAAGTTGTTTCTAGGCTCCCCTGTCGTCTCCGCTAGGTTAGGACAAGTTCTTGGAACACGAAGAAAAAGTTAGAAAGGCACCGGAGTATTTTTCGACGTATCCCCTCCGACGTTCAAGTTAGTTCTTTGAGAGATGGGAAGAGGAAAACACTGTGTAGTATTCTTGTAAGGCAATTTTGCGTACTTTTGCAATATTTTTTAGAGGACTATTTATGCCCACCAAAGGCCCATCATTATTGAAGGTCTACACAGTAGGTAGCGTCAGACATAGGGCAATGTGCCTACTATTCTGCATAGGGAAGAGCCCGTTATTAATTGATCGAACCTCCGAACAGTTAATGCCCTTTCCTCAATGATGGCGTATTGAATGTTCGGTCCCTGGAGTATTTAATGAACATTAAGTGCTCCGTCCTTTCGGCTGACCTAGTCATTTATGAATGTCCCTTCAACTAGCGGTTCATTATATACTTGTCTGATTAGGCTGTGTCAGTAGGGGTATTCTTGTGCATCTAACCTTTAGCCTGCACTTCTTGACATGTATTGGCCTTTCCTTGGCTAAGTCTCTTGTCAATTCTATCATTGCCCTTATAGGAGAGGTGGGTCCCTTGGTGCCTAGGACACATGGTTCATCTTTAGAAGACTTCTTTATGATACCTGGCTTCATCAGAGGTGATAGAGTACCTCGGTGCTGAGGATACAGGTCGGGATCCTATCATTTCTCAAGAGTGTCCCATCATATAGGAGTAAATATGAGTTGACTTTAAAATATTTTTTATTTTTTCAACTTATAATTTTTAGGTTTCTAATGTTATGGATTAGATCATGGATCCAAATTATTACAATAAAAATTTTGATTATATTTATTTTTTTGGGACTTTTTTTTAGGGTTAGGGCATTCTAAAACTTTGGGCCTAAGCTCTTTTTTAAGGAAAATTTGTGAAAATGTACACAATTTCATACTTATTTATGTAAAAGTACCTCAATATAAAATATATGTGTATAAATACATTTATGTGTAAATGTTTGGTGAAAAGATACACTTTTGATAAATTGTAATTTTTTCTCTTACAAAATTGTCATTTTTCTTTATTGATGGGAGACAAATATAACAGTTATATTAGAGATTTAGTTTCTTAATTTTATGCTCTATCTTTTTTGAATTTTAAATTATATCTTCCTATTTCATTCGGTTGAAGTTATTCAAACATTCATGTCTTCCCCATATTCGTATGATTTATTTATTTATTTATAAATTATAATGAGGAATATATATTTTTATCTTATATAATATCATTGGTTGTTATGAATGTTTTTTTCATAGATATTTTAAATTTAAATTTATATGTATGTTATTCGATGTGTTTATAAGTAGCAATGATACATGTTGCATTGGCACAGTGATACATGTCACATTGGCACAATGATATACGATAATGTCATAGTGTTACAAGTCAATGTCACATCAATACCAACCTATGTCATACTGCTATAAACCAATGTCACACTGCATACATTGACATAACACAGGGCACAATGCACATCATGAATAATTAAATATAATATAAATAAGATTACATAGTATCACAACACAAATAAAAAGAGGGCGAATTTTGTTTGTGGGTGGAATTAGAGTTGTGAGAAAGTGGTGAAGACGGGTAAGATTTGTTGTGAGAATGCAGTTGTATATGGCATCTTTGAATTTTTTTTTTTGGCAAATGATCGAACACTCGGTATGCATGTAGTACCAAGCAGCAGAAGCAGAAATGTAATCGAGAGAAAAATAATAGATAAAATAAAAATGTTTAGAGAAACAACGTTTTTCTTTGAGTTATCAATTTTTTTTCCAAAAACTTCAACAATCTCAAATGTTATTCTTCACTACAATGTAAACCTTCTTCTTTAGTGATGAAGTTTGGCGTAGTCGTCACCGTCTGTTACAGAGATTTTCACTTATTCACAGTGAACCCATAAAAAAAACCATCACTTATTCACAGTGATTTTCACTTCTTCTTCAGCGATCAACAGGCCATTTTGAAAAAAAATGGAAGTTTTAAGGAAATTTTCTCATCATTCTTTTAAGAATGGAGGTTTTTCGGTAATATTGAAAGAGTGTATGGATATCAGTTGATATCCCTGATGTTTTGGTTGTGTAGGCAAATATTTAAGAATTTGTTTTCTTTTACAGAAGGTAGTTTAAACATTTGCTATGTATTATGTATTTTTTGACTGATACTTTTAAATGTGGTACTTTTTATCCTGTATTTAAAAAAAAAAATGTACCTGACTCCCTGAAATCCTCTTTTTTTTAGTACTTTTGAGCCTCCCCTTCTCATCTTCTGGTTCTTCTTGTCGAGATACAAATGTTATGCCGATTGTGTGTTTATTCTTTTCCCTTTCAAATTTCCTTTCTGAATCATCCATTAATTATGCCTCGGTTTTGTTCTTCAATGCTGTTGGATTTGGTGATTATATATTGAAGTTATTCTGATTTGGGATTTATAGTGATTCACAAGCGCGCACTCACACCCACATATATATATATATGATCATCTAGTGAATTGTGATATGTCATGCAAGATGATGCAAAGTTTTAGGACAAGCTGATCCTACTAAGAACAGTGTTCATGGGTAAGCTGTTGCTTCACTTGGATTTCCAGTATAAAATGGTTCTACCTTTGACAATTTCGATCAATCTGAGGTTCTGGTAAAAAAATTTGACCTACTGATTATAGAGCTCATTTGTCATTACCAGGCTGAACGTAGGTGCAACCAAACAGTACAATAATGCAGATATAAAGAAGAAAAACCAGGTAGCAAGCACTCTTATGTTATTGGGGGAAAACGAAAAACAAAACTGGAGGGTACAGAAACCTAGTTTGTAGTCTTTTGGTTGTATAGGGCAACATTCTAGAATTTTCGTGGCTTCAACAATCTCTCAAGTCTCACCCTATATTTTTTTAGAGCTTCATGCCGACACACTGTTGGGAATTCCCTTGCTAGTAAGTCCGCCAACTTTACTGGTATCTGATGTGTTAGGATAGAGCAAGGTGTAAGGTACATTGACAAGCCCAACTCGGTTCTTCAATCTTTCGTCCTTGTTCCTATCCATTATTCTACCTTCGATTTCTACCAGTTTTTTTCCAAATCGCTCAAATGCCTCTCGTGGTTGAGCCTCAGAAGTCCATTCAGGTGTTTCTCTCTGCCCAAGATAAATCTCATCTGAAGAATGCTGGGACAAAATCTCCATCATAGACACACCCAACAGGGTTTGGTTTTGGCTTGTGATTGTTTTCAGGAAGGCCTTTTCAGGTTTTGACTTAAGCTCAGCATACTCAGGAGTGCCTGGCTGCGGCATGAAACGGCGGCTTATGGTTGGGCGGTTCAGAATGTAGCCAGCATAAGCATATTGCCCGAAATTGACAGCTGCATGTAGAGCAGAAGCCACCCATATGATAATGTTGCAGGATAGGATGAGTTCAGCTCTTGTCTGCATCTTAGGCCACCATGGCTCTTTTTTCTTGTCACCATGGCCCACTTGGCGGAGCTCTGTCCACCATGATTGGAGTTCACAGTCACCTTGAATCATTTCATCTGTAGTGTAATAGAAAGAGCAGTACTCTGTGACCCAGGTTTCGATTGCAGACCATATTTCAAGCCCATCAACTGCATAGGGATAATCCTCTATTAGAAGTCTGAGCCCATGCGGCTGGCTTGAGTCTGGAACTGCAATTCCTCTGCAATAAAGCAAAATTGGAAACAAATTCATTGTTAGGAAAGATCCAACATGAGAACACCATTGTTAATGTGGAGCATGGGAAATAACCTTTTGAGCAGATCAGTAGGAAGGGCTTGGTCTGTGAAAACCCAGTTCTTATAAATAGCAGCTGACATTTCCATGGCATATTTAGCTGGAAAGTTTGTCTTCTCGAGCAGCCCACCTGCATTGATGAGGGCATGCCGAGCCAAGGCATTATTATTCATTGTATCACGGAAATGGGGATGAAGAAGTTTATATATTGGGTGAAGCACGCTTAATTGTCTGTTTGTTGCAATCACAAACGGCTCTATTACTGCATGGGTGTTCAACCTGCAACCGAAATTAGAGTCAGCAAAGTATTCATTAATTGTTAATTACAGCGAAGCTTCTAAAGATTTGCCTTACTGTGAATATTTCTGTTTTTAGTCCTTTGAACGTACCAGTGGCTAATGAGCTGATGATAGCCAGAATCGTTGACAGCAGCATAAGCTTTGGCCAGCTGCCATACTGAACCTTCTACTCCATGCTCTGCTGGAGTGAAGACTTGGCTGGTGACTCCATATTTGACTCCTTGTGGATGTGGTAAGCTCAACTCAATTGCCAGTGGCTTCAATGTCCCATTGTTTTGGAGTAACAGGAGCGTTCGGCTGGCATAGGTCCTTGTGGTAGTCGAGTTAATGTTTGTCAGGTAAGGCATCAGTGCATCATGATAATCTAATATGAAGAGCTTCTCATTCTCAAGTGCCTGTAATTGCACGAAATTTCAAAAAACGTTAAAATAAATCACTCTCGTACTACATGTACAACACAAATAAAACATGTAATATACTTGAAGTATCCTCTTCTCTTGTTTTCTCCCTTAATAATTAAGCAAGCAACACAATGAATAAGGAATATTTACTTCTGCTACAGTTAATCCATTCATGTTCTTCTCAATATGCTCCCTTTTGATTGTACTGGTTTGATTGCCATATTCTTCAGAGTTTAGCTTGCTAGCAGGTGGAAACTCCTGTTATGTCGAATATCAAGCAACATTCTCATCAGAAACCAGAATCCATTTACAGGTAACTTACAGAATGAAAGTTTTGCTTTACCTTGAGGCCACAGATGACAACAGGGTTTACTCCAGCGAGCATTTCCCGTCCAAATTCTTCATCTGTCCTCCAGGCAGACCTATCCTCTGCAATTATGCAGTGAAACTTTACAATCTTTTTATATGAGTGATTAAGTGTATCATTAAAGGCTCTAAAGCTTCAAATTACCACAAATTAAAATATTTAAAACTCTAATTCATAAAAGCCAATTAAGATGGGGAATTTTTTTACTTTTGATTACATCAGGCATCGGGAATTTGAATAGTGCTTCACCATCATTACGAAGGAGTTCCTTGAGCATCTCCCATGGGATGCGTTCCCTGAGTTTGGTTAGTGTCTGCCAATCTCGTAGCCTAATCCTACCTTCATAGAGCTTAAGTACTGCTTTGAAATCGTTAAACTCAGTAGGAGTTGTGTCAAGTAAACTGATCTCTGAGGCCAATAACTGGCCTATAGCTTTGAGAACACAGGCAAACAAATCTGAAAACTTCACGTGATTGAACCGTTCATCCCGTGGAACATATATGCCCAGATTAGGAAGTGGCAATCTGCTTTCAGTTTGAGGATCTGCAAATACAATAGATAAATGAAGTTGTTGATTGGAAGTACTAAAAACTTGTTGCCAACTAATATGACTAGTTGTCAGTCATCAAATGCTTCTAAGTAATATATGGTTTTCTGCTTCGAACCTTTTTTCGTCGGTGCACGACCAGTTCTTCCTCTTCGGGGGTATGGGAACTCTTCCGATCCACCCAGCACCGGACGTTCGTATTCTTTGCCTTTGTCCGGACTTCCCAAATCATTGTAGGTTGCATAGTCATAGACTCTGTCCCACTCCTTGAGCTTGCCCGATCCATTTCCACGAAGATTAATGAGTTCTTCTTCTCTATACTGGCGTAGTGGTTCTGGAGTGTTACATGGTAGGTAGGCCTGATAATAGAATCATGATAGAGTCAGTGTGCTTACTTTTCTTGTCTTAGTCCACACTACTGAGTTTGCTTATTTTGTTGATCATACATTATTTTAGGTAAATTCAAGTGAAGAAATTACCTTGTTTGCAAAGAAGACACGATTGTATTTGTAACGATGTGCTGGGTAAACCCAAGAATTGCAAATGAAATGGATTTGACCATGTCCAGGAACGTCTTCTAGAGTTACCGTCTTAAGGTAGAACTGATTGTGATGGTAATTTTTTATAATGAAGGCACCAGGAACACTCATGGATTCATCCCACTCAAAAAAAATGTTGAATGTAGCGTCTACAGCCGATACAGATGTGAATGTTGAAATCCAGTTTTCCACGAATGCCGCTTTACCAAGCTTCGCTTTTAATCCTTTTGCTGCTAACATATGTGGAACAAAAACTTCAGTTAGATGAAAATCAATAGTAAAGTTTGCCTTAATAGTTCTTAATTTCTTGTTATGATCAAAACCCTGAAGAAATCTTTTCGTCTCCATTAGAAAATCACCATGATCAACCTCTCTGTCTCTCAATTTTACTCTTCATATGCATTTCAAGAAGTTCTTCAAGCATGTTCTTAGATTCATCTGTATAAACAGTAGAGATAGAGAAGGGGCTGACCTGGGTCGCCATGAACGGCGCTGATGAGCTGAAGTGAGACACCTTTGCAAAAGATCTCGTACACCCGATCAAGAAACGAGGCACCCACATCATTGAAGTCCAAAACATTCTTCTTCATCAACTTTATTGTCCCTTTGATCTTCATAACCTCACTCTTATTATTTTCTTTGGGCTCATCTCGAGCCTTTCCATAAATCATTTCTGGTGTTTTCCCTGACATCTCTGGAGTTCAGCAGTTCCCCGTTTGATCAAGCCCTTATCAGAACAGATTGAAAGAAGGTATGAACTGGAATGTGATTAGGAAGATGGGTATATATAAGAGAAAACTTATTGGGTACAATGGGAATAATTGCCGTCTGCTGTACTAGTAATGTTCATCTTCTTGACTTAGGAAGACTTTGGCGTTTTAAATAGCCACTTGGCTTGACTTACAGTTTGGTGTTTTAAATACCCACTTGACTATCTTTTATCTGATGGACAAATGAAACATGACGGTGGGGAGAAAATAATAAATATTGTGTAGTTATAAATTATCAACGATAAATTTTATTGGACCCACACAAATTAATTTTTTCAAAAACAATTCTATCAATTGATTAGAACCGTACATTATTTAGTGTGGTGTCTGGAGAGTTCATTTGTGGGGGAGGGCGGGGTATGAAGTTTCAGTTCTTGTCTCTGCTAGAAAAAAAAAAAGTAATATAAGAAAAGTAGTTGATTCCACCTTGGCCATCCGATCTGGCTTTTTACAAAACATATTTTAAAGGATTGGTGTGTGTGAATACATATACACACATAATATATATGTGTGTGTGTAACTGTCAGTTCATCCATACTGTTTCCTTGAAAGGTTGGTTTGAACTTTGAGTCAACCTTGGTTGGTTGCCATGTTCTGAGTACGAGGGGTCTCTCTCTCTCTCTCTCTTTCTTGGTGTGTGTAATAAATTCCTGTTGGGTTGAAGCTAACCAATAAAGAAGCAAGAAAATTCATTAGGATCAGCTACAAAAATGAAAAGCGAAAGAATGGTGTAATTCATTGAAAGCAACAAATTGGGATGCCACTATTACTTACACTGCACCAGATAACCAAAATCTAGCTGTATTCTAATTTGAAGTCTTGTAGCCTTTGGATTATTAATTGGCGAAGTGAAAGGTACTGACCTACCTAGTCACTCTGAAAATGACCCATGCCCATGCCCCTCTCTCTCAGACGAATGAGAATTTACTACGCTTTATTTTACAATGGTCCCCGGTATTCGATTGATTTAAGCTCTATCGTCCCATCTTCTAACTAAACTAGTCCATTGGTGAGGGTAGACAACTCACTAAGTAGAGTCTAAAATATTAGCAAGATCAGTTGCACTGTTGAAAGGCTCTTAGCTATTTATCCGGGATTAGAAAAAGACGCAATTGCTCTTATCGCAGGAAATTTTTTGATAACACGGATTCTTATTTATCAGTGATATTCCACGATCAAGACAATTGACTGAATCTCGTGAAATCATTTCATAGAAGTTCGTTGATATCGTCTTTTTATACAGCAAATCGACTTCGATTCTTGAATAATAATCCACATCACTTTTGTTTCTATCGTAACAGTGGCGGATGTTGGTGGTGTGTTGATTGATATGTGAAAGAGAAGCATAAGTAATGTGTAAGTTTGGTATTTAAATTTGAGAAATATTATGTATCCCAAATCTCCAACCCAAATTTCTATGCTAAATGAAGGAAGACTATCAGATGAGTGGGTCCTATCAATTTTTTAAAATGGGACCCACTAATCTATTAGTCTCCCTTGATTTGAGATAGAGATTTGGGTTAGAGATTTGAGATACATAGCATTGTTCTTTCAATTTTGGTAATGGGTGATATGCTGCTTGCTCTATTCCCATTGTTATCTGTGGGGGGACAAAAACTGCAAGTATCAATGTATTTTAGAAGCTGTAAAGCTATATCTTTAAATTATCAAAAATCATAGGGAGACAGCATTACATTTTCAATTATTTAACTAGTGGACCATATTTGGTTCCTCACATGTTTATTAACCTACCTAGGATATTTTTTTATCAATTCAACAGTCAAAGGTGTCTAGATGAGCTAGTTTACGTGATCAAAGGTAAACCATTCACATTAAGAATAGAGTGTTTATTAGAGATAAAATCTCATGATCTGGCTCAAGAGCTACCAATATTCGAATTCAATATATTTATTATTAACTTGAGGTATCGTATTTGATTCTTACCTAGGATAGTTATTGAATACCAATGAATAGAGAATCCAGTGCTATCGGGAAATGCAATAAAGCTTTAATGGCCCAAAAAGCATGGGTGCCCCGACATGCTGTTAAAATAGTACTGTAACATGTGGATTGACATCCAGTATAAGGACGATATGTCCATGAAGCAGGTAATGGGGAAATATATGAGAGAGTTAGGTAAGCATTTAATTTCTCAAGTCCTCCGCAGTGAACCAAAGGGCTAAACGATAATTCGAACCCAATTTACCCGACATGCATTGTTCGCGTATTTGTGGGTGTTTGGTAGTTGAGTCTAAAGACTATATAATTGAGACACTTGAATAAAGGGCCTTTTTTTTTGTTATTGTGAATTTGAATGCTGAAGAAGTTTTGTTGATAGACATATGTTTGACGTTTTATATGGCTTGATGAAGATGTGCAGACTGGCCTATAAGTAGTGGTAACTTGTAAGGTTCTTTTTTCTCTAAGTTGGAGATACATTTTTTTGGGTAAAGTGACAGAACTACAAAAGATGGATATGTTTATGTCAGAATTCTTAAAAACGATCTCTTAAAATGATATGAATTTTTTTTTTTTTTTTGTATTAAGATTATGGGAGTTCAGATCAGTTTACGTATACTTACGCTATGATTCTTCCTTGTTCGAACTAAGGCAGGCTATCTACACTTGAATTATGGACTTCATTAGAGATAAATTCTTCAAGGTCTGACCTTAAAGGAGTTGTTAAGTTTCGAACTCAGGATGTCTAAGTTTATAATTTATCTCTGTTTCCACTCGACTGTCTAGAAGCACTAAGATTTAAAAAAAAAACATATCCAATTAAAAAAATTCATATGCATAATTGATTGAAATATGATGGCTACAATATATGGAGATTATTTTATGCTACTTTATGTAAAGATAATTCTAATTTAACAGCTGACATAGTCTGAACTTTTATTTTTTTAAGGTCTCTTAAATTATGAGCCAACTAGCAATCATTCATAACCCCCAACCATTATCATAGTTGGCAATTTGGATTAGTTGGACTTGGACAAGTTAATGCAGACAAGGACTATAAACCAATTTGCAAGGTTTCTAAATTGTTTATCCCATGGTCATATGGATATGCAAACTGTCAATCAATACGAATATGACCATAAGTTATTAGGGTTGAAAATTGAGTTAAGTTTGTTGAGCTCGGTTTTTTAAATGAGTTTAAAAAATTATTCAAGTTTGACTCGTTTAAGAAAAGAGTTGAGTCTAAAACAAGTCAAGTCTGCATAGTTCAACTATTTTACATATAAACGAGTTAAGCCTGAATATCTCGACTATTTTACATATAAATAAGCTTAATTTTACGAGCTCAAGTCGAGTATTTATAAGCTCTTTTTGTAAAAAATTTTAAAAAATTATTTAAATTTAACTTGCTTAAAACACGAATCGAGCGTGCCCAAGTCAGGTCTCAATTATCTGCCCCACGGATTATTGAGTTGAATGGTATTACTTGACTTTTTCACTATTCCGACACGCCTGCCCGAGTGTCATTCTTATGCCTCTTCTATTGATCGGATCTACTATTATGCAACGAAACCAATAGTTGTAGACCTTGTCTAAACCGACAAAAAATCTAGACCTCATAAAGAGTTCCTTACAAGAATATATACCTAGTAATAATAAAAATAATAAAAATAAATAAAAAGGCCTAGGCCAAAATGATTGTTTAAAAATTATTTTCCCTGAACTGAAGAGTTTCAAAATCAAACTTGAGAAAGTATTACGTAGTGGGAACAAAATGAAAATTATTATATGGGTTAGTCAAGCATGTCAGCTTTGAGTCAAATTTTCAACCATTGAATAGTTTTGGTTGTTAGACTTTTTGTCTTATATGTGGATTTTCATTTTTTATTTGTTCTAATTATAGTTACAACGATTATTGTCACAATATCATTATCATATGATATTATTATTGTCTTGTTGTTATTGTTTATTTTATAATATAGTTATTTATGTCATTAATATATATATATATATATAT
>CM042194.1:29437907-29460843 GCA_023539305.1 Ilex asprella
TATATTATATTATTTTTATCTATTATACTTAAAGTGTGTCCACCCTAGATCATATTTTTGGCTTCAACACTGTTATATGAGATATTTACTCCTCACTTCTCTAAATTAATCGATTGGTCTACGTTGCACTGTAAATATTTTATCATTTAAAAAAAATGTTGCACCGTGCCTTCAGGCACTTGTTATCTCTAATCTTCTCAACAAATGAGGCAATTACCGCGCTCTCCATAAGACCCGATCAAAAGATGACGTGGTGGTTGACTTCTTCCAAGGCAGCGTAGATAAATGCTCTTGGGATGACTCTTACTCCAAGGTGACTAGGATGAGCCTCTTAGTATGACTCTTACTCCAAGGTGGCTAAGATGAACCTTTGCTATTTTTTTTAAGCCTTAAAGCCTAATTTTTTATGAGATTTGGCTAAAATTCTTTTTTTTTTAGGTAAGTACACTTAGAAATAAAAAAAATGGGGTATTAAAATTTATTGATATAATTATTTTAAAATTAAATGAGTTAAACGAGTCGTATATTGTTACCCGTTTATTAAACGGGTTGTGTTCGTGTTGAGATTTTTCGACCTGTTTATTAAACGTGTCGTATACAAGTTTACATATTTTTCATCCGTCACCCGTTTAACTCGACACGTTTGACACCTCTAGTGATGACACTTACTCCAAGGTGGTTAGGATGAGCTCTTCGATGACCCATATTCCAAGGTGGCTAAGATGAGCCTCTTAGGTTGCCCTGCCTCCCTTTATGATGTAGCTCATTAAATCTTTATAAGCTTAACTGGGCGTAGACCTTTTGGGATGGATCTACTAGATCTCTTCAAGTTGAGCTCTTTATTTAATTTGGGCTCTCAACATGGGTTGGACTATTGAGCTTGACCCATCAATACATTTTTTAGTTTATTATATTTTCAAGGACATCATTTCTATTATAAAAAAATCACTGACACCATTTTAAGTTTATATTTAAACATCACTGATACCTCGTGCCATTAAATCACAATTTCTAACAAAAAAAATCATCTAAAATACCAAAAATGTTCTTACATAAATCTCAAATAATCTTTGTACATAAAATTCAATTAAAATTAGGGTCAATTAAATTTATTTTTTTACATATTAAAATTTGAGTTGATTAAAATTTATTTTTTTAAAAATTAAAATTTGAGCCGATTAAAATGCGATTCGAGCTAATTAATTTTTTTTTACGTATTAAAATTTTAGTCTATTAAAATTCATTTTTATGTATTAAAATTCAAGCTGATTTGAGTCCTATCTGAGCCGTTAGCATAGATTAAAATTCTCTTCGAACAAGTTAAAATTTATATTTTTTAATTATTAAAATTTGTATTAATTAAAATTAAAATACTAATGAGCATTTGATCCAATGATACTTCTTGACTTGTAAAAGTTTTGTCTTCTTAAAGTCAAGGGTTCCAGTCCTTCTTTCTCCTTCCCCTTCTCCAAAAAATACATACATATATATACTTTTTTAAAAAAAATTTGAGACTATTAAAATTTATATTTTTTTATGTATTAAAATTTAGGCAGATTAAAATTCAATACGAGTAATTAAAATTTGATTTGAGCTGATTAAAAAATAT
Source organism: Ilex asprella (assembly GCA_023539305.1). NCBI lineage: Eukaryota > Viridiplantae > Streptophyta > Magnoliopsida > Aquifoliales > Aquifoliaceae > Ilex > Ilex asprella. The sequence goes on from CM042194.1 coordinate 29,439,517, forward strand.
TTTTAATTGACTAAAATAAAATTTTAATACTTAAAAAAATATAATTTTTAATCGACTCAAATTTTAATACGTAAAAAATAAATTTTAATTAGTTCGAATCAGATTTTAATTGGCCCCAATTTTAATATGTAAAAAATTTAAGAAAATAGAAAGAGTCTTATTGAAGATATGCTTATCTAGAGGGGGTCTCATTAAAGATATAATTATCTAGAAAGGTATGTATGAAATTTGTTCTTAAATATATCATGGATAATTTAGTAAAATTACATTTTAATTAACATTTTTAATCTGACATGGGGTATTAGTGAAGATTTAGAAAATAGAGGTGTGTCTTTAAAAATATGGTAAACTAGAAGGGATGTAGTTAAAAATTTTCCTTCTATTAATGTTTTAGATTGTTTTATTATATTTTGACCAAAATTTTAGAATTTTTTTTAAATAAATTCTCAAAATTTTTATTATGTTTTCAAAATGTTTCCGTCTTTTAGTTGTTCAAAACAGTGTAAGGGCACAAAATTTTAATCTTTATATATGGCTCCCCTCAAAAAAAAAAAAGAAAAAAAGAATAACATACTTTTGAGCACTTGTAGCTTCTTATATTCGAAAACAGCGACTATGAAGTGCAATAGAATCAAAGAAATATGATTAAAGGGAGAACCATGTTGGTTAGTAATGCAATTTACACAACTAGAGATTTGAATATCAACGTTACTTGGAATCATCCAAGTAGAGCCTATTTGATCGTTACAGAGGATATTACCTTACATTATTCTCCAATAGTTTAGAGGGCTAGTCTTGGCACAACGGTAAGATTATTTCATTGTGATTTCAAAGTCAAGGGGTTTGAGTTGTGAAAACAGCCTCTCTGCTTATAGGAATAAAATTGCCTACATCTAATCCTCTCTAAACTCCACAATGATAATTGATTTGTTTCGATTTGTTTTTGACCGTTGATCTTAAAAATAATAAAGTGATAAATTAAAATTAAAATTATACACATGTCATATTATGATTGGTAGAAAATAGAAGATACCGTGATTGGACTCTTAAATCATCAATTTTCGTAAATAAGTAGACCCGATATAATTAGATTAATAAAATGAATAGAGTATGAATAAAATCAATCAAAAAAATTATATGATACAATTATTTTATATATCAGTTATACACGATATAAACCCAATTTGATGTGATTTTTTTTTACATAATTAATAAACGAATCGAATATAAATTAAATATTTTTTTATTCGCATCTATATATTCCACAAATATGAGATATTCCATATTTATACTGGCCACACTACCCCAACCCCCCACGTATGAGATGTTCTATGGCATCATAATTCAGACGCACATATGCCTGCCTATCTTTAGACAAAGGGGTTTTCCCCACTTATACGTTAAAAGATTTAAAGTTTTTCAGTTTTGTCCTTTAAAAATAAAATTTTTTATATTATACTTTAATATATCAAAAGTATTATAATATGACCCTTCTATTAATTTTTGTTATTTTTTTTTGCCAAAAGTCGACTCATTAACACTAATGAAAAAACTAACAAAAAAGTAACAGAAGAGTTATATTATAACGCTTTTTGATTTATTGAAGGTATAATAGAAGAAAAATAATCTTTGAGGGTATAAAATAAAAATTTTAAAATTTTCACGATACAAAATATAATTTGCCCTTGTATAAATTTCAGTATAGCTGAAATTTATAATTGAACTTTCTATTTTGCATTGTGAATTATTTTTTTTCTCATGTTGATTCCATATATTAACCACTTACTTATGCTATTTAAACAAATTTATTTTTTGGGTAAAAATCACAATTGGTCCTTAAATTTTATTTTTGATTTTAATTTTATATCTAAACTTCAATTATTTAAATTTAATCCCTCAATTATCAATTTCGTTTCAATTTAATCATTCTATCAATTTTCATCATTAGACTAATCGAGATTAGCACAATCTAATCCATTTTAGTGTTGAACTAACAGTGAAAATGAACGAAATGACTTAATTGAGACAAAATCGATAATTGAGAGATTAATTTTGGACTCATTAGATTGGATAAAGTTTTACCTGGTTGTCAACTACCTAACGCAAGCCTCCTGTTTTATTTTGACTTAGGATACTAGCGGAGTTAATTGAGAGATTAAATTAAAATAATTAAAAATTTAGAGGCTAAATTAAAATCAAAATTAAAATTTCGAGACCAACTATAATTTTTACGCTTTAATTTTTATTGTCTGAACCACTAATTTGGGAATATTTTCTGCTAATAAGAGAGAGAGGGAAGTGGGGCGAAAAAAGCTCGAGCAGTGGATCATCTTCATTCACACGCAAACCGAGGTGGTTTTCGCATTCGATTTCAACTCAAAGTTAGATCTCCGGGACGACAATCGGGATCTCATCTTCTCTCCTCTCGATGTGCCTTTAATATATCATTTACTATTTCGAATCCAATAGTAGTTTCAGTGTTTTCACGAAATTGTGAACATAACAATATATATATACATATATATGGGAGGTGAGAGAGCATAACAATGGGCTCAAAGAAGAAAGCTAATGCTCATAAATCTTCTGCTTCTTCTTCTCCAGATACAACTGTTACGTCGATTTCAGGCAAGTTTGTTTTTTTTTTTTTTTTTTTTGAATTATGCATTTTCATTATATATTAGGTTTTTCTGGATCTGGAATTTGCAGCGAATCTGAGTTTGACAATAAAGGATGAGAAGTAATTTAGGGCTTGTCAATTGACACACACAAGAGCAAACGCTTGAGTTCGCATGTTTGTTTATATTTGTTCCTTCTTTGTTGCATTGGAAAGTGATGGGGAGAATTTTGGATGAGGTGGGTCTTAATTGTGTTTCCCTATATTGCTAAATTTATGCATAAATGCTTCCACTTTATAGTTTTAAACTATTCTCTGATGGGATAGATTAGAATTTGCATCACTCGGTTTTGGGCTGCCCTTCCCCTCATGGGTCTCAGTTGGGGCAGGGCAGATACAATCAGTTCAACTTAGCAAAATGCCCCTTATGGGTCTCAGTTGAACTGATTGTAAACTAAATAACTAGTTTACCTACATCACTCAGATATAATCAATTCAACCCCCTTTGGCTCCTGGATTCAGAGGTATTCACAAAGTTTATTTTTGTGGTGGTGGCTGTTGCTTACCAGCAATCCTCCTTGTTTTTGTTTATCTAGGAACCAGGAGATGCTTTACCACCGATTCTTCTAATTTATGCGTACTTTGTTGAGGCTTGGCATTTTGGTCCGACTCCTTTTCTTTTCTTGCATGCACCTTTGACATTTTTTCATGCTTTTTGTTTTTGGAAAGTGAATTATGTCTTCTATATTTTAGAACAGTAGGTGAGATGTACAATCGAACAATAATTCTAGTGTGTTCCCATGGTGAGCAGGAATTACAGGGTGGGGCTAAATTGTTGGCAAGATCAAGTACTTGTAAAGGTGGAGACCCATCAATTGTAAACTCATACTATCTGACTCAGAAGGAGCCAAAGCTTGTGGCATAGCTTCCCTCCACAACACACACTAAGTTAGGTAGAGAAGCCAGCTTGAACCAGTTCTACATGACTACCACATGGTGATTTTTTGGAAAAGTAATAAAAAGTGAACTTATGATATAGGAGGAATGAAGAAAAGCCAAATCTTGGTGTGTGGGCACTGTTTCTTAGTCATTACACGACATGTAAAGTAAGAGTGATTCTCAAATCATTTATTGGTATTTGGATACGGTTTACGAAGGCTCTTGGGTGGCTAGCTTTGTTTTATTGAGTTTTGTAGTGGATGCTCAAAAATTGTTGGATAACCCTTACTAAATAGTGTGAGAAACTGAAGATTATTTAGCGGATATTATCAATGACCATTGCAGTCAGCCATCATAGGTGTTCTACGCAAAGTGCTCTTAGAATTGTTTCAATATAAGATTAACTTATCGATGCTCAACAATGCTCTACTAACTCTTAATATATCCATTTACTTGATAAACTGGGGGGAGGAGTTTCGAAATTACTTATCTATATATTGCATGACACCTATTCATACAGCCCTGGCCATGCCTTGTGAATAGATATTTGTGGGCATTTCTAGCCGTTTTCTTACAGTTTTGAAGTAGAAAATTGTGAAGTTCATTTCTTTGTATGGTAAATAACTATGGTTTGCTACAGGCTTCCTACTTGGACTGTGTATCATCAGTCTTGGATGCTGAATTTTGTTTGCATTCACCATAATTGTTCCTTAAGGAAAATGGCTACTCGGGAGATATCCTTCTTTTTTCTCTTGTATACAAGCACTATTAGCTTCCATAGAGACATTAATATAATTGAATATGCATTCTGTAATGGCAAAGTTGCAATTTGTCTTCAATATTGTAGTTGTATCAGGTCATCTTTCTTTACTGACTGACCAAAAGGAAAATAAGAAAAGAATGCTGTAAGGTCTCCAGCGCTTGAAGTAAAGAGTTTTTAAAATCACATTACATTCCTTGGTCTGATAAAATTGCTTCTCTTTTGCAGGACTTCATGCGAAGCATCAACAAGAACTAGAAAATCTGACTCTGACAACACAACCTTTTAAAACATTAAAGCTTTTTACTTTGGCTATTATTCAATACGTTAAGCAGTCTGTACTATATCTGTTGGCACATGGTGGTTGGCTTATGCTTTTGAGTGCCATCCTGGTGCTAATTGGGATATTGCTAGTGATCATTGATGGTCCTCATGAAAAGGTAGCTTCTGTTGATTATCATAGCTTCTTTTTATTTGGTGACCTTTTTGTTCTTGTGGATGAACATCTGTACATGTGTAGTTGTTGAGTAAGAGCTCTAAAGTCTTGTGATGACTCTTAAGGGTAGCCTCTTATTGATATCATGGCACTTTATCATTTTCTGCGACCTATATTTCAAAATGGTTTTGATGGCCCTGTAGACTCATGTTGCCTAATAATTTAAGCTCAAAGCAACTTTGCATCCCTGATGAAGTGATTTCACCAGGAACATTTAGTATGACGTATTGACAGTGAAGCATACTCTTCTGACCTATTTGGAATAGATATAAAAGATGTACGTTGATGAATGTTGAATAATGGATGCTAGCCATTCTCATTTTTTTATGCAGCATCTTGAAGAAGTCCTGCAATATTTACGGTTTGGCTTGTGGTGGGTTGCCCTTGGTGTTGCATCTTCCATTGGTCTTGGTAAGCAAACAATTAATGTACTTTAACTTTATGAATGTGAATGCCTAGAGAAGTATTCTTGATGGTAAGTTGATTCTATTTTTAGGTTGTTTGCTCTAGGATATTGATAATTTCTTTCCAAAATATATGCATACCTTTGTCGTAGATTTAGATTTTGGCTTGGTGAAGGTTGACTCGACAAACTTGCTTGAGGTCACATTAGGGCACCAATCAAGGAGAGAGGGAGAGGAAGGAAGGGAAGTTGGAAGGATGAGGGAGAACAAAAATATGTTTGAGACTCAGTTTGCTTATATGGCGTGAAACAATATCTGATATTCGAATCAGGGTGTACATTATTTAGATTCATTGCCATGTGGTATGATTTTTCTTTTCCTTTTTTGGGTTGTTGACTTGTTGGCTAGGAAGCACGGATACTCCTCTAGGGGTCGACGTGGTGGTATCGGACACTTGTCTGACATGAATATGCGTGGGACACGGTCGGACACGTGTCCGATACTTCCACAAGTATCTTGAACAATGAAGAAGTATTTGTTATGGACGGATATGACTTAAATACAGTGGTGATATGGAGGGATACGGCCACAACTATGGATTTGAAACTAGAAAAAAAAAAGGGGGGAAGAAGACGATGCACCTGATCAGTTACAGATCTCCTCCTCTTCGAGTAGGTATGTCGTCTTCATCTTCAGGTCTCTCTTCGACCACACTCTCTCTGACGCCATTGGAGTTCTCAGCGATTTCATCGTCCAGACTCCAACGGCTTACCCTAGTTGCTGAAAAGCAATAAAGGGATGCCTTTTTTTAAAAAAAAATTTTTGCTCGTCTTAATTTACATTTCAACCCCTATTATTTTCTTTTCTTTTATTCTTTGTCCTAGTTGCTAAAATAATTTACAAATAACCCTTGGACTTCTTATATTTTATGTTAAATTACAATCATACCTTATTACTTGTCATCCACTACCCAATTTGGTTTAGCCCAGTGTCCATAACATATTAACCCACTAATCAAATTTAATATTAGCTCATCTGTCTAATTATTAAATATTAATTAATTACTCAAATTTATTATTAATGTTATTTTATATATAAAAATATATTGTATTATTTTAATTAGTCGTATCCTCGCCGTACCCGTGTCCTATATTTTGGAATTTTGTCGTATTCCCGTGTTTGTATCCGTACTTCCTATCTTGTTGGGCAGTTGGGGGTAGGGGATCGAAGAGATTAGCATATGCATGTTTCTTTCAATGGGATTTAGGTAATTAAAGCTTCATGTGAATGTCTACTTAATCTGTCTACTATTTCTACTCAAACACAATTCAACTCAGCCAAGTTTTAATCCCAGCTATTTGGGATGAACTGCATTTATCGGGTTTCTACCCATAAATTTGAAGTGAAATTTATTGGTGTAAGTTTGAACCAAAAATGGATGTTGGTACCTGTGAGAAATATGTGAACTACATGAAATGGTGACAGCTATATTTCTTGGTATGACCACAGTTTTCGAGAAGTAGGAACTTGACTGCATGAAATATCTTTCTGAATGCATTCCTATATGATATAGAGTGTGTGTGTGAGTGTGAGCGAAGGGAGAGAGACAGACAGGCAAAGAGGGGGAGAGAGAGAGAGTTAATGTCAATGTTTCTGTTAACCTTCCATGTCAAGTTTTCTTTCTGCTCTTTGTAGCCCTAATAAAAGGAAATTGCAGGTTCTTTTGTTCTTATTCATTTCCTGTGCTTTTGAAACCTATTAGCTGCCAAATTTTTTATGATGTTATCTAGGCTCTTATGAGTACTTTACTAGGAAAATTTCTGAAATAAACCAACTGTTGAAGAAGTGCCATCATATTTGATTTATTTCATGCTTCGATACTTGTTTGTAATGAATGATTCTGCTGACATCTCCATCTATTTGCCTTGAAGTTAATGGTAAACTTATCATTGAGGAAACTGTATTTGTCTTCCATTGTTTTCCTGTGTGCAGGATCTGGTTTGCACACTTTCGTCCTTTATCTAGGCCCTCATATTACCTTATTCACGATAAAGGCGATACAGTGTGGCCGAGTTGATATTAAAAGTGCTCCATATGATACAATACAATTAAGTAGAGGCCCTTCATGGCTGGACAAGAATTGCTCAGAGTTTGGGCCCCCAGTGTTCTCTTCCTTATCTGGCGCACGGGTTCCTTTAAGCAGCATATTACCCCAGATCCAGTTGGAGGCTATTCTGTGGGGCATCGGAACTGCATTGGGAGAGCTTCCTCCATATTTTATTTCAAGAGCAGGTATGAGGCTACTTGGATATCTAAATAGTGTGAAGGTGGCTAGGGTTTTCTAACAAAATATTTTGTCTTTCTTGAGGATTGTACTGGATGCATACTTCAGTAATCCTGAAAATTTGAGTTTCTGGAATCATTTAAGTTCATAAAGATGATTTTAATTTTGGAAGCCTTGACACACATTAAATAATATGGGTTATTTTTTAAAAATACTCCGGTTAGTGATATGTTGAAGCTATTATACCTCATTTTGTGGGGTTTGAAGTTTCAAAGATGCAATTCAGAGGGTTATGGTTGCTCTATGATGGGGTAAAAAGAAATGGAAAACTTACAAGTGAAAGTAGTAGAGTTAAGCCCGATTTTCAGAACCATCCTTGGCTGTAGGTGCAGCCCATTGGTTCAAGCATGCTTTCGGAAAATATGATGCCTTGCAGAGGTCTTCCAACCTCCCCGGGGGGTCACCGGGCCAGCATGTTTCTCTTCCACACCTCCGGAGGAGAAGTTGTCAGGGGATGCGGAAGTTTTGATATAACTGTTCATATAAACTGATGTTTCTGATTTGTGGTAGATCCTGAACAGTTCAACTTCAGATTCAGACTCATTAATTGTGGTTATTCCCTATGTAACAAGTATTTGTATGGCCCACATGTAGTGATGCTCATAAATGTGACCTTGATGAAAGTTCCCACCTTTAGATGTTTGCTATGCGTATCTTTTGTGACTGGCTCATGTCGATTATTCTGCGATATGTGTAGAATCATGATATCATGAAGTACTGGCAAGGTTATGGCTTGGATATGCACAGTTTGAGTCATTACTGCACCATTTTGATGTGCACATGCAATTCTATTCGTTAGTGTTTTTGTGTCAGAGTAATGCCATAAATAGTATTATTTACCCTGGACTGAATGCATTTTATGTTTTTGCTGAGGCAGCTTCTTAACATTAGGTGGTAATGGTACTGTGCAGGATGCGTTTGCTTAAGTATTGTAACTACATGTTTTGACTGGTCAAGGACCATTATTATATAACTGACTTGACACCAAACTGCATCATATGCAGCAAGTTTGTCAGGTAGCAGATTTGATGCCATGGAAGAATTGGATGATTCCTCGACTGAAGGTCATGGAGTCATAGCTACTCGCCTAAATCAAATGAAGCACTGGTTCCTATCACATTCACAGTACTTGAACTTCTTTACTATTTTGGTGCTTGCTTCAGTAAGTCTTGATTCTCCACTAATTTTGTAATTTCATCTCCTTCAGAGTCGATATTGTTTGCTTCTGTCAACTGGTATTTCAGCATATGACCACCCTCACCTTTGAGTTGCTCACTAATGTATATTTTTAATATTGTATAGTTTCTTTGTTAATCCTATTTCCCCCTCTGCCGGGTGGGGGGGAAGAGATGAAGGGGTGGGGGATTATAGAGCCCTAATCTCATCATCTCTGTTACTTCATAATTAAGTTATATACTCTGTTGGTTAACCGTTAAGTGTTCTATTTTTTAGGTGCCAAATCCTTTATTTGATCTTGCTGGCATAATGTGTGGACAATTCGGGATCCCTTTTTGGAAGTTTTTTCTTGCAACAACGATTGGAAAGGCAATCATTAAAACTCACATACAGGTTTGTGAAGGCCATATGCCTGTATTCTTTTGATCATGGTTGGAGTTTTCACGGAGTATTGGTGCCATTACCCTTGATGCTGCTGATTCTTTCTTTGGGATTTTTTTAGCTTTTGCTATTTAACTCGCTGCTTGGTGTTGCTGAGTATGTTGTTTATTGTAGCAAAAAAGTGGGGAAGTGGCATTCACACTCTATATTTCACCTGAGGCACTCCACCGTGTGTCCTTGAAAACTGACAGATGTAGAGTACCTCAGGTGATTTGAGGAGTGCAGAAAACAGACCCCAAAATAAATCTTATTCCTTCAATACATGATGTTTGGCTGGATTTGTGGAGCTATAAATCTGGTCACGTTCATAAAATCTTCGTGTTGGTTACTGATTTGGAATTTCATTGATAACTCTTCTGCAGACGGTGTTCATTATTTCAGTGTGCAATAATCAACTTCTGGACTGGATAGAAAATGAGTTGATTTGGGTGCTTAGCCTTATACCTGGTTTTGATTCTATGCTGCCCAATCTCATTGCCACACTTAATTCAGTAAAAGCCAAGTATTTGGCAACAAAACCTGCTGCGCCAACAAATATCAAGGTACTATTTACCAAGTCACCTATGTGCTCTAACAAAAATTGTACTAGTTACATTGGAGCACCCTTTTTCACTTACAAAGACTTCAGAGTTCTTTTTTATTTGTTACTCAGTTGTATTCCAGTTCAATTTCTTACGTTCGTCTTTCATATCCTTCACAGGTGAAGAAGTGGGATTTCTCATTTGCTTCAATTTGGACCACAGTTGTGGGTGTCATGCTAATCAACTTTTTTGTTAAGATTGTGACTGCAACTGCACAGACATATCTTAAAAAACAGCAGGGAAAGGAGTTAGCCAACTTAAAAGACAAACCCTCAGCTTCAAGCGTCTCAGATGACTCTCATCCTTTGTCTCAGTGAACTTGCAGAGAGCAACTTCATATGCCTTTCCCTTATTTCTTTCTTCATTTTTTTCCCTGTTTAGAAGTAGGGGTGATGAAACTTGAGCGACAACTTTCATGAGTCGCAATTGAAGCCACCCAAAACATTCTCTGCTTCCGAAACCATAATTAAAAAATTGTATAGAAAAGTCGGAAGTGGCAGGTTTATTTATTCGATGTAGTGTGGGGAAAGCTTGGGAAGGGTTGGTTCGGGGGGAAAGATGGTTGCCATTGTTAACTGGAACAATACTATTCTTGCAAGCCAAATTATATGCTTGTGTTATTTTCCAATGCTCAGAATTCAGTTTTATGTACAAGTGATTGTCATACTGTAATTTGCATTTACGGAACAGAATAGGCCTCTCATGTTCATATTTTCTTGGACTCTTTTTTCGCAATCTATTTTGGTATGACAAGACTGGATTAATAGTAGACCTCAAAAATGCTAAAACAAGACTTTGTTGTGTTGAGTATTTAGGTACAATAGATTACAAAAATGCGAAAACAAGGCATACAAACACTACAGGAACACAGGAATTTGATGCAAGCATCAATTGCTCTATTTAAATCCCCATGGGTAACTCTGTGGTATGAGGTTGAGCTTGGGGTTAACGGTAAATTTAGATGTCCTGGTTTCGACTCTTACTTGTGATACCTATAATTAACGGGTGACTGTAGACATTTGAGGTTTACTTTGTGAGATGGGTCTAACGTAAGATGGATCCAACACTAACCTGCCTTGGAGAGATTTTTCATGTGCAAAGCATGAGATTTTGGGTCAATGTCTGCTAGAAAGTTTTTATGAGAAGTGGTTCTGTAGAAAAGTTCAAGGAAAAAGTAGAAAGTTTTGGGTCAGTATCTGCTAGAAAGTTTTATGAGAATTGGTAAAATTCTGTTGAAAAGAAGCTCAAGAAAAAAGTAGATGGGTGGTAGGTGCATTGTGCATAGGGAAAGTTAGCAGGTAAGGTTGTGAGTAATAGTAGGTGGTCAAGGTGATTTATTTTAGGTTCTCATCATTGTAAGCACATTCATAAATGGTGACCTTTTTTATTTGACATAAATGACCCACCCTAACCTCCCTCTTTGAATGGCCCATTTTTTATGGGTTCTTTGAACAACCCTACCAATTTTTCAAAATTTTAAGGGTATTTTTTATAAGATGGATAAAAAAGTAGAAAATTAAAAAATAGAAGTGACACATTTTGTGTTATTCAAGGACAGAATTCTTCATTCCCTCTTTTATGTTTGGCAGGAGGAATGAAAAATAAAACGATTTTTTTTTGGTGTTTCGTATGGATGAAAAAATAAAAGAAAAAAATATATATAAATGCATATCTTTATAATTGTATGTATATATGAAATTAATGTGTGTGCATACTATGTATAGACAAATAGGATATATGCACATATTAAAAGATATAATGTATCAAACAAAGCATAAATGTCGTTGGTCGATTTAGAGCATTTCTAAAAAAGTTTTGTATTTTAATTATCCAAAAATATATTTTTTTCTATGTTAATTACTCATTTTTTCAATACACACTTTAATAAATTTTCTATATTTTAACTACTACTTTTAAATATTATTTATCAGATTTTATACCTTTGTTGAAAATGTTGGAAGGAGAAAGAGATCGAACAAAAGGAAAGATAAAGAGTGTATAACAGAGGTGGAAAATAATAGGAGAGAGAATATATTATAAACTATTTATACATGATACTACAATGATATTTTAAATATAGAGCATCACTACAGCAAAAATATATTTTACTTATTCTAGACATCTTTTGCTAGAGCATGATTTTTATCTTTGAATAGTTAAATTTTAACTATTTTAAAGTTTTAGTCATTCTCTTGTAGATCATCTTAAATAGAGAGAAAACAAGTGTTGTGTTCTGCTTTTAAGGTTATGCATTGAAAGGACAAAAATAAAATAAAATTGGTATCATACTATTATTTATCACTTTTGTGGTAACTATTTTTATCACTTTTGTGATACTTGCGATTGATCTTAAAATGTTAGAACAATGTTATAAAAATTTTAATTTGGGTAAACTTTTATTGTTATTCCCATTCATTTTTTTCCCTTTCATCATTATAATGGTGATGAACAATAGGGAAATCATAAATTTTCGCATAAACTCCCCCGAAAAAAAAAGGTGAAAATTGAGGGCAAGTCCCTCTAGATAGCCTTATAATGACTTGAGTCTTAGAAGGAAACTTATTTGGGGTAAGTCCATGTTTAAACTTATATGTAGGTACTTAAGTCTACTTATTTCTTAAATTTCAAAATTACCCCTAACAATATTAATTTTGTTCAATTATGGAAAGTCACAAAGATTATATCATTGAGATATATATGGAAACTCTTGATTGAGTTATATATGAAAATCGTTTATTAAATATTATGATAATTCATAAAAAATTTATATGAAAATTATATATTCTGATAGTTATATAGGAGAAACTTAATGTACGAATAAATTGTTGGTCTATTAGGTCAAAATCATATTACAATTTTTTTTTAACAACAGTAATGCATAATATAAGGAGGCTGAATAATGCTAACAGAATTCAATAACTCGAATGTTAATATACAGTAACATGAATGTTACTATATGATTGAAGTTACAATTAGGATCGTGCTACCAGTACAATCGTGTTATTATACATATACTAATGTTACTGTAATGAATTTTAACATACAATTGCAAACCTTGAGACGTATATTATATAACATACACTTTAATACTCATAGTAACATCAAATCATTGTGCTCAGTAACACATCTAGTTTTATAAAATACAAGACAATAGTTTTTTCACAGTAACATCAACTTTCGAATGATTTTAGTAAAAATACGATCCGCAAGTTAAAAATTTACAAAATAACGAGTTGTAACACATAATCGACAGTTGAATTACGACACTCAACATCAATTGTGAACATCAAGACATCGAAATTCTGAATTTTATTTTTTTGTTCACGTACAGTAACATAAACTTTTTCAACAGTAACACAACCAAAGAATACTAGATTGTCTTGCGCAACAAAAAAAAATCAACAAAGTTGAAATCTATAACACTTTAATTTAGTACTAATGTATGTGTTCTTTTGAAGTTAATGCTCATTTTGATAGAATTAAATCTCTAATTGTTTTTACTTTTTACTATGTTACTATTTTTTTTGTGAGAATGTTACTATTTTCTTAGTGATCATGTTACTGTTTTTGTTGAGCATGTTACTAGTGTTATTTTTTAAATATTAATATTCAACATTAATATTTTGTCGATGGAGTCCAAAGTAAAATGGAATAGTAAATTAAAATTGTATTTTATGGAATGTAATGAGTTTGAAATTTTAATATGAATGATTTTTGAAAAATGCCGGTTTCTTATTTTTCGGATAAGGAAATATTGTGGTTTGGAAAATTGATTTGAAGGCGATTATGAAGGAGGTGTATATGACTACTTATTGTGTCCATAAACGCCGTTTATAATATTCATACAGGGAAGAATTACAATATTAAAATTAACAAAAAAACGGATTTAAAATCAAATAAGTTTCTTTGATAGATTTATCTTAAAATAAGTATATATAGGGAGACCGGTCTCTAAATTTCTCAAAAAAAAAAAAACCCTTCCACCGTCCTACTGAAAGCAGAATTCGATCATAGATCTTCAACAAAGTTTTCTAAAGAATTATCATCTAAATGGTATGTTTTGATTTAGAAAATTCTCAAAAAGAACTTATAGATCAAGGATCGAGTCCTGCCTTTCACTAAAGTAATGGATTGGATTTTAATCTAAATTCGAATTCGATTAATCGAATATGAGTTGTTTTTTTATCGATAATTCAAACACTAATTCGGAATCTTATATTTCAAATATTCGGATTTAGATATAACTATATATGATTCAATTTTCATACGATCTGAAAAAATATTAAAAAAATTAATAATCGGTACAAGTCTAAACACCCTGTATAAAAAAAATTCAATACATAAAGAAAAGAATGAGATAACTAGTTTCTGAATTTTGAGAGATTCAAATGAATTTATAGAAAAAAAAAATTCAACCATTGGATAAGTAATTGTCATAAATTTGAAAATTTCAAAATAATGGACAGACAACGGATTGTTTACGACGGCTATTTTTTAGTGTTTCAATTTGAATCATGTTAAAGCTACAAGAGAATTCTAATAATGGTAGACGTTTAAGATTGAAACGTTTAACTCGTAGTTTCATTAACCCTCTTATGAGAGTGTTAATAGCTAATATACCCAATTGAGAAAATAAAAAAAAATTTAGCTTCATGGAGGAAAAAATATGAGAATTGATTTTTGCGAGCATTCAAAGAGATTCACTGGTAGCAACAAGAAAAATCACACAATGGGTAATTTAAAGCGATTATAGAATTAACTATAAATAATCAAAGAGCTTAGGCAAGCACTGAAGCTAGTGGATCAGCTTAAGAAAGCAAATCAAATTGCAATTTCTTCCGTCTTAAACTGCAACTTCGCCGATTTTCAAATCAAAAGTTTTAATTGAATATAAAGTGATAGAATTACAACTTGACTTTCATCACCAAAGGTCTCAAAAAAAAAAAAAAAAGGTTACATGTTCAATTTTAATCTTCTCTATTTTCATTTTTCATTTTATTTTGTCTCTCACACACACATTTAAGTCAATCATAAATATCTAAGTTACGTACCTATTGGGATTTATTTTTTGTTTAATAGCCATGGGTATTCGGGACAATTTATGTGCACATCGACTAATCTTTTTTTCGATCAGAACAAATACAGATAATCGACGCCGAGATTTGAGTATTCATGAGGGATGAATATGTTGGACGAAGCCCACATGAACAAGGCTTAGCCATCTGGAGCCTAAATTGGGCACTTAGTTGGGTCCTTTAAAAGCAGGTATACTAAATTATATAAAATTGTAAAAAATACATAGAAAAAAATGTTTTATAAGGAAATACAGTGCTAAGATACAAAGACTTGACTGTCTATTTTTTAAAATTTATTTTCCTAAAAACGTTTTAGGAATATATCTTAACATTAATTAGGTACATAGTGATAAGACTTAACCGCTGGATTTTATGAATATTACTTTCCTAAAACGATTTTAGGAATATATCTAAAAATTAATTAGATACATAGTAATAAGGCTTAACTGCTGGATTTTAGGAACATTAATTCACAAAAAATTTCATCTTCAAAAAACAGTTATCACTTCTTCTTCTCATCCAAAAATTGTTTCATCTTCCTCGACGAGAAATCCTAAATCGTTCCCTAAACATCTATAGGGTTTCGTCTTTGAAAGAAAAATCTTACTAGTCCGCCATTGTAATGTAAGTTTGTCTGTGTTTCTCACATAATATAACAAAGATAGTGTAACACTATAACACAGATAGTGTTCAGTGGTTTTGTGGATGTGGTAATAAGTTTAAATAGAGATGGACTATTATAATGAAATTATATGCATATATATGTTTGACAAAATGTAATAGTACAGTATTTTGTGTAAGTACATTTTTACACTGTAAACACATATACAAGATAAACTTCGATTTTGGTGTTCGCATATAAAAAAAAATAGTATAATCACATTTAAAATGACAGTCATAAACATAATGGAGTCATAAATTCAAACCTTGTAATTGCTTAGATTGAATGATAATAATGAAATAATATTTCAGACTTGCATTGATAAATTGTTTTCAAGCCAAAGAAGAAGAAGACAACAAATGATACTATTGTAAAATTTTAAATTTAAACCAACTGATTTATTCTCAAAATAAACGGAACAATTAAATCTCTTATTAAATTAGAAGATTTTTAATGCATAAATATAATTTAAAAAAAAAACAGTTTTAAGAAATAATCTCATGATTTAAGGGAGGACACAAATGTCAAAGAAAAATTTAAAAATTTTAAATTATTTACTGGTACACAATTAAGATTTAAAATTGAGGATTTTCTTACTTTATATATATTTTTTTGTGTACATTTTTACAAGCAAACTCAATTTAGTGCATCCCTTTCCAATTTAGCGCACTTAGTTTGAAGGGGTACTGGACCAACCAACAATTGGACTTTGCCAACGGCAATAGGACCAATGACAATGTGTGACAGGTAGTGTGTATCATCACATTTGTGTCGTGTCTATTTCACGTCAAATTGTTTGAATACAATATGACTATGAAGGTAGTGTTTGGGTAATATAATTTTTGTAGTGACTGTAGGTCCCCATCAAATATTGAATTTGATGTTGATCCAGTGATTCTTATGAATTCACATCATTATGTCAATAAATTAGATCAAATTTAAATAATGGCATATATCCCCAGTGGGTTGGCTTGCTTTAACCCATCTTGTGGTGGGTTAAATTTTGGGGTCAATGGGATTTCTTGACAAAGGATTATTGTATCCCATCCTTTTCAAAAATGTAGATTGTTTAAGGGATATGATGGTACATTTCAAATTAAAAATTCTTTTAAGTCATAAGATAATTAATAGGACCCACATAAATTTAAATATATTTGGTAAACATGAAATTGTTTATGAATAGGGATGTCAATGAATCGAAATGGGGGTGGGAGTGTTGTCTCCATCCCAATACCTACTTAAAAAAATTCTATTCGTTCCAAATCGAACTCCTATTAAAATATATAATTTTCGTCTTCATCTCGTCCACGAGTAAATTTATTATCCCCGCCCCTTCCTCGTTTCCCGCCCTGCCCCTATCCACATTACTCGCACCAGCCCAAGTTCAAGTTCAAGATAACATAATCCAAAATTCTAAATAATTCAATATAATTATAGTTAAAAACTTGTCATCTATAGTAGAATCCAACATAATCTAACATAATATAATTAAAAGTTTGTCTTCTATGTAAATCAAACGCAACAGCATGCAACACAACATAATGTAACATAACATAATCTAACATAAAAACAAAACACTTTTACAAGCCAAAAACAAGAAAAAAAAATAAAAAATAAAAAATATTTTTTTAAAAAATCATTCAATAATATATAGATTTGTATTCACATCAACATTTATATATAATAATAGATAAAGCGAGGCAGGGTGGGGCAGGGTAAGTGTCAGTCTATCCACGTCTTCATCCCTCATGGGTTTATATAGGTATCCCCACATATATCCATCGTCAAATACGTATGATCTAACTCCAATTCAAACGAAACGGATTTAGATAAATACCAATTTTTACTCGATCAACTGTCATCCCTATTTATGAATGTATCATTTTCTATGCCGATACAACAAGTTGTAGTTTAGGGTTGAATTTGAAAGAATAAAAATTTTCAATTCATTCTAGTTTTATTCGGCCTTCTAAACACTACATGATAGTAGTCTAGAGAACATACTCAATTCTGCATGGATAGCATTATTTAGATTTAATTTGTTGGCCTAATTTAAAATATATTTGTTAAATTTTTAGTGTATTCCATCCAATATTAAGACTTACGGTTAATTCAGCAGTAATAATTTTTTGTGGCTTCTGCATAGGGGTGTCCATGGACTGGGCCTGCGAATTTTTTTCGGAACCAAACTTGAATAATGTAGGCCCAAACTTTTATCCAAATGAATTATCAGATGAGCGAGGCCAGATTTTGGATAGGGGTAGGCTACCCGCAACCCAACCTACGTGCCTATTGAGCATGCATGTGGGTGAGCTTGGGCAAGCTTGCTCGCAGTCTTTTTTATATACAACTTCATTTAAAAATAGTAAATATTTTTGTAACTTAATATTTGTGTAAATTACATTTTTAAATTCAAAGTAGAGTCAAAATAGATAAAAATAAAATAATAAATAATTTTATTTTTGAATAAGGGATGAGCTACATCTAATAAAATGAATACATTCTAACTAGGTTGATACCTACTCACTCATCTGTCATTTCCATTACTCAACCCTTTAAAACTTATATGTTTTTTATAGTATCTAAGCTTTTAAAATTTCAAATTTCGACATTCGAAAACTTATTTCAAAATTTCAAATTTAATGTTCTAAAAATATAACTTTTTTTTTCAAAGGAAGGTGAGCAGGTTGTGTGGGCGGGCTAAACTTGGTTGGCAGGCTCTTGGGCCGAATTTTGACGGATATTTTCTGACGTGCTATTGGGCCAGACTTCGGGCAGAGTAATGAGTTTGGGGGCAAACTCAAACCCTCTTTTTAAGGATATTGGGCTCGGACTTGGGTTCGAGTGGGCCAACTATTGGGCCTATCAGATTTCAAGCCTATTTTTTTCAGGTCAGATAACGGGACATGTAGATAACCTAGCCCATGAATACCCCTAATTCCGCACTTTGTTTTTCTCATCAGCCTGATCAAAAGCAAAAATAAGGATAAATTTCGGATTGCATGCTTTCTCGTCGTGTGAAACACTGGAAGCCTCTTCTACAAGTCAATCATATGCTGCCTGAAAGTTCCTCCAAGTTAATGTGCTTCTTGGTACCAAATTTGGCATTGATCTTAAAATGTTTTTTAAGGATAAGACCATAAGACTAAAACAAATCATGTGACATGGACCTCATTTTCAGATAATGACATCCAATTGCAATCCTCAATCTGAACATAATGATATGGAATGCCATTAATTATTTTGAAAGAAGAAGAGTTGCACATAATAAGTCTTTTAAACCGTTAATAATAGCTCGAATAACAGAATTTCAAAATTCAAATATCTTAAGGTTTCACTTTCAAATCTTGTAAAACTTGTCCTCGTTGATCCTATGTGTGTGGCTTATGAGTAATTGTGCGCATTTTGTGTTTAGATCATAAGACCATTACAGCAGGAGGCTTTCTTCGAATCTCCCTTTTGTAGTAATCTACATCATCTTGGTAAAACAAAGAGAAGAGGACAATGAGTATAGGCACAGATACCAATATAGTCAACTCAAAACATTAAACCAAATCCTCTATCCAAAACACAAATAAACCACGTTTGTTGTAAGAAATAGACCATAGGAAATAGAATTTGACCATGCCATTGAAAAATTGATACGAGTATCACCTTTTTTTTTAATGTTTTTTTGTATTATTTTTTGAGTAAATCTTAATAATTTTTAGAATGTACTCACTTTTTAAGTTGACTTATCATTTTTTAGATAAAATTTATTAATTATTTTTTTTTAAATTTTTTAATATGATATAAAATATAATATTATGATAGGATAGTGGTTTCCTAGATATAAAGGAACATTGGTGTGGGGGTGTTGAATGAAGACTTGGATTAATGAAGACCTTCAAATCTTATAGGTCGGCTTTTACTTTTTACGACCCTTCTTTTCCCGTGAGTTTGAATGCCTAATAAAGCGGCCGCCATACATTTTCATCATCTTATCTTCTCTCTTATCCAAAACTTTTAGCCACTTTCAAGTTTTGAACAATGGGGAGAGGAGAAGAGGAAGAAAGTGCAGGATTTCACTCGCATTTCAGCCCTTGTTTATTACCCGTGATTTGTGAGATCGATAGACACAACAAGACTAGGGGAAGAGACTCATTCGGTATAGGAGAACGAGAAAGTGAAATAGATTTTTACGCACGTTTTAAACAACTAAATAAAAATAAAAGAATAATTACAGTAATGATATATTTTTTTCTCTCTTGTTGTATTTTCGTTAATTTTAGTCATTAATTTTGAATATGATGATATGTAATTATTAATTTACAAAATAATTAAATAAAAAAATCATAAATTTTAATATGTAACACATTTTTATTGATCATAAAATAAAAAAATAAGAATGGTTGCTGGTTTGGTTACCTCCCGCCTCCATGAAACATGGTCAAATTTGATGTCTCCCGTGCAGTGTATAATAAAATAATCTCTCTCTCTCTCTCTCTCTCTCTCTCTCTCTCTCTCTCGTGCAGTGTACAACAATCTCTCTCTGTCCACACATGTGACGTTTAATGAAGTCATCCATACGCATGTGACGTATAATGAAGTCATCCATCTACGTCATAATTTTTTTTGGTTAAAGTTCCTTAATTCCAATTTTCCGAAAAAAAAAGAAGTACCTTTATTGTCAAGAGTGAAATTCAACTTTAATAATCAACTTTTACTACTAGATTTTGCCATTAATTAACAAACACGGCTTTATAGATATCCCTAGAAATTTGAAACAAATTTCAATTTATTCCTTCAACCTTATATTTCTGAATCTGGTCCATTAACTCATGAAATGAAATAACGAGTCATTTTTACAAATTTTTAAGTATAACAATTGAAATATCAAAAACAATTTCTCGAGTCCTTTAGGCTTTTTTTAATAAGTAGGTTGTTGATGGTGATGTTGTCATCCTTGTCTATTTGTTTTAAGGTTTTGGGTTTTAATTGTCATTTTCTTCAACATTTTTGTGACTCTCTTTGAGGGAATAAAAGGTATAATAGTTAGAAGATTACAACTAACTAGGATTGCAATGTTTCTGGAAAGATTCAACTTCTATCTTTTTCTTCTAGCTTTATTAGAAAGTAGAAGCAATTTCTTATAGCAATTTGTGTGTCACTTATTACAAATAATCACATGCCAAGGCTATTCTCATAACAAACACCATAAATTGACAACATCACCACCATTTGGCTTTGGGAATACATTAAAAAAAATTATGGGAGAATCTCATTTTGCACCCTTGAAAGATATAACATTTTTTTATTTGAGCAATGTTATTGAGACCTAATTTATTGACTTAATTTGTTGATATAATTCACTATGATCTTTGGATTGGCTGTGAGGGCCATCAAGCATTAGAATTTGGTATTGGTCCAATGATTCTACTGCAGCCACATCATTATTTCAGCAAATTAGATCAATATTTTAGGTCTAAATAGTATTACTATTTTTATTTTACATCCTTAAAAATTAAATTTCTTATATTGCACCCTTAATGTGTTAAAAAATGTTTTACAATGTGACGATTTCATTAATTTATATTGCTTATTCCGTCAAAAAAAAGAATGAACTTACGAAAATACTACATTATAATATTTTTTAATACATTGAAGATTAATATGAAGACTTTATTCTTTAAGTGTATAAAATGAAAATTTTTAAATCTTTCAAATTACAAAATAAAATTCATCCAAAAATTATTGAATGGAAAAAAGTATGAAAAAGGGATGGCCTAGTGGTTGAGGTCCATCTCATCCATGCCCTATCCAAGGTCGAATTTCACCATTTTATTTGGATTACCTC
>CM042194.1:29465843-29481299 GCA_023539305.1 Ilex asprella
TGAATACATTCTAACTAGGTTGATACCTACTCACTCATCTGTCATTTCCATTACTCAACCCTTTAAAACTTATATGTTTTTTATAGTATCTAAGCTTTTAAAATTTCAAATTTCGACATTCGAAAACTTATTTCAAAATTTCAAATTTAATGTTCTAAAAATATAACTTTTTTTTTCAAAGGAAGGTGAGCAGGTTGTGTGGGCGGGCTAAACTTGGTTGGCAGGCTCTTGGGCCGAATTTTGACGGATATTTTCTGACGTGCTATTGGCCAGACTTCGGGCAGAGTAATGAGTTTGGGGGCAAACTCAAACCCTCTTTTTAAGGATATTAGGCTCGGGCTCGGGCTCGGGCTCGGGCTCGAGTGGGCCAACTATTGGGCCTATCAGATTTCAAGTCTATTTTTTTCAAGTCAGATAACGGGACATGTAGATAACCTAGCCCATGAACACCCCTAATTCCGCACTTTGTTTTTCTCATCAGCCTGATCAAAAGCAAAAATAAGGATAAATTTCGGATTACATGCTTTCTCGTAGTGTGAAACACTGGAAACCTCTTCTACAAGTCAATCATATGCTGCCTGAAAGTTCCTCCAAGTTAATGTGCTTCTTGGTACCAAATTTGGCATTGATCTTAAAATGTTTTTTAAGGATAAGACCATAAGACTAAAACAAATCATGTGACATGGACCTCATTTTCAGATAATGACATCCAATTGCAATCCTCAATCTGAACATAATGATATGGAATGCCATTAATTATTTTGAAAGAAGAAGAGTTGCACATAATAAGTCTTTTAAACCGTTAATAATAGCTCGAATATCAGAATTTCAAAATTCAAATATCTTAAGGTTTCACTTTCAAATCTTGTAAAACTTGTCCTCGTTGATCCTATGTGTGTGGCTTATGAGTAATTGTGCGCATTTTGTGTTTAGATCATAAGATCATTATAGCAGGAGGCTTTCTTCGAATCTCCCTTTTGTAGTAATCTACATCATCTTGGTAAAACAAAGAGAAGAGGACAATGAGGATAGGCATAGATACCAATATAGTCAACTCAAAACATTAAACCAAATCCTCTATCCAAAACACAAATAAACCACGTTTGTTGTAAGAAATAGACCATAGGAAATAGAATTTGACCATGCCATTGAAAAATTGATACGAGTATCACCTTTTTTTTTAATGTTTTTTTGTATTATTTTTTGAGTAAATCTTAATAATTTTTAGAATGTACTCACTTTTTAAGTTGACTTATCATTTTTTAGATAAAATTTATTAATTATTTTTTTTTAAATTTTTTAATATGATATAAAATATAATATTATGATAGGATAGTGGTTTCCTAGATATAAAGGAACATTGGTGTGGGGGTGTTGAATGAAGACTTGGATTAATGAAGACCTTCAAATCTTATAGGTCGGCTTTTACTTTTTACGACCCTTCTTTTCCCGTGAGTTTGAATGCCTAATAAAGCGGCCGCCATACATTTTCATCATCTTGTCTTCTCTCTTATCCAAAACTTTTAGCCACTTTCTAGTTTTGAACAATGGGGAGAGGAGAAGAGGAAGAAAGTGAAGGATTTCACTCGCATTTCAGCCCTTGTTTATTACCCGTGATTTGTGAGATCGATAGACACAACAAGACTAGGGGAAGAGACTCATTCGGTATAGGAGAATGAGAAAGTGAAATAGATTTTTACGCACGTTTTAAACAACCAAATAAAAATAAAAGAATAATTACAGTAATGATATATTTTTTTCTCTCTTGTTGTATTTTCGTTAATTTTAGTCATTAATTTTGAATATGATGATATGTAATTATTAATTTACAAAATAATTAAATAAAAAAATCATAAATTTTAATATGTAACACGTTTTTATTGATCATAAAATAAAAAAATAAGAAAGGTTGCTGGTTTGGTTACCTCCCGCCTCCATGAAACATGGTCAAATTTGATGTCTCCCGTGCAGTGTATAATAAAATAATCTCTCTCTCTCTCTCTCTCGTGCAGTGTACAAACAATCTCTCTCTGTCCACACATGTGACGTTTAATGAAGTCATCCATACGCATGTGACGTATAATGAAGTCATCCATCTACGTCATAATTTTTTTTGGTTAAAGTTCCTTAATTCCAATTTTCCGAAAAAAA
Source organism: Ilex asprella (assembly GCA_023539305.1). Classification (NCBI taxonomy): domain Eukaryota; kingdom Viridiplantae; phylum Streptophyta; class Magnoliopsida; order Aquifoliales; family Aquifoliaceae; genus Ilex; species Ilex asprella. Next base: position 29,467,995 of record CM042194.1, read on the forward strand.
AAGAAGTACCTTTATTGTCAAGAGTGAAATTCAACTTTAATAATCAACTTTTACTACTAGATTTTGCCATTAATTAACAAACACGGCTTTATAGATATCCCTAGAAATTTGAAACAAATTTCAATTTATTCCTTCAACCTTATATTTCTGAATCTTGTCCATTAACTCATGAAATGAAATAACAAGTCATTTTTATAAATTTTTAAGTATAATAATTGAAATATCAAAAATAATTTCTCGAGACCTTTAGGCTTTTTTTAATAAGTAGGTTGTTGATGGTGATGTTGTCATCCTTGTCTATTTGTTTTAAGGTTTTGGGTTTTAATTGTCATTTTCTTCAACATTTTTGTGACTCTCTTTGAGGGAATAAAAGGTATAATAGTTAGAAGATTACAACTAACTAGGATTGCAATGTTTCTGGAAAGATTCAACTTCTATCTTTTTCTTCTAGCTTTATTAGAAAGTAGAAGCAATTTCTTATAGCAATTTGTGTGTCACTTATTACAAATAATCACATGCCAAGGCTATTCTCATAACAAACACCATAAATTGACAACATCACCACCATTTGGCTTTGGGAATACATTAAAAAAAATTATGGGGGAATCTCATTTTGCACCCTTGAAAGATATAAGATTTTTTTATTTGAGCAATGTTATTGAGACCTAATTTATTGACCTAATTTGTTGATATAATTCACTATGATCTTTGGATTGGCTGTGAGGGCCATCAAGCATTAGAATTTGGTATCGGTCCAATGATTCTACTGCAGCCACATCATTATTTCAGCAAATTAGATCAATATTTTAGGTCTAAATAGTATTACTATTTTTATTTTACATCCTTAAAAATTAAATTTCTTATATTGCACCCTTAATGTGTTAAAAAATGTTTTACAATGTGACGATTTCATTAATTTATATTGCTTATTCCGTCAAAAAAAAGATTGAACTTACGAAAATACTACATTATAATATTTTTTAATACATTGAAGATTAATATGAAGACTTTATTCTTTAAGTGTATAAAATGAAAATTTTTAAATCTTTCAAATTACAAAATAAAATTCATCCAAAAATTATTGAATGGAAAAAAGTATGAAAAAGGGATGGCCTAGTGGTTGAGGTCCATCTCATCCATGCCCTATCCAAGGTCGAATTTCACCATTTTATTTGGATTACCTCTCCCTTTGTACGGTATTAGAAAAAAAAATTTATAAGGGTGTCGTATGACATCCATTACTAAAACACCTCAATAATGCATTTGACTCAACTGCAAACTCCCAACAATTATTTAAAACAATTGATCGGATTTGATTAAAATTTTAATTCATTATCTATTAATTCGTCCATGAATAAATGAGTTAGATATCTATAATAATTAGTATAGGTTTTAAATAGATTGGATAATAGAGTTCATTTTAATTAAGTGGGTTAAAAATGAGTTAGATTTTGTTTTGCACCCGACCCGATCCGAGATTGTGTTCCTTTGATTTCTTGAACTTACTTATTTACTCTATGTTTCCTTGGGTGAATAATTTTCTAGTGGAACACAAAAAAAAATATATAAAATTATGACCTGGAAATTTTCAGTTGATCATATCTGGGGGTTTTTAGTAATTTCCATTAAAAAATAAAAGGTTCTGAATTGGGTTGAAGATTCACTGCATAATCACATGGATCACTGATATTTTGAATAAAAAATATTATCTTGTTTGTCTTGTCCATGACTTTATTCAGTCCTCCAACCACCACACAATACACGTGAAATGAAAGAAAAAAAAAATATCAGAGGAAGAATCTTCAAACCTAATCAATCTGTCATATCATTCAAGACCAATTGCTTGGTATATGACACATGGGATTATGTGTTACTTTTGCTTTATATATTTTTTTAAGATTAGTTACATTAGGGATCCCTAAAATATAAAAATTATTTTATTTTAATCTCTGATATTTTAATTATATCATTTTTATCTTTTAAATATTGAATATATTTTTATATAATCTATTAAGCAAATAACATCTACATTGCTAATAATTTTTTTATCATAACTTGTTACATAATGTTTAAATATGAACAAAAAATAATTTGAGTAACACTTGACCAAAATTTGAGTAGCTCTTACAAAAAATGTGTAATATGAATGCTCCTGACTAAAATTTTAATAGTTTATGATCAAAATTGCGTAATTTAGATAATTTTTTTACTAAATTTTGAGTAGAAAATTGGTATAGAGTTATCAAACTTATTGTTTTTGCTCATATTTAAGTATTATATAACAAGTTTATAATAAAAAATTATTAGCAATCTCAACGTTATTTGTTTGAGAGACTACGTTAAAATATATATAATACTTCATGAATTAAAAGAATACATTTAAAATATTAGTGACCAAAATTAAACAAATCTTATACTTTTGAGATCGTTAGTGTAATTGACCTTATTTTTTTGAGTAATGTTACATGAACTTAAAAATTAGATTTTATAATCACAACCATTGAATAAGTAGTGGGTCCCAACTCTCAATAAATACTGAGACCCACAGTAAAATCAATTATTATAATTATGAAGTTTTATTTTTAAATTCATGTAGCATTAGTCTATTTTTTAATAGAATAATAAAAGTTTTTTGTTTTTTTATATCGCACTTGTTCTAATAGATCATTGCCAATCTCCATTACCATGTTTACGTACTGAATTAATATTGTTGGATTTTACGTAAAGTTGTCTCTTCACATAAAATAATAAATTTATAAACAGTGACCTCACCAAATTACATTTTGTGAGATATTCAAATCTCTAATTTATCCCTCATAAGAAGTTTATCGGGTCACGGAGCTACTACTAGATTAATCCTTGAGGTTAGCTATTAGTTTCTAAGTGCATGGTAAATTATTTAGAAATTCAACGGTAGCTTTTAGTTTCTAAGTGTCTCTCTCGCTCTCCCCCCTTTAAAAGTGCTTAACTGTCTGTCAACAATGTTTGTTTAATGGATTATGTCGGTCTAAAGGTATAAAATTCAAATACCTTGGGGGTCATATGGATGGAAAGTAACAATTGTGTGTCTAGATTTCAGTTGAGAGACGCGAGAGTTTATAACTTTTATAATATAAAATAAGATATATTTTATTTATCCGACACTCTTAAATAGATTTATTTAATGACTATTAATATCTTTCTCAAAATCATTCACATTATATCGTATCTTCAAACACGAATTACCTCTAATAATTTGTTAAGTATTGACATTCTATTTTGAGAAGTGAAAGAGATAATGACTATAAATTCTGGGATACAAATAAAAATTTTACTTCAAATAACAATTTAATTGATAACAATTTTTTTTTGTCAGACTATCCAATATTCGAAAGTCATTTTAGCCACCGATTAATTCGAATTTGAGCCAGGTAGGACTACACAGACGGCAAATCTCTCCCTACCGAATCTTCGAACTCAAGACATTAGTTAAGCTAGAATAATTTCTCATTAACTGATCTAAAATTCGATGGTGTTGATAAAAATTTTGATCATCCTGATAACACTCCTTCTGAAAACAATGTTTAAATTCAATTAACAATCCATTTGATAGAAGTTTTGGCCATTAGTTTTTTCAGAGTTGCAAAACATTGTTTCATTAGGACGGTAATTCGTATGATCAAGATTTCCTTGAATTCATTATTCCCAACTCTCATAATCGAATTTTTTAATATAAAATAGAACAAACTTTAATAAGTTTATTTGACAGTTTTAAAAAAATTTATTTAATGATCATCAATATCTTTTTTAAAATTATTTATTTTATATTTATGTTGTATCATTTACACACGTGTTATCCTAATAGACGTGTAGTCCTTGTCATATTAGAGAAGTTTGGTAAGTAATATGGAAGGTCAATCATTGTAGAGCACTTGGTTTGTTACATAGTGGCCCTTGACCAAAACTGTTTGATGTTGGGGGACCCCAAAAGAAAGGTATGAAACTGTTTTCTTGTTTCTCAGCAAAATGTTTCACAGAACAAAATCAAAATCAAACAATTCAAACGCATAATTCTGAGTGATAATAGAAACGAATTATAAATTCAGATGTTTTAAATTCGAATTTTAGTAATTTTATAGGAAAAGACCATGAGAGAATTATCTTTCCTAAATTCCCTAATTTCAATGTAAATGATTTGTCTTTGATCGGATCAGGCAAATAATCAATCGAGATAAGCGTAAGTTAGCCCAAATACTCGTAACCGTTGAACCGAAAAAACAATCAAATCCAAACAATGGGGAAAGATGGGGCATCACTTTTTCATTTGGTTTGAATGATGGTACACTGGTTTGGAAATAGGGTGTCACCCACATGAAATTAGGATTTACGCCCAATCAATGTGCCAAAGACATTTCTCCCAGCTAATCTTCGATATCTCTAATGACAATAGGTTTGAACTTTGTTTCTCAATATCTATTTTGATACCGAAAAAAAATGAGTGTGATAATTTTAATTTAGTCAATTTTAATGGGTCAATATGGATTTTAATTAGAAGATTAACTTTTGGGAAGATCTAGGATTAATATACATGACACGTACAACTACCAACCGTTATACAATACAAGGAAGGGAGAGATGAAGCACACTTGATGTGAAGATTACTTCTTTTTTACTTTTCAAGATGACGAGAGATTCGTTATTTTGTCTTTTGTCTAAATGGGCCCCAAGACAACTACAACCCAACTTGATAACTCTCTCTCTCTCTCTCTATTTTTTTTATTTTTATTTTTATTGAATATGGTTTTGTTTCTCAATATTTGACATGACTAGAATAACAGAAGATCTTTTAAATATCCAAATTTTAGTCCTCCTAGTATTAGGATATTTTTTTTTATTTCAACGGTCAGAATGTGTCGAGATTAGTTTGTACACATTTTAACTAATTTCTTCTTTAATCTGATCAAAAACAGGTCATTCACATCTAAATTATGATTTTTATGAGGAATAAATTTCTTATAACTTGATCTAAAAATATTGTCAAGATTTAAACTCGAGACGTCTAAATGTATAAATCGTTTCTATTATCACTTAAACTATCTTTAAATTTTTTAGTACTAACATTCGTTACGGGTTCTTTAACCCACCCATTATAATGTTTTTGGAATGAACTCTATATTACCATTGTTATATCTAAAGCACAAAATTTACTTTTTTTTTTGAATACCTATAAGTTGTTAGAATTTATGATTGTAATATAAATTTAAGATACACATAATTACATGTAAATTACGTGTAGTAAGATCAATATTAACTTGTAAAACCTCAAAATCTAAGTTTAACCGGTGAACTTCTCTCCTGAGTCCAAAGTCAAACTGCTACGGTCATGCCTAACCTTTGTCCACTCCAAAACTTGTTGATAACCAAAATAAATAAATTTATAAACAATTTTCTTAAGCAGAAATGATAGATTATTATTTGAGATATCAGTGAGAGACACGTAGATTTGACTACTCAGCCGTCAAGGAAGAACAAGACTGTCAATGAGAACGTACACTTGGAGAGATTCTGTTGGTGTTGTCCACAGCCCCAAATCTCGTCGATGTCGTAATAGCATACTCATCTAAGCCTCTCAGTCTCCTCTATATAAACCAATCGAAGTCTAAAGTCTAAACAAACACACAAAACTCCGTTCGCCGTCTCACATTACATTACAATCTGTCTCTCTCTTTCTCTCTTCTTCTTCTTGGTTGTATTTAAGAAGATTGTCAAAAGATTTTTTAGGGCTAAATATATATAGATATAGTTTCGAGATATATATAGGCATTGACGTAGAGTCATGGCCGGAGGAGGAATCTCGGTGGCAGGAGGGAGCCATTTCGAGGCCAAGATCACACCTATAGTCATCATCTCCTGCATTATGGCCGCCACCGGTGGCCTCATGTTTGGTTACGACGTCGGCGTTTCAGGTTCTCTCTCTCTCTCTCTCTCATCTTCGATACTTGTGTATTATCTTCATATATTGCACATCCATTTGCAATTTTTAGGTAATCCTTCCCTGTATTCATTCCTCAAATAGTTCGTTCCGCACTCTGATATAAATTCTAAGAAATTATCTAATTAGGTTAAATATCAAGATATTTGCTCGCCTTACAATTCGCTCATAACTCGTTTGTATCCGGATTCAAGCTTTTATAGATCAATTTAATATTTTTACATGTTCACCGATTAAGATCAATTATTTTTTTCTATTTTTCAAATATTTATTCTCCATCTCTAATTTTGAGCTAAAATTAATAATCATGTAATCAATTCTTATTAGTTTTCATCAACATCATAACTCCTTTCACGATACCTATACTTTCGAATCGTTGTGATACAATCCAGTATAATAACTATCTTGAAATACACTAAAATGTAAAGATAGACTGTCAAGATCCCAAAATATGTGATATTCTCTATCACCGGACTTCTTCTGATATACAGAATACTAGTGTATTATCTTCATATATTCTGTTTCTTGTCGATCTTTGCCCCTCTCTCTCTCTCTTTCTGATCTTCAAGATTAGTGTATTACTGTATTTATCTTCTTATGCACTGTTTCTTGTCGATCTTTGCCTCTCTACTTATGTATGCACGTGTATGTATGTACATATATTTTTCACCAGATGTATGGATAGATATACATATACACAGTTATATACGCTATACATAATATCCAATCGTTTTTTTTTTTGAAATAAAAATAAAAGAAAAAGCTAATTTTTTCTGTATCATATCCATTTCTAAAAAGAAATTGCAAGGAAAAAGACCACAACTACCTTTCTAAAAAAGTTAGCTCTCCGACCCAGTGAAGTGGAGTTCCAATCTGACTGGACAGCTCTCTAATAGAATCACCGGCCAAAAAAAAGATTGCAATGACAGAATTACTAAGATACCCCTTTCCCCATTTTATGGGATAATACTACTTAAACCTCTTTTTTTTGGGGGAGGGGGAAAGTCTTGAATCCTTCAAGTCATAAAGAATATCATTGGTCCAATTTAGTATTAATGTATTATGTGGTTTGTGATTGCCATTAATCAAATTTATTTATTATTCGTGTTAACGAGTCGTGAATTTGTGTTGAGAATCATAATCGATTAATTTCATATCAATTTCGAGTCATTTTTTTTTATGTTGTGTTAAAAATTGTCATAATTTTTGGGGACTAAACTCCCACCACCTATTTATACCCCTTGATGGCCTTTAAATGATTATATATCTAGGATATTACTTTAATGATCGAACAATAAAATGTACATATATTAATTGATTAATTAGTGTGGTTTTACCCATTTTGTGTTCTTGTCTAAGTAATACGTTATAAATTCGGGTTATAGAGATTGAATTTACATAAAATTCGCACTACCACAAATCTAATTGCATTTATTTAATTATATGACAGGTGGTGTTACGGCAATGCCCGATTTTCTGAAAAAATTCTTCCCAGTTGTGTACCGGAAGTCACAGGAAGGAGTAGGACTGGACAGCAACTACTGCAAATATGACAATCAAGGGCTTCAATTGTTTACATCGTCGTTATATCTCGCCGGTTTAACGGCGACTTTCTTTGCCTCCTTTACAACAAGGAAGTACGGCCGGCGGCCGACCATGATGATAGCCGGATTCTTCTTCATAATTGGTGTGATACTCAATGCTGCAGCTCAAGACCTTGCTATGCTCATTATTGGGAGGATTTCACTCGGGGTTGGAGTTGGCTTTGCTAATCAGGTTTGTTCTTTTTTATATCTATATGATTAAGGATAATCGAGAACTGATTAGCCATGTCTATTATTGGCAAGTGTCTCTGATAACATATAATAATGACAGCTGAAAAATTTAAAATACTTTGGAAGGTTCCAATAATTTCATTTTCATTTGCCAATATGGTCTTAGGTTAACATGGTAGCGTGACTTGATTCTCTTCGCCTCTCCACGTTATCGTTAAATTTCATTTTCAATGGTCAATATCACCTTAAGGTTAACATGGTAGCGTGACTTGATTCTCTTCGCCCCTCCACGTTATCGTTAAATGAAGATAAATTAAATTTTCCGTATTGTTTTAGTTGAACTCTTCATTTAATCCATAGCGGATGTTTGTAATTCGGGTATTGTCACATTAATAATCACGGTTAAAGGTACAATGTCAGAAATAGAGCAACTAATTGCTCATATGGGAGATAGGGAGCATAATTAGGGGGTGAAATTATCATTTTACTTTCTTTTTTCTTTTTCCATTATTTAAATTATCAGTCCCCATGTGCCCCCCCCATTTTGGTGGGTCCAAAAAGATGGTCCTTGGCACAAGTACCTCTTACAAGAGTATAGGGTTACTAGACCAACTATGGTATGACAGGTGGTCCAGAGATCAATTATAGATGAAAATAACACCCCATGCCATTTGTCCTCTTCGAAACTATTTTATTCTCAAGTCTTAATCACCCCACAAGTTGTTCTACTCTCTTTCTTGCTTTAAATATGTTGGATCATTGACGTTTAGACATTTGACTGAGACTCTTTTGGAACCAAATGAAGTAAAGTCAGAGTAATCCCGACGAGTGGCACAGGAACGAACTGTAAATTAACATTTTAAGTTTGATTTTTGACAATTTTTTTAGGGTTAGATCATAAGAAATTTATCTTTCATGAATATTCTAGTCTCAACGTGGATGATTTACTTTTGATCGGAATGAAAAGAGAGTTAGTCGAGATGAGTGTAAGCTGAAAATAACATTCGTACGATTCGACAAAAAAAAAGCTAAAATAAAGTTATATAAGATCAAGACTTTTTTGGCCAGCTCGTGCGTAGAAAAAAACACCTCCATGTCCAATTGCCATGTATCTTACTTGCATTTATGGAAACCTCAGGTCATCTTGCTTTCAATTTCTATTCATGAAGGCCTAGGGGTTATGAATCTTGTGATGCTCTTACTTTTGAATCGTCACCCTTCTAAGAAAAACGTAGAAGTATCAATTACACTGTTTATATAGACAAGTTTATCTTTTTTTCCTCTCTCTTTAGCCCCGTGTAAGATACATAGGAGTTTAATTTATGTTGTAAATACATCTCCTAGCGAGACTCACTATTAACCCAAAAATAATAGTCAATTAACTTGGTCCAAGTAATATTACTTGATCTCCGAATACTGTTTTGAATTTGTTTTGGGGTGCTGTTCTGAGTCTGTGGGACTTTGGTGGTTGAACATGTTAGTCAACATCATTCAAATTTGATGAGCTTGAAATGTATTGTGCATGAATTTTCAGGCGGTTCCGCTCTTCCTATCTGAGATTGCACCCACAAGGATACGTGGAGGACTCAACATACTATTCCAACTTAACGTCACCCTCGGCATCCTCTTCGCCAACCTTGTCAATTACGGCACATCAAAGTATGTCCTATATATGACTTTTTTAATGTTGTTTGTTTTTTTTATTTGTTAAAACAATGTTCAAACTGAGATAATGAAAGTACACGTGCCCCCATAAATAAAATCTAATTTTTATTTATTATTTGAGCGCCGTATCATTTAGTCTATATTTTTTGTCCTTTCTTTGTTGGTATAGCATTATCCTAGAAATAAAAGGCCTTTGTGAACCACCCCTTGATAAAAAGGCCTAGATTATAGGTCATGTCACTTTGATCATTGGTCCTGCAAATTATTTTCATGTTGAGCCTTATCACAGAGTAGATGGTTGACAAATAGAACAAAACTTCAGAACTTCAAAGTCTATAGTGTGCCTGGTCCCCCTACTTGAAATATGAACCTTAGCAAGATGATGCCCTTTTATTTCATTATTTAACTTCTTTATGAGAATCAAATGAATGCAGTGGATAACAAAAAGTTGACTAAGACAATAACGTTGAAAAATAATTTTTTCAGTGTCATACTGAAAGGTAAACTTTGTGTAGTTAATAACTTGTAGAACTGGTTGCTCTATGGAAACATCTATCACAATTATTTATAGTTGTTAATCAGGGTGAGAGTTTATAGTTTTATTCCCACTCAAATGGTAATAACGATGAGCTCTAAATTTTGATGTCCTGAGTTCGAATCTTGATAATCTCTTAGGGCCAAGTCATGTGAGATTTATCTCTCATGAATACCCTAGCTTGGGTGTGGATGACCTGACCGGACCGGAGAGAGGATTAGTCAAAATGCGCGTAAACTAGCACAAACACCTTTAACCGTTGAACACAAAAAACATACACAATATTTGACACCAAATAAAGCCTAGATATGTTGTTGATGATTGGAAAGTCTCTAAATGCCGAAAATTGGGCTAATGACTAAAGTGATGTCGTACCAAAGTAGACGTATTTTAATGAAGGAGGAAACTAAAATTACATACCATAATCATTCCATCACCCATAGTATAACATATTGCTTTCATTTCTTCTGCACTTTTTCTTGGGTTTTTTGCTGACCAAGATGATCATTTCTATTGTATTAACAGAATCAAGGGAGGGTGGGGATGGAGGCTATCACTGGGTTTGGCTGGGATTCCAGCAGGCCTCCTGACCTTAGGTGCCCTCTTTGTGGTGGAAACCCCCAACAGCCTAATTGAACGCGGACACTTGGAAAAAGGAAAAGCAGTGCTCAGAAGGATCCGAGGCACTGACAATATTGAACCCGAGTACTTGGAGCTTGTTGAGGCCAGTCGTATAGCTAAAGCAGTGAAGCACCCATTCAGAAATCTCCTCATGAGAAAGAATCGACCACAACTGATCATTGCTGTGGCCTTACAGGTTAGTTTTTCACTCAATGCTTGGTGTTTTAGCTGCAATTGATCCATAAGTTATGCAGTTGGGTCTTAAGATCTATTACATTTTTAGTCAACCAGTCCATTGAGTCATATCATTTTTGGTTTTTATCAAATACTATTCAACCATGACCCAATTCATTTAATTAATTGTGCCGGATGTCTTAATATTAATCCAGTCTTTAGATGTTTATTAATTGTGCTATGTTTGGATTGACACCAACATGAACAAAAAAGTTAAGACCAAGACTTTTTCTCCTAAAACTAAACCCACCAGACATGGGCTTTCCTTAAACTAACAAGCCACTCAATCGACATGCTTACCATCTATGCAAAAAAATCATTTATTCAGACAAGAATTCATATGATGTTTTGAGTGAGAAATAGAAATAAACAAAAAAGGAATCAAATATTTCTTACAAATACAAGTAAAACGATATTTATGTATTAAAATTGAGTTATGTTTGATATTAACTCGCCCATTTATTATATATGTTAGCTAATTGTGTCATTTTTTATATTTGCATCGAGAACTAGTTAAATCTCAACTTATTAAATTTTTTATTGGGTTCTCATACTACTAGTATGTCCTGTTAAAAATTGACACCTCTGGTTATGCATTTTAATAATTCACATTGATAATTCACATTAACTTGTTGCAATGCTTTGCCACAGATTTTCCAACAATTCACAGGCATCAATGCGATCATGTTCTATGCACCAGTCCTATTTAACACAGTGGGATTTGGCAGCGATGCTGCCCTATACTCAGCTGTAATTACAGGGGCTGTTAATGTGATCTCCACCCTTGTCTCCATCTACTCTGTCGACAAAGTCGGGCGTCGCCTCCTCTTACTGGAAGCTGGAGTCCAAATGTTCATCTCTCAAGTGGTCATAGCCGTAATTCTAGCGATCAAGGTCAAGGACCACTCTGAAAGCCTTAGCCATGGATTCGCAATCTTCGTAGTCGTTTTGGTTTGCACATATGTGGCTGCATTCGCATGGTCATGGGGGCCTTTGGGATGGCTTATTCCCAGTGAGACATTCCCATTGGAGACACGATCAGCCGGGCAGAGTGTGACAGTTTGTGTCAATTTGCTCTTCACCTTTGTCATTGCACAGGCCTTTCTATCAATGCTGTGCAATTTCAAGTATGGCATTTTTTTGTTCTTCTCGGGTTGGGTTCTGATCATGTCAGTGTTTGTGGTGTTCCTGGTCCCGGAGACGAAAAATATTCCCATTGAGGAGATGACAGAGAGAGTGTGGAAGCAGCACTGGCTCTGGAAGAGGTTCATGGATCACAATGTGGATGAAGAAAATGGCGCTAACGGCCACGCTGCAACGAAAAATGGCGCTAACGGCCACGCTGCAACGAAAAAAGGCTGTCCGCTTTGTTTTAATTTTAATTTTGATCTTGGCAACCTTTGTTCTTAGCCATTATTTACTGTCATTGTTGTCACATTGTGGACGAAGAAAATGGCACTAACGGCCACGCTGCAACAAAAAATGGGCATGCCAAAGGATTCGATCCTTCTTCCCAATTATAGAAAGTACATGAAAAGATTGAAGAAGATTTTGTGCTACTAGGATCTTATAGATGAATAAATGAATAGGTGTGTAACATAAAAAAAAAAAATACTTTTGTTTTCTAAAGATTAAAATTACAAAACTTTATTTGTGTTCTCTAATGGTGTTTTGGAGTATGTGCAGTGCAATTTATTAGCACATTTTAGTTGGCAGCTTTGTCAAACAGGAGGGCTACTTGTAAATTGGTCTACTTTATGCTTTTGTATAGTGCATCAACATCTAAAGAAAAAGAAACATGTCATGAAACTTATATTGATTTAATTGATCAATCTTGCCATAACTTGTGCGATTGACAGTAAAAACAATGGAGGGTACTGCCTATCCGTAGTGAAAGCAGATTGAAGGTTTCACTCACATGTTGAAATTTGCATTTTTATTCTGTAATTTGACAAATATTATAGATATGCGACTAAATACAAAACTAAACAATGTCTCGTGGCTTTTTTTTTTTAATTTTGAGCTTGACAACCTTGCTCCTTAGCCATTATTTACTGTCATTGTTGGGTCAAGGGCGGTTTTTTTTCGCCAAATCGGTGTAAGATATGACACTATTGCTCCTCAACTAGCTAATACCTTCAGTCCTGGAGACATTTTTCTTCTCAATCCAGAAACTGTTAAATTCTTGAATGTGCTCTTCTGATTTGAAGATATATCTAGTTGTGGGTAGTTGCTACATGATTTGGAGAGGGGTAATGGTAAGAAAGGGCCATTTGAACATAAGGTTACAGTCCAATTCCCACTATTGGTGAATGTTATCATAAGGCCAATGCATTTCGGGTGTAGTTCGGACATGTTGAATGAGTTGAGAGCTCGATGCTCAAATGAAGATGTGAAGCCCTTAACTTGAGCTCAAAATTTTACTTGTACAGTGCCTACCAGTTCATGTAGAAAGAAAATACCTCTCCTATTGAGGCACAAGAATGAAATGGTTGGCTGTAGGC
>CM042194.1:29491299-29507788 GCA_023539305.1 Ilex asprella
CTTAAAGTATAGATGTTATCTTATTAATTTTTTTTCAAACATACCTCATTTATGTTTAATAAATTTTTAAGTATCAAATTCGATATAAAAAATATAAATATATCATATTATTTTTATCTATTATATTTAAAGTGTGTCTACCCTAGATCATATTTTTGGCTCCGCCACTACTATCATATATTTTCACTCTTCATTTCTCCAAATTAATTGATTAGCCTACATTGTACTGCAAATATTTTATTATTTAAAAAAAAAATTACACTGTACCATTAGACACGAGTTATCTCTAGTCACAATTGGAACAAAGCCTTATAGGGACAAAGAAGAAAAGTGGATGGGCACAGTGAAGGGATAGTAGGAACTGGAAGTAACTCAGTAGGCAACTGAGGCAGGAGAGGAGAGTGGTGAGACCCGGATGGAAGCGGATAGAGCTGAGTGCCTAAGAACAAAGCGCTATCGTTTTACTTTAAATGGATGAAACGTTGCCGTTTCATTTAACTGTACAGTGTGCTTTTTTTGCTAACCGCAGACAAGCCGGACCGGAGTCCTAACATTCATAAACTGTCATATATAAAAGACCCTTCAGTTCTATCCTGAGTTCCTAACTCAACCCCAAAATTCAGAGACATTTAAAAAGTCATTTCTGCAAATTCTGAGCATGGCTTTGGCAGTGGAGATGAGAGCTATGGTTGTGTTCTTGGTCATGTATGTATTCTTCTTACAGGTCTCCATTGCAGCTGTGTACAAGGTAGGAGACTCCACTGGTTGGACCACCATTGGCAATTTTGATTACAAGAATTGGTCTGCTACTAAGACCTTCCAACTAGGTGATATCATCCGTAAGTCTCTCTCTCTCTCTATATATATATGTCTCTATTTATGCGTTTTACTTAGGTGGTTGCTTTGTAGTTCATGGGGGTTATTGGGTATCTGATTCTCCATTCACACCTCCCATATCTGAGGTGTCGCTAGTACTCTGTTTGATTGCTAAGAAAGGGTATGAATGACAAAGAAAGTTTTGATATTTAACCTTCAAGGACACAGGCACATAATACCTACACTGAACAGAGTTTCTCCTGGGATACCTAGACCACATGAGCCAAAGTTCCTTTCTTTTCTTCAATTTTCTCTGCTACCAAACAGGGGGAGAATGGAAAACCCCTCTCTTTTCCTGAGTTTTCTCTTTGATCATAGTCCAAAGTACAGTTAGTTCTGTTTCAGATATTTTCCTTGGACAGTAAGCATAGTATCTGTAACTCTGTTTCTATGATTCTCTGTTTTGGCTTTAGAAAACCTCCTAGGTTTTGGTCCCCCTGCCACTGTCTACTAGCCATTCTCGTATCATCTTAGATACTGAATATGTCCGCTAAAAAAAAAAATTTGTTCTACTGCCAAAATGGTTTTTAGAAGTAGAAGTCTTATTTTGATTTCCTGTAATAATTGATCGTAAAAACAATAAAGTTAAATGAAAGCGATAGAAAATATTCTATATGAGTCACGTTTGTATTATATGAAAAAAACCGAAGTGTAGTACCATAGTCGGACCCCATGTATATAGAGACTGCACATGAATGACCTTGTTGGTTGCAAGTGGGATATTATCTGCTTAGTGAGCATAATCCAATGATCAAGTGTCATAGGTACTCAGGCACCAGCCATTTCTTTTGAGATTCATGATGTGGTCCATGGACCATGGTGCTTGTTGGTTGTCCCTTATGAAAAATCCAGTCTGTCACTAGCTCAGCATCATGAAGGCCATCAATTATGCTGCCATTTCACATAGAAGAACCACTCACCTTTTAGCTCTCTTTCCACAAAAACAAACACCCATCTTCATTGTTATGGTCCATGAATGGTATGTCTTGTCTTGGTCTTTTGGATATGATAAGTTTGTGTGGTACAAAAGGATCAGTATAATTAATGACATGAAGAAGGAAGTTCACAGGTTCAAGTCGTAGAAACAGTCTCTCTGTTTGCAGAAGTAGGGTCTTATATATATTTAACCCTCCCCAGACCGCGAGAGCCTCCTGTACCGAGTACGCCCTTTGAAGGTTACATTTAGTTTGTTAGCCAACTTCTAATTTCAATTAGAAAAGGAGAATGTAGGAAAAATTACTAGCATGGTGTCAAGCTTGTGATGGTGTGATGCATAGAGTTGCAAATGAATCGAGCTCTTGATGAATAACTCAAGTTTGGTTCATATTAAAGCTCGCTAATGGTCGTTCACTTATAAAATGAACCGAGCTCTAGCCTAAATTTAAGATCGCCTAATGAACAAGCTTAGCTACAACAATGTATTGAAAACGATCCGAGTTTGATCTTCAACGCTAATATAGACTTGAATTTAAGCTTTAACACAAGCTCGAGCTGGACTTGTCGAGTCAAGCCCAAACATGGCAAAAAAATAATGACCCGAGCTTTAACAAGATATTTGACACGCGTTACAATCCTAAGCAAAGCCCAAACATTCCTATCAAACCAACGGCGAACCCAAATAATTAGTTGTGCAGGCTGGACTTTGAATGAAAAATCCAACCTTCCATAGAAGAAGGAAAAATCAACGTGGCAGATGAACAGGAAACTCCTAAGAACCTCAACGAGAAAATGGGAGTTTTGAAGAACTCGTTCGCTAGTTATGCTCTGGTCTTAACATGCTAAGCCGAGGAAGTGTGGTTCAGTTCATTTGCATCCCTAGTAATGCAGAAAGGAACCAATTTTGCACTTGAACTTTTTTCTAGCTTAATCAAATGGAGTCATTGGTTTGGATAAGTGGTGAATTGGGAACTTCATTATTGAACATGGGTATATTTTTTCATCTTATCTAACAACTTGTCATGTTAAATGGTATGATTAGGTTTTGAGTACAATCCTCAATTCCACAATGTGATGCAAGTCAAACAAGCTGAGTTCCAGTCCTGCAATGCATCTTCCCCTATTGCCACCCACACAACCGGCAATGATTCCATCACCATCACAGCCCATGGCCACCATTTCTTTCTCTGTGGCGTCCCGGGCCACTGCCAATATGGACAGAAAGTTGACATCAATGTGCGTCGCGCTTCTTCATTGGCGCCTTCTCTTTCTGCATTGCCCTCTCCTCCCATTCCTGCTTCCTCAGTGTCTCCGCCTTCCCCGAGTGGTGCAGCTCCATTATATGCCTTGAGTAGGCATCTTGCTAAGCTTGGTTTGTCTATGGCTGTTTTTGCTGCATTTGCTTGTGGTTTTGCTTAATCAGCAGTCTCTCTGAGTACTGGTCATTGACATTTGGGCGGTCATTGTTTTGATGGAAGCCAAATGGGGTTATTGGTTAGAGTCAACTTCATCGTTGAACATAGATATAGGTAATTTGTATGTGAATTTGCAATAATTTTACCACTGCAAGTACTAGTTTTTTTGTCATAGTATTAGTTTCCTAAATTGATTTTGTTTGTTATGGAACTAAAACTCCAACAATTATACCTTTTAGATATGGGTGTTAATCGAGACAAGCTATTCGGGTCAGCTTAGGCTCAGCTCGGATAAGACTCGACTTGAGCTCGACTCGTGTTTTAAACGAGCTGAGCTTGAACAATTTTTTAGGCACGCTTAAAAAAATGAGCACAAAAAATTCAGCTCGTTTATACGTAAAATAGTCAAGTTATTCGGGCTTGACTCAGGCTCGGGCTCGAGCTCGCCTCTAATTCTAAACAAATCGAGTTTGAACAATTTTTTAAATTTGTTTAGAAAAACAAACTCAACAGACTCAGCTTCAAGCTTACAAAGTTTGGATCCATTAACACCCTTACTTTTAGACAACAATTTGTAGATGGTTGGCCTGGTCGCAGCGGTAAGGTTGCTCTATTGGAGGTTACGGGTTCGAGTAGTGGAAATAGTCTTTCAATTTGCAAGACTAAGATTGCTTACATCTAACCTCCCTTAGATCTCACAATAATGGGAGCCTCGTGGCACTAGATACACCTTTAGACAACAATTTGTGATTTATTTATTTTTTATTTTTTTTCCCTAGACATGAGCTTTAAATGAAACAGACCAAGCTAAAGCATTTGTGGATCAAGCACTCTTCTAATTTCTGAAATGAACATCCATTTCCAATTAAATCTCAAATTACAAAGCAAGGGGGGAAGAGAATGTAATTTCATCTCAATACGATATACACTTTCTACCCAATTCAGGCCATTGGATAACTCTTTGGCCCTTCAGCGGAGAAGAATCTCTTCCACACTGGATGTTGCTTCCACACTCTCTCCGTCATGGCGTCGATCGGAACACCCTTTGTCTCCGGCAACAGGAACACCACAAACAGCCCCATCACCACAATCCAGCCCGAAAAGAAGAAGAATATGTATGCTTGCATGTCGCAAAGCATGGATAAAAAGGCCTGAGCTATCACGAAGGTGAAGAGCATGTTGGAACTCACTGCGAATGCAAAGCCTGCAGTTCGGGTTTCCAGAGGGAAGGTCTCACTGGGAATGAGCCATCCAAGAGGTCCCCATGACCATGCAAAGGACATAACGAACATACAGACCAAAACCACCACTACAACAGCTAGAGTTTTGTCTAGTGAACCTGTTTCCTTCAAGTGAGCCTTCAAAATAGCTCCAATTGCAAGCTGCATTTCAAAAGGTCAGTCAACCAATCATGCATTTGAGTATGCACTCGAATCGTGTGTCATTTTCGGGTCGTGTAATTTGGTTGTTTAGTCCAATACCAGTCTAGACTACCTGTACTGTCCAATTTATCTCGTCACAAGAGGTGTTTCATAAACTGAAAAAAAACTGACCTCTCCATATACTTGCGTACAAGGATTGATATAAAAACTTTTCAAGAAGTGGGAAACAAATGAAAAACAAAACATCATAGATTTTCTCAAATTCTACCACTAAATGTAATCAGAGTATCAAAATCGGGGTTATTTGTGTTGAGTACTAAAAGACCCTCTATTATTCATGTTGGTTGGTCATATCATTTTTATTTTTGTATCGAGAATTAATCATCCATATTCCACTAAATTCGTGTTAGGTTTGTGTTGCACTAAAAAATTAGGAGATACCTGGGCAATGAGCATCTGCACACAAGCTTGGAGAAGCAATTTCCTTCTTCCTAACTTATCAACAGAGAAGATTGACACGAAAGTGCTACCAACATTCACCAACCCAGTAATTACAGCAGACAACAAAGAAGCATCAGCCTTGAACCCAACTGTCTGGAAAAGCACTGGTGCATAGAACATTATAGCATTAATCCCAGTGAACTGCTGGAAAACTTGCATCAATATAGCTATGATCAATGGTGGCATGCTTGAAAGCTTCATCAACTTCTTGAATGGGTGTTTCACTTGACGAGCTTGCTCACAGGCTTCTTTGATCTGTTCATACTCGGCGTCGACGTTGTCGACACCTCTGATCTTCTTCAGTGCTGCCTTGCCTGCCTCGTCATTTCCTCTTTCAATAAGGCTTGCTGGTGTTTCTGTGATGACAAGAGAACCGATGAAGAGGATGACAGCAGGAGCTGCGGCTAAGCCCAGAGATACCCTCCAACCATTGGGATGCATTTTTGAGGTTCCATAGTTAACTAGGTTAGCTATGAAGATTCCAATTGTTATAAAGAGTTGGAAGAGAATGTTGATTGCTCCCCTGTATTGGACTGGTGCTATCTCTGTCAAGAACAAGGGAACAGCCTGCAATTTTTTCCAAAAAAAATATATATATTTAGTTTATGTTTTCAAGTCAATCAAAAAGGTGAAACTTAGGCGGGTTGATCTCGAGCTTAACATTTCTCTCAGTTCGTCGAGGTCAACCCAAACCCTTTAACCCGACTATTATTTATTCTTAATTTTCTTTAACATGAGTTGAACCAGATTAGTAGAAATTCGAGTCGTATCAGAGTTGAATTTAGATTTGATTCTCAAGCTACACATTTGAGTTAGAATTCTGGTTCAATTTGAGTTGAATTTGTGTGCAACTTGAGTTGAACCCGAATTTGATCTCAATTTATGTACCTCAACCTTGAATTGAAATTTAACTCTCGTCAAAACAACCCAAATTCAATAATTCAAGTTGGGTTCAGGTTGAGTCATAAGAACCTGGGTATTTCCCAAATCTAAATTGAAATAAAAAATATTAGATTAATCTCAAGGAGTAGCTCAAGTGATACAAAGACGACCTGAGTTCAAATCTTGGCAACTCCTTAAAACTAAACTATGAAAAATTTATCTCTCTTGAATACTCTAACCCGACGTAGATAGTTTGTCTTTGACCTAACTGGGAAGGGGATTAATCGAGGTATACATGAATGGATCCGAACTCCCTGACCGTTGAACCAAAAAAAAAAATTGTCAGATTAAACTCAAGTTAAATTCGGTTTGACCATCCCAAATTACTTCTTGTTTATAAAAAACTACCTTGGTGGGCCATGACCTGACCTATCCCTCTAAAATTTCATACCTCATTGCCAAATCCAACTCCAATGCCAAAAAGAATCCTCCCACAAATCAGCATCCACTTGTGTTCAGCTAGACCACTCAAAGCAGCTCCTCCAATGAAGAATGTTGATGCCAACAGAATGGTGGGTTTGCGACCTAAGACACTGCATGCCTTTGATGCACCAAAGCTGGCAACAAGAGCAGCAAGGTACAAGGAAGATGTGAAAAGCTGGAGCATTTGATCATTGTATTTGCAGAAATTGTTTTCTTGGGCATGAAGTTTTCTTTCATAGATTTTTGGGAAGAATTTTATCAAGAAGTCATCCATGCCTGTCACTCCACCTGAGAAGAACATAATCAAAATGGAAAAAAGATAAGCGTTTAATCCATATTGACAAAGGAAAATTTCAAGATTTCTTGTTTTTTTGGATATGAATTTCGGGTTTGGATAGTCTATTCTATCCTGATCATGATTTTCCTACCCGCAAAGGAAAAAACCCATCTAAACACGAGAAAAACCTGACTAATAGGAACGCAACAGTGCACATATTTTATACACGATTTAGATACAAAATAGAAATCCAACACGACAAAACCCATTAAAACGGGGATGACATATCCCAAAATCAGACCTCAATAGGCAGCAAGTATACAACACACTACCAAAGTAAATCATGGTTTTAGACACGACACAAACTCCAATACAACCCGACACATTGACAACCCTATACCATTCCTAGTATTAGGGAAAAAAAACAAAAACAAACCTGAAATGCCGATGTCATAGCCAAACATGAGACCTCCAAATGCAGCAAGAAGCCAACATGCCACCATGTAAATGGTGATCTTAGAATTGAAACCGACATTGTTAGTGGCTACCATCGTTGCTTTCTCCAAATCCTGTTTTGTTCCAAAGTTTTTTAACTATTTATTCACCCGGTAGAGCTTTTTTTTTTTTTCGAGAAGACTGGATAGAACTCAAAATATATTTATTTATTAATAAAAAAAAGCCCACCAGAATCTATCTACATGGGTACAGGATAGAGAGAGGCAAAGAGTAGCAGAAAGAGAAGAGTGTGGCCGGCGATTGATTTCTTGTGTTATTGGAGCTTTTATAATGGAGGTTTTTCTAAGTTTAGAAGCCTTTTAATCCTAAATTATGGATAAATTAGTGGATATAAAATTGTTTCCTAAAATTAGCAAAGATTAGAGCTTCATGCCTTATTACTTGGAAAACCATAACCTATTTATTCACAGTAGGATTTCACTTTGCACCCTGAAAATTTTAAGATTTCTCACTTTGTCCCCTTGAAGATTAGATTTCTTATATTATACCCTGATTGTATTAAAAGTGTTACAATGTAGTCCTTTCGCTAGGGTTGATAATTGATTCGAGTTTTGCGAGTTCAAACTAAGTTTGTCGAGATTGTTTTTCTAAACGAATTTAAAATATTGTTCAAGTTTCGCTCGTTTAGAAAACAAGTCGAGCAAGAATCGAGCCCAAAACAAGTGGAGCCCAAGTCGATTCTGAATAGTTTGACTCAATTATCAGCACTACCTTCCCCTAGTTGTCATTTCTTATTCAGTCAAAAATCACTCTATTGATATTGATGGAATCAATAACGAAAAATTAACTAAAGAGTCACATTGTAACTCTTTTCATATATTGAGGGTGAAATATGAAAAATTTAATTTGTAAAGATATTCAATCTTTTAGAGTATAAAATATAATTTACCCTTTTTCCACAAAGAAGAATTTCTTGAGTGGGGACTTGGTATTTTATTCTTGAATAGAATGAGATTTGTTTGACTGATTATCTGTGTTTTGAGAAAGTCAGTTAATGAAGAACAGTACCAACCATGATGTAATTATTATCAAAATACACTAGTTAAGTCCTTGTTATAAGGTATGTGAATCCTCCCCCACTAAATCCAGAATCCCTCCCATACTTTTTTCCTCCAATTCTCTTCTCCCCATATTATCCATCATTACCTTCCAATTGTAACAGAAACAAACGGTAAATTCAAACATTTTGAGTTTAAATTTTAGCAATATTTTAGTCTTTAGGGTCAGGCCATAAAGAATTTATTTTTCGTAAATACGATAATTTCGGCGTGGATGATCTGCTTTTAACTAAATCAGAAAGGGAATTAATCAAGATTTGTGCAAAATGTCTTAAGCACTTCTGACAGTTGAATAAAAAAAATCATCCACCCACTAATAACTAAGGCCCCGTTTGGTAACGTTTAAATTTTTCGTTTTTCGTTTTTCGTTTTTCGTTTTTATTTTGATATTTACAGAAAACAAGGAAAAAAAACTCATTTGGTAACCGTTTATATTTTTCGTTTCTGTCATCGTTTAATAAACGAGAAGCGATTTTTAAAAACCAAAAAAAGTCATTTTTTATTTCCGTTTTTCGTTTTTGAAAAACGAAAAACAAATACGTTATCAAACGGGGCCTAAAGAATACACTTGTGTATAATATGTCTCATTTAAATACACGATAAATGATTAGCCCAGAAGGAAATTAAAGATAAATTATATTAGGAGTGGATCTTATTCTCTCTCCAGTGCAGTTTTTTCTAATTTTTCTCGATTATGAATTCCACATCACCAATTCAAATCAAAACCACTACAATCCTTCAAGTGTTGGGTGTTGATATTTTCACCAATCATATCATCCATTAACTTATCCTATGTGGACCATTTTGAGTAATTGACTTACTTTTTTTCTCTCTTTCATCATTTGATACGCACTAATTTTCTATCTCTTCCGGCAAACTAAAGTGCTAGCAATGATATTTTAAGAGATGAGAAGGTGCGGTTGTTCGAAACTGATTGGTAGCAATTAAAAAAAAAGAATTATTATCTTCTTTTTCAGAAATATCCTCTTGTAAAAATCACCTCAAAAGACATTATAATTAAAAAGTCACCTCAATATGATACTTTCAATACATCCCTAAGATGTCTTTTGTTCTCTGGATTACAATTCATGGGAAGCTTCAAACAAAGGATCGAATCAAGACTTATATACAAAACATTAATACTACATGTGTGCTTTGTAGACTAATAGAGGAAAGCATCAACCATTTTGTTTTTTGAATGCCCTTTCACAAGTAAAATATGGAACAAGGTACTTAGCCATTCTATGGCCTCTTGGTTCCACCTATGTTGGTTACCAGCTATCCACTTAGCCTCCAACAAGTGGCTTAGTCTTTCCAATTCTGTCTATACGATTTAGAGAGAAAGAAATGTCAGAGTCTTCAAGAATGACTTCAGCGATGCAACTACCATTTTGAAGTTCATCCTTCATGTTATTAGCAGCAAACTTCTCACTACCAACTTAAAACAATCCACCCAAAATATTATTTTTCTCCTGCATTGGAACAATTCTGTGTCTAATGCTTGGTCCTCTAATTTTTCAGCATGAATGCTTTGAACTGCCATAAGTTTTGTCACAGGACAAAAATTATTGCAGTTCAGGTATTTGGTCCCTTCTTTTGTTTTTTGGTCTATTTGATAAACAGGATAAGTTCTTTACATGTACATGTAATTTTGTAATGATGAATATATTTTACTTTCCCAAAAAATTAAAAAGATAAGAGATAACCAAGGGATAGAATAAGAAATAATAAGGGGGAGCTATAAATTTAAACGTTTTGAATTTAAATTTTGATAATTTTTTAATGTCAAACCATGAGAGATTTATCTTTCATGAATTCATTAATCCCGTCGTAGATGGCCTGTTTTTTACCAATCGAGGTGGCCTGAACACCTTTGACCGTTGAACCAAAAAAAAAAAAAAAAGATGAGTGGTAAGACCATCTTCAGCCATACCTGAACTGTTATTTCAATTTTGAATAAAAAACTTGATTTAACAATCATCTAACTACACTTAATTGTGAAGAACTCGAAAAAAAAATTCAAAATTCATCCTGTTCAATGAACATCCAAAGGCATGTTTTTTCTTGTGAATTATTGATTGAAGTTGATGGTTAAAGTTCAACAATCTGTTGGTAGTGTTTGTATGGGATTCGATGAAAATGAGTTTGTTGAGGTATTAAGAAAGTGTGCACCTCAAGCCAAGTCGGATTGTTTTTACTATTTTGCCATTACTACCACCATTACCGCCGCCGATGCAACCACCAGTGATTGGTCAATGGTGGCAATAGTGGTGCTGGCAGCAATACCAGTGGTGACAGTTGTGGAAGTGGTCATGTTGTGAGAATAGGATAGTAAGCAAATGTCGTTATACTACAAATAACACCACCCCCTTCATACATTTATAATGATTTGAATTACAGACTCCAGCAACCTGTAAACGTAAAAACCAGCTTACAATAAAGATTTGAAACCAGACACTTTTTATGATCACCAAAATATAAAGGAATGAGGACATAGCGAGAGACTTTCGATTCGCTCCTTTACATTTTGAGAAAGTGTTATAATAAATATCGTAGCACCGTAGGCCCGCAACAACAACAACAACAAAGAGACTGATTGAGAACGTTTGGAGAGGCTCACGGGGCTAGACCCATCGCAGACCACAAACAAAAGCCTTTGCTAATACCTACAGAGCTAACATGTAATGTGATCTTCTAGAACAGTTCCATCAACTGCTGTGCAACATCTGCATATCACACAATCACATGATATCAAAGTTCCGGTGAGGCGAACAAAAAACTAGAAAGTGAGAAGATGAAATTGCAATATAGTGCCACCAGCGACAACAATCTATTCACTGTAATTTGATTCGCATAAACATGTGAAGCGAAGAACACAGAAAAGTGTTCTGGGACCATTCTAAATGACAACCAAGTCAATACCCTTTCCTTTGCTCCACTGTAGGACCCTGCTAGTTACTAGGGCAAAGATACCAGTTCTATGATTTGTGAGACACTGAAGTTCAATACCAAAACATATATTTCATTGATTGTGGCATAGTGCTGACAGAATGTTCAATCCAACTTTGGAAGATCTTAGTGTCTCTCCCATAATAGCCAGAGTCATAAAATATCATAACAGTGAAGTGGCACCCATAGACTCTGCCACAAGGCTTAAGCTTTCAATTATAAAGAAACTTTCAATTATAAAGAAAAATCTACACTCCTAAACACCATGTTAGCCCAAACATTAGATAGTTCGGTGCAAGCTGCTTTGTTTACTGATACTAATGTCAAACTGTGTCAGCTTCGAAGGATCTCCAATTCTTTTGCTAAGTCAAGTTGGATGTTAGACTATAGATGATGAAGTTAGTTGTCTGGTGTTTGGGTTCCGTCTGCTTGTTTAGGCAGGGCTGGTGTGCTCCTTTATGTTTCGTTCAGCCCTTTGTTGTTATCATTATGTCATAGTCTCTCCTTTGTGAAGAACGCCTACTTATTTCTACAAATAAAATCTTACCCGGTAGGGGCAAAAAAAGTAGCTGAAAAACACAAGTTGGGCGGTAACTTTGGTTTCGAATTTTTTTTTTTTTATAAAGAACATGGTCAAGGTGGATGTTTCGAAAATAAATGCAACATTTAACATGGCGTCAAAGATACCTTCAATTATAGATGGTGGTGTTTGGAATTCCTGCCAGAGATTCTGGCATGGAGTAAGATCCATACTCATAAATTTAGCAGCAAGATATGCAGCTCCTGCAGCAATCTGATGGGGTTTGAACTGAAGCCATAGTGAACTTCGAAGCCTACAAAGGGACACCGAACTTAAAAACACATAAAAGCGACAGGAAAATAATATGCATCCAATATAGACGGAGAAATAGTCAAACAAACCACCTGGAGAAACACAATAATCAAGGGACAAGATCTCGTCCAACATAGTATATTTGCCACATTAACACAAACAGCATCAGCTTCAAAAAAATTTAGAAAACAACTTGACTACACCGAGCTATAACCATATAAATGCAATATATAAAATTAAAAACTAGATTATTGACAATAATAGTCATGTTTCAGTAAGAAAAGGCAACAAAGCAATTTCTCCTTACCAACTATCAAAGCAGCAACTCAGGTGAAATATTTTCCCAGAATCTTCTGCAGAACTGCTGATATGAATACGAAAACTACAGAAAACAAGTTATACCCATCTAGTGAACATCCCAACTCCCAGTCCCAGCTCAGCTGCAGTGAATTTCAGCTCCAGCAACATATGCAGTTCAAATTAAAAAGCAAGCAGGAAGAAGCAACACAGGTTGGAAGGAATGTAACCTTCTGATAGCAAATGCTGGTCTCTTCTGCTCAATCACAAATCCCGAAAGGCATGCCAAGCTTTCATGCTACTGGCAATTTGGTGTACCGACATAATCCCAAGATTCCCAAAAACAATATACCAACCAAAATCCTTTAGATAAAGGTGTAAGGGCATCTCTAACTTTTACTCAAATTTAAAGTTGAGTAAAAACAAGTTAAATATAAGTTTCGGTCCTTTACTTAAACTCATATCAATGAAGAGACTCAAATTTTTACTCAAATCTCCGATGGTCAAATTTCAGCCTCTTTTAAAAATTCAACGATTGTATCTCTCGGTCATCTTTATCTTTTTGACTTCCTTTTTTTTTTTTTTTAATTTATTGATAAGTTAAAAAAACCTGAATTTGCTAACTCAAATCCTAGCATTTGTTTAGATTTTATTTTTGTTTTTTTAAATTGCAACAATCAAGTATTATGTATTCATTAACATAGGAAAAAAAAATGAAATTAGCATGACAAAAAATGAATGATATTTGTTTAGTTATAAGAAGAGTTAAAATGTGGTGTATATAGTAGGGAAGGGGATTTGAGAGTGAGAAAGAAGGGGTTCGGGAGGGGAGATTGACAAAAAAAAAAGGAAAAGAAAAGAGTTTTGGATGGTACATGCATTTGAATATGCTAAATCAATCGCTAAGGAATTAAAAATCATCTTTGTATGTTACAAAATAATGGGATCTGAACCTTGGCTTGGCTTCAGCCTGAAAAGGAAAACCATAAATATCACTAAATCAAGTTATGTAGTTTACCATTACAAAAATGATTGACTCAAATTAATAAAACATATAATATATATGCAATATATTTCTATTTATAAGTAATTTAACTACATATATAGAGAATATATATATATATATATATATGTATCCTAATAATTGTCAAACTTTATTTTAGACATAATTGTCAAGTCATTCTTATTGGGAAAAAATTGCCAAACCTCATAATGGTGATTTAATAAACAGTGATAATTTTACAGGGAAATATTTCAATAAAACCGATAGCCTCTCCATAAAAGGGATAAAATTGTCTACACTTACCTCTCTCAGACGGGATAATAGGCAGTAGCTTTGTGCATGAGGTATGACCCATATATTTTAGTAAAAGACTGGTGGTTACATGAGTGCCATTCAAGAAGTTGTAAGTGGTTTTGCTTCTTCATATAATGGTAAAGATGTATGTTCCCACCATGTAGAAAACTTTGGGAGGACAACCCTGGCTGCCAAGGGTAAAATGGCTGCATACACTTGCAATATATGGTTATGCTTTCTTTTACTTTTAGAAATACTTAATAGATATTAATTTTAGGTGCTTGAAATTAAGAACCAGGGAAAAAGTCAAAAAGGAAAGGAAATTATGTGGGTATCTTGCAAATTACCTGTAAAAAGCATTTTACGCAGATAAGGGAAATTCAAAATGGCTAGTAATCTCATGATATCAAGGATAGGACTTTCTAACTTTGACCAACCTAAACTTCATACTTGGTTGCATCATCAAATGTGATATATGTTTTCCATGCCAAATTTCGTTCTCCACGTACTAATTATAATGTTAAATCCTTTACAACAATATGAATTGAGATATGTCCATTTCCTACATTTGACAAAGTGAACTGATAATTTATCTTCTTTTCTCCTTTTAATTTCCAGACCTAAAGGAAACAATAAACACACATACATATATAGGAGCAGATGATCCTGTCATATATACCCTATTAAAATAAATTATATAGACATATATCAACGACGGCCAGTAATACATACAATTTTCCCATGGTAACTAATTAAGTCTAGTTGTTAAGACTAGAGATAACACTTTAAAGAGATTGTCTAACAAATTTACCATATGCCGAAACCATACCACCACCACATCTATATATTACTGCCAGTCTGTCACTTCTCCTCACACAAACAGTAAAGATCCAGAAATGAATTTGATTAAATTCAAGCAAGAGTAATACTAGAATTTGGTATATATACATATGAAACTACTTGATTTTGAATTAACCTACTTATAGAATAAAGTCTACCACCAACACTATCCCTACCCTATACAACAATCGTGAGACCACCAAGAACATGCCATTAGCTTGCTGACTCCAACCACTTGAGTGACTATTACTCCCCCAACCATCGCAATAACAACACTGTTCGCATCACATCTCACAATCACTTGCAAGCCTTGCAACTACCTTTGTGGCTAACTGCATCAACCCATCCAGTATATAAACACCACTAGTCTTCCTCTAATTGATACTTCTCTCAACAGAAGTGACAGATACAGGACATTAACCCAAAATCTATGATGATGGTGACAATGATAATGCAAAAGCAGAACAATAGATACAGACATCCAAAAGAAAAAGGAAACTGGAGTTCAGGAGCCAACCTTTCTCTAAGAAATCAGAAGTGAGAAGAAATTACACCAAGTAGCAACATTGAAGTAAGATTTATAAGATTAAGCTATTCCCTTTTTGTGATAAAGCAGATTTATTTTTTCTTTTCTTCTTGCCCTGAGAGTCAGCTTATTTTTGTCACTCCTACATACCTTGATATTCTCAACGCAAATGAAACTTGTGCACTTTTTTTTTTGGTGAGGGGGAGGGGAATAGGGTTAAATGCTTGTGTGCTAATTTGACATGTATCAGCCATAAATTTAATATCCATAAAGATATCCTATTAACAGTGCATAAGATGAACACCAAATTACATTTGATATATCATGGCTCATACTTGACCAGCCAAAGTAGCTCACAAGTCCGTCACAGTAGAACAATTATCAGTAAGCTGACTGACACACTTGCACAGGACGGTTACAGATATATGCCAAACCAAAAGTACAATTGCCCAATGAGACAATATTCTACATTCAATTCACCCATGAAACTTGAAACCTACAACCATTATTTAAGAAAAAATCCACCCCTCTCTAAGGTTGGAACCAGCAACTAAACACAGAGACTTGACGATGACAAAACCACAAAAAGAACAAACCATGTAAGTACATCTACAAACAAAAAAATGAAGGTTTTCCTTTTCTTTTGTGGTGCAAAGGAAAATAAAAAGATGAGGAGAGGGGGGAGGGTGGGGGATTGAAAGAAGAGGGGAACATGCATATGAAATTAGAAGAAGAAAAAAAGGAAAACAGTTTCAAGTAAAAAGTTTGCTGAAGACGTTAGCCATCCAAAATCAATTACAGGGCAGGCCAAAATGTGCATGCAATTTGCATGTAAGCACTTATATACATGCAATCTAGCAGTGAAAAATACATTGGGTCTGAAATTTTATGACTAGTTAAATAACAGATACCTTTTTTTTTCATTATTGCCAAGTAGAATGAATTATCCAAGTATTTTCTGCCAACTTTAACCCTAGATTGTAGGGGTTGCCTAACAGTTACCTCTCTTAGACCCGCTATAAGCGAAAGTCTTGTGCCCCAAGTATGAGATGTTTTTATCTTCTTCTTTTTTTGTTTTGTTATTATCACTCAGAATGAACACTATGCAAGGATTTTTTGACTCTTGGTGTCACAATAGACCCAAGTCACAATAAACATGGTTCACAATTGAAGAGTAAAATGATGAAAAAGGCTCAAGGAACAACTGAAATAACTATAATAAAGTTATATTGAACGACACCATACAAAATCATGATGACAATTTTTCTCCCTTTCTCTCTTATTTTTTCTATTTGATTTCTCCGAGGGGAGGTTCCAGTGATTTTTAAACCAAACATAAGTTACATGAACTCGTTTCTTGGCCCCCCTGTACCCAAAAAATTGAAGAAGAGTACCAAATTTTGACTAAGTTCATTTATTTTA
>CM042194.1:29518005-29533545 GCA_023539305.1 Ilex asprella
ATGGGTTGTGTTTTAATTCTAAATAAGGAGAAAAATATAACTAGAGAGAGGAAGTGTGTGTAAGAGAGAGAAAATGACTAGTAATGTCTACTTTTTATACCATTTCATCCTTATTATGTTTTTTTTGCCAAATTTAATTTTGTGTCATTGGGCTAGATTTTCCAAATCATTTAATTAAGATTTTTTTTATTGGTTAAATTTTTAATTGAGTTTTTTGTAGAACTTAATTTTTATAAGTTTAAATTTTTGGTATGAGCTATGTTATATAAAACCTATAAATTTTACGGCCTCTTATTTAGTTAGGGCTTAAAACTCATGCTTTAGTAGCCTTGATATGGGGTGGCCTTGCTATAGAGAAAGCAAGGAGAAAGAGAGAGAAAACAAAGACAGAGAGAGAAATGACTTTATAACTAGACTCAAATAATTAGGAAATCTGTTACGAGAAATTTCAAGAAAAAAGGTTAGATTGTCTATAAGCTGTGAAACTTATGATTGAGGGTCTTTAAGTTTAGAAGCATTCGAGATGAAAAGAGAATTGCAGAATCCTATCTCACAGAGAAGTACTAGTTCTCCCACAAAGAAGAGCTTCCGTGACCAACAAATAAGTGAGCCTAGACAAAAAAAAAAAAAAAAAGAATCTCAAGAAAGACAAAAAAGTTGGATCGTTGAGTTTGGAGTTAAGATATCCATAGTCAAATCATGGATATCCAACTTAAAAGTTTGCAAAGAAGGAGAGTTTAAAAATTGGAGCAGGCTACGGTGCAAACAATCCACAAATTTAGTAAATTTTACCATTAAAGTAGTAATTTGTATACCATTGATGTAGTAACTTAGAAATTTCGGTACCATACCAAAATTTTTCATAGATGTACCGTAGCCTGCTCCAAATTTGTCAAGTCTGCTCTTCGTTTGAATGTCACTACTGAAGACTTTGGGACGTCATTCTTCACTGACATCTCTCGATGGGATAGTTAATGCAAAAATTTAATTGGACATGTTAAAAATTTATCCGTGTCAAATTTTAACATATGCATGCCAAAAATCATTCAACTCGTAAAGTACTCGTTTATTAAACGGGTGCAAATTACACAATCGAATGCGAATTGTTTATTAAATGAGGAATACGACATGATCCATATTATCCACTAATTCTACAACATAAAAATTCTTACTTAAAACCCCTAGTTTTGTAATAAATTAGGTCATCAAAATGTGTTCAATCTATATTCGATGCATTTATAATCATGTATAATTTGATTTGTATTGTGATGGGTTTATATTGATATATTTGTTTAATAAATTTAGCAAATTAATCCCACTATAAACCTTCAATCATCAAGTCTAAACTCAGTTAAACTGTTGAATAGGGTAGTTTAGTCATTTCCACCGGCGTTAGAGGCGTCCACCGTCATTGGAGATATAAAAGAAGGACTGCCCCGTAATTTAACATTGTTCTGCCGGAATGGACAAACGGGGAGACTCGAATTGAAAAGAGGGGTTTCGCGGAGGGAGAGAAGAGAAAATAGAGCGTTTTACCGTTGGGACTTCCTTCTAATTTTAAATATAACGGTCTTCTTCCCGCCAGGGCAATGGTAGCTGAGGTCGAGGGATCAGGCTCGCTCAGTGACATCGACCACATAGAGAAGACCAAGACCTTAATTTTGGCCCTTAACCTTCTCTCTCGTAACCTCCCTCTTCCTCAAGACGTATTCGATGCCGTCTCATCCATCTATAATGGCGTTGACGACGATGAAAACGACGGTTTTTTTGCTGCTGCTGCTAATGGTGCTGGTGCCGGTGGATCTGATGTTGACGTTGATAAGGTTTGCTTACTTTGATTTTTCTTCTTGGGATTGAGGTCACTTTTATCGATGTGATTCACTAGATTAGGGTTGTTTAGGGCCTGCATGTCTTGTGAATTTAGGCACTTTGTGTTGTTCTGTTGTAACTTGTAAGTGTTGCTGGGTTAATGAGTTCATAAATTCCATTAATTTTGTGTTGTTCCTTTTCTCGAGAAGTATAGTTTTTTTTTGAAGTATTCTAAATGGTTTAATGCTTTGAGTTGTGTCTATGTTATTGAGAGATTCAATATGCTTCTGCATATAGGTGCTTAACTAACCAATGCCAAGCAAATTTGGCACTATTGTTTCGTTTTTGTGAAATCAATTGGTAAATATTTTGGAGATATGGAGTTGTTTATGCAAAAAATGCATTATTGTATGATTTTTCATTTGTAGGCTCTGATTTGACATTTGGAATTTGGGTTCACTTGAACTTGATCAGGATAGTTTGGGGATTTCAAGCAAAACGGATTTGATGACTGAGTTTGAGGATGCATTGGAAAAGCAACGGCCAAATTGCATATCAAGTTTTGGATTGACCGAATTGAGGGAAAATCGTGTCCAGAGCCACATTGACCGCCGTTTAACTGAACTTGAAGGTCTACAGTTTTCAAAGAATGTTAACATCTTTGAACTTCATTTTGTAGAAAGGATTTCCAATTTGATGACTACTGTCTTGTCAAAAAAGGAAAAAAAATCGATGCAAACTTATGCATGCAGTTATACATTTGATGGTGTTAGAATACACTTTTTGACACTTCTTCATATGAGATCATGGTATGCACAAATTGAGAAGTAGTTAAAAAACTGTTCGGTTGGAAAGAAAAATAATAAAAGTCATGCTATGCATGTGCAATCACCAGTTTACAGTACAGAGTGTTTAGTGGTGATGCGTCCTTGTCAACAATCAGTGTTAGAATGATCTTCATTATGGTCTCAAAGTAGCATCAGATAGATGCAATCCACCTATATTAAGATTATGTTATTTATTTCTTTCTTATAGTAACTTTGCCTTTAAAATGGTGCGTTTAATTTTTAGACTATGCATGTCTTACTTTACTCTGTCTCTTTCCCCCCCTTCTATGGTGGGTCGGGGAAAAAGATGATGCTGAGTATTCTTATTTGAATATCAGTATTTAGTACAGTAAGTGACTTACCAGTTCAAAAACATTTACCCTTTCTGTGGAGGTGTTCATAGCATACTCAGACAGAGGTAGAGAAAAAGTTTGGCATTAATGATCAGCCTTGCTATCTGACACTCTTCAACTACGCTTAGATTTTACACAATTACACTATATCTTTTGGGAAGGTTGCTAATGCATTAATTTTGATCCAGATTTGTCAACTAGCAGAGGAGAGGACCTACAATCGAAGTGCTTGCTTGAACTATATGGACTAAAGGTAGACATGATTTTCAAAGTGATAAATGTATTTTTTATTGCTTAACTGCGTACGGAGTTCATGTGGACCACACACAAAGCCAAATGGCAGTCATCTCAGCTAATGGAAAGGCAGCACTTGATTGCATTTTTGGTGAAATGGTTCTTGTGTCAAAAATATGCTCAGCTGCATAAGGGAAAATTAATGTCTAGATTTGAAATCTAAAAGAAGACAAACTTGCTTTCTGATTTCTAGTGGTTGCTTTATTTGGAGCATCTTAAAATCTGCCTTGTGATTCGAAACCAAATGCAGCGTAAATATTGTCATTGATCCTGACCACTGTTATATCGCGTGTTTCCTACTTCTATGATTATTGAGTCATCTGAAAATCTAAACAAGATGTGTTTTTTTTTCCATGCACGTGGCCTCATTTGTGCTTGTATCTTTGCGTATATCTGTGCTATCAATGATTTGGGCCTTTTTAACAAAGATTTTTTCCCTGCCAGCTAGCAGAGTTGCAGAGCAAAGTTAGGTCTGACGTGAGTTCAGAATACTGGCTTCGTGTAAATTGTGTGTATCCTGACAAGCAATTGTTTGATTGGGGCATGACGCGATTGCGTCGCCCTCCATATGGTGTGGGAGATGCTTTCACTGTGGATGCTGAAGACCCTCTAAAGAAGAAACGGGGTGTTGAGGTCATTTTTGTTGTTTACATTTTAATTATTTTAGCTTCACAGTCTTACTTTTGGAAGATGAATTTAAGAATATGGACCCCTTGTGCCATGGCTTGTGGGTGATATCATTATCCTTTTCTTCAACACAACGAGAATACACTTAGGTTTACGGGCCTAAACAAAATGCAACCGAGCAGAATTTGATTGTAAACAAATTTTAGTGCTTAAAAAGGCAATGCTTGTATTTAGTCTACCAGATCAACTTTTTCCCTTGTGGATACCTGGAAGGTGCCGTTAATCAATGAGTCCAAGCTTTGGAAGTTTATGGACGAGACCTGATGTTTGTGAGTCTAGCCTATAGTCATGTTGGCTGAGAAGTTTTATATTGTGCAATTGCAAGTATAGAACTAATTTCCAGTAAATCGCTGATGAGTGAAACACCTTTGCTGCAGCGGCTGTCAAGATTAGAGGAAGAGGAAAAGAACCGCGTCGAAACTAGGAAAAGGAAATTCTTCGCGGACTTACTCAATGCAGCCCGTGAATTGCAATTGCAAGTACAGGCTGCTCAGAGACGGCGCAAACAAAGGAATGATGGTGTTCAGGCATGTTATTCGTATCTTTATGTTTTGCCTATTTTTCAGCATATTTTTGTTTCTTTTTTTTTTTTTTTGAATTTTTTTTGTCACAGTGGAATTGAAATTTGGTAATAGCATGGGGGAAGAAATGGGAATTTCATGTGGATGGTATATGTGAGGATGTGATGCGAGTTAACTTGAAAACACGAGGGATATCGATTGGCAATTTTTTTTTTTTTGCTTACAGTTTTTACCATTTTTATCTGTTTGTTAAGGTGGTTAAAGCAGAGAACAGCACTGAAGTTTGGGAAACCAAACAGCTTAGGCAAATCCAAAATGGAAATTTGTAGAAATAGAGAAACTTGTCTGAACCGTTCATAAGTCATTGGAGCAAAAGGCTTGAAACATGAAAAGATTACGGTATTTGTGGGAAATGTCTCCTGCTTGATTTTTGGGAAAGAATATTTGGAACCATTCTGAATGTTTCTGAGACAGTCTTAATGAGTGATCCTGATTCCTGAGTCTTGTGTTGTTGCTAGAGAAAAACTTAGTATACCTTCTAAGAAGTTACTGAACATCAACTAATTAAGTTATGAATAAGGAAAAACAATATTCCTCCTTTTCCCTATTTTGATCAAATCTCTCATTTTTCGACCAGCATTGTAGCTTTATTTGACTTTAGAGGACTTCAAATTTGTTATGTTTCACATTAAATATTTTCCAAATGCAAAAGAATCTTAACAATAAACAAGTTCATTTGCACCTTTAAATTTAAACAGGCATGGCATGGAAGGCAAAGACAACGTGCTACACGGGCAGAGAAATTGAGGTTCCAAGCTCTGAAAGCTGATGATCAAGAAGCTTACATGAAAATGGTTGAGGAGAGCAAAAACGAACGATTAACAATGCTTTTGGGAAAAACCAATGATCTACTTGTTCGTTTGGGGGCTGCTGTTCAACGTCAAAAAGATGCTGAACATGATGCAATTGAACCCTTGAAAGGCTCAGATTCTGACTTACCTGAGTTGTCTACCACAAAGACTGAAACCCCTGGGGATTCACTTCCTGAGGAAGATGATGATGCTATTGATGACGAGCTTGATCAGCGTGTTAAGACAGGTGATCTGCTTCAAGGCCAGCGGCAGTATAATTCAGTTGTTCATTCTATTGAGGAGAAGGTAAATAATGAAGTTTGATTGCCTGCTTACTTTTTTTTTTTTTTTAATTCTGTTTTTCCAATGCTTTTAGCTTTTCTCATGTATTTGAACTCATGCTGTTAAATTTGTTGATCCAGTTTCTTGGTTGCATTATTATTTTTGTCTACGCAAAGATGTAAGGAGTTGATGGCTGGTCAAATATTATTACCAGCATAAAGGATCATGTTGTCTCAGATAGTGTCCACACAAGAAGTGGATACTAGGATGAATGCCCTTGAGCAATACCACACTTTATTTCTTTGAATTTAAGCATAATAGGGTGTGTCTTAGCTGCCAAACACTTCGTTGTTCAACTTGTACTCATGCCTGAATATGCTATTGAAATGAAAACAGCACATAAATACCAGGAAAAAAAGAAGACAAATGGCACATAATTTATGCCACTTTTACTGCTAGTTATGAAAGCCATAATTTTGTTTAAACATAGAATCTCAAAAAAATTTCAATCCTACAGGTAACGGAGCAGCCATCCATGCTTCAGGGTGGAGAACTAAGACCCTACCAATTAGAAGGGCTTCAATGGATGTTGTCATTGTGCAATAACAATCTAAATGGAATTTTAGCTGATGAAATGGGGTTGGGAAAGACAATTCAAACCATTTCTTTGATTGCATATCTCATGGAAAACAAAGGTGTGACGGGGCCCCATCTGATTGTGGCTCCAAAGGCTGTACTACCAAATTGGATACATGAATTTTCAACATGGGCTCCTAGGTATATGTTTAAGTCTCTCTCTCTTTTTATATCTGTGCAATGTGCCTACACGCACTTCGTGCACGTGCAGCCCCTTGTTTGTGTGCATGCTTGCTCACATGTTTGTGCATGCATGCACCAGCACTCAATATTCACTTTCAAATCATATATGGATTTTCTTCTTATTTCAGCATCATTGCTGTTCTTTATGATGGACGCCTAGATGAGAGAAAGGTGATGAGGGAAGAATATTCAGGAGAGGGAAAGTTCAATGTGTTGATCACGCACTATGATCTTATTATGAGAGACAAAGCCTTCCTGAAGAAAATTCACTGGTACTACATGATTGTTGATGAAGGACATCGGTTGAAAAATCATGAATCTGCTCTTGCACGAACTCTTGTTTCAGGGTATGCTGCATGCAAAATATAGTCCTTGTTTATTTTTTCCCTTTTAAGTTTGTGTACTAATTGACAATTGCCTATGGTACTATCATTTTTGGACGATGAGTTATATTTTCATTGTTAGTTTTGTTTATTCCCATGCATGATCATGCTATATTTTTTGGAGAACTACTTACACGTTACCTTTCCTATTCTTCTTATGTGATTTTGGGTGCAGCCATACATGTCCTTCAAAATGTATCATCTTAAGTTATGTTTTATTTATTTATTTGTATATGTAAATGTCTTTGGACTTTTGAAGAAACTATTTTTAATTTCTTTGCTTTATAAATTTGAAGCAATTTCCCATCACAAGTATGATCTGACGTAGCTTTAGCTAATCTGTGTTGTGATATTGTCCTATTTGTTCTTAATTGTAGGTCATAGAAAGGGTTGCATGTCACTTGAAAATCAACATAGAGTATGTAGAAGTACAAAAGAGTTAGCCTTTATTTGTGGACCATGTTAGAGCACTGAACATTCTAGTTGATGTGGCATCCCGAGCACGCATCGGTCAACAATAATGTTTCACCTTGGGCAATTCTTTCTCATGTACTTTTTGTATATGGATTTCTTATGCAACTATTATTCTATAGACTGTACATTCCGTAATGCTTTTTGATGCAGTTTGAGATGTTCACATTGGCTAACAGTTTTCTTAAATATTTGCTGTATGGTGGGTACAATAAATTAAATTGTGAACATCTTTTAACTCAGCATGGGAAGTGTCCCAGTTGCAACTGAATTCCTCCCATTTCAATGCTGCCTCCCAACAAATTGCCTTTGGTGAATCAGTTTATTGTGACATTGTTAGAACATCCAACCCAAAACCAATTGACAATGGATGTAGTGACCCCTCAAGTTTATAAACCAACCTTGGTGGTCCTAATTATCCAAGGTG
This sequence comes from Ilex asprella, assembly GCA_023539305.1. Classification (NCBI taxonomy): domain Eukaryota; kingdom Viridiplantae; phylum Streptophyta; class Magnoliopsida; order Aquifoliales; family Aquifoliaceae; genus Ilex; species Ilex asprella. The sequence continues at coordinate 29,525,730 of CM042194.1, forward strand.
GGATACAATCTCTCTTAATACTTTCCCTCACGTTGGACTTGGGTACACACGTGGGGTTAACAAACAAATAAACAACTATACATATCGGAAAATTCAAATGGTTTAAAAACTTGACTCACTGACTACCCATGACATGGGTCTGTTACCATGTTAGAACATCCAACCCAAAACCAATTGGCAATGGGTGAAGTGACCCGTTGAGTATGTAAACCAACCTTGGTGGTCCTAATTATCCGTTGTAAGATACAAGCTTTCTTAACAATCTTGACCGTTACTATTAGCCGAATCTGTTTGAGAAATTTAAGCCTATGACGAAGACCCATTTGTAGAAGAACAATGACCAAGTTTTGGTCTAAATTTTCAATGTTTATCCACAACCTTCTTTGGACATTACTTTGTTTTTCACTAGTTAAAATCAGGCGAAGGTTTATGATTTTTGATTTTGGAGCAGATATCTTAGACAATGTGACCAAAACAAAAAACTTTCCGGAGAAACATGAAGATCATGGCTACAACCATCACACTGGAGAATCAGAGAAACTTTCTGTAAATGGAGACTGCAGCTTTAGGAAAACAAGTGTTAAGACTTTATTATAGGATATATAACAAAAAAGAGTTGCTGATTATTTGTCATATAGTAATTTTCACCCATTTTGGAAGATTTTGAGTGCATTAGGTCACTTTGTTAGCGAAGATAATTTTTTTTTTCCCTCCTTTCTGTTGCTTTTTCCTTTTAGCCTGCCTTGTTGAGTCTGATTGATTTCTGCTGAAATTTCCGATGATGGGAACCCTTGGAATATTCTCAACTCAACTCGAAAAAATCTTATCCCAAGTCCGAAGTCCTAGGTACTTGGGTTTGGCTGCGTCAAATCTATGTCTACGGTTAAATTTGCTGTGTTTAATCACATAAATTATGGTCTTCCACTTCCCAAGAATTACTACTGGTGGCGATCATGTCTTTCTGAGAGACCGAAGCCGTTATTTGTTTTATTTGCATGTGCCAGAACTATGTTACTGGATTTTGTCTCAATATATATCTCCTTTTCATTCTACCTCTAGGAGATAAACATTTTCTTCTTGCTCTATTTCGATTCTTCTTGTATATTCTCGCTCTTTCATTTCTGACTGTCTGCAGATTTTGTGCCATTGACAGATACTTTCTGCTCAATATTCATCTCAATAGTGAAATGAAAAAATGAGATCTTGCTTGAGAGTTTTATCCATCCACTGAGGAATTTGTCAAGAATTTGATTTGTGTTTCTGACATTGTTCCGTCCTGAAAACTCAACCTGAGGAATCTTACCTTCAAATTTAGGAAATTCAATCATGATTGTTCGAGCATCAATTGCAACCCAATTTGCATCAGCCACAATAACTCCATCTGCTTTTATGGCCTTGGGACTTGTTTTTTAAGACCCCCGAAGGTCCTTGAAATTTTTCATAAATCTAATAGGTTTTAGTTCTCTTGATCACTCCTGCAACTTCAGCCATTGATGTAATAAGTTGCCTTGTTGCTGGCCTATCTTGTCCAAATTTTTATCTTGAAGATCCATTCATTTAGCAAGCTTCTTTATCAACTCTACTGCCAGCCCTTTGGCTTTCATGGCATGAACCAAGGCTCTGAATATAGAAATGTAGCAAGAATAAGAAAGACATATCGATCTCTTGGGTTGGTGGTGGTTCACCTAAAATTACTTCGAGGGTGATAAGCCTCATTTAGAAAAAAGCTTTTTTCTTCTCTGTCAATAACGGTTAGTTTATATAATTTGTTCTGACTTCTAAGCCTACTTTTTTTTTTTTCCCTAAAAACATGTTGCTAAACTAACTCCTAAGCCTTGTAGTAAAAGGAAACAAATCCAAGATAAAGTTAAATCTTGATGTTAAGATGTACCACTGAACCACTTTGATGCGCTATGTAACTGGTATTTTTCTCTTAATCAAAATCCTTCATTGGGTTGAAACTGTATTCCACATCAACTTTTGATGTCAGAAACTAATTGATATTATTATTTTCATGGTCGAGTGAGGGTGGTAATTTCAACTAGACAATTGTTACATCCAGGCAGCAGAATAAGAAAACTTCAAAAACAATTTTAGTGTAAAACCCCACTAAATCTACATCTCTAGTTAGTTGGTGTCAACCAAAAGTCATTCTGATGCCATCCTGCAGTAGCTTAGAAGAGATGCAAAGTGGCCTGTATAAATACAGCTGCTTGTGTTAGCTATTGGATGGCTGAGTCAATCAAGTTCAATTTCACAGTCTATGTTTGAATAAGTTCTTGAAAAAGTACAGAATAACTGTGCAATCCTTCAAATTTGGTGATCACTGGAAACAGAAAAATCAGAACTTCTTGTATACCAAACTGATCTTTGTTTTGGTCCAGATGATGTTCTTTAGAATGCCTCCTGACAAGCAAAAACTGCCCTATGTGTATGCATTTGAGGTTGAATGGTACTTTTAACATATAGATTTGTATCAAAGAATTTCAAGCCCAATTAATCGTTATGCAGGCTAAACTAATCTGTTGTTTTCTTAGACCAGATTGATAGTTCAACTAGTTTTCTTGCTTGGTGCCAAGCCTCTAATCTCTGAAGGGAGCAAGGTGAAATATCGAACCTTTAAGTTTATATGGTGATAATGTGGTAGAAGCGGCTTCTAAGTGCATATGTGGTACAAAAAATTGAAAGTATGTGGGAGTGGGAGAGGGAGAAAATCCTTGTCCTTTTACTGAGGAAATTCTTCTTCTTCTTATTTTGTTTTTTTGGGCCCGGGGGGTGGGGGGTGATCACAGCGGGGAGAAGAGGAAAAAGTTGAGAGAACTGTATATAATTGTTACTGCACTTGGCAAATACTATATGCTTTGAAGGAACATTTCAAACCTTTGGGGGGCAGTCCCTGCCACCAACCAGTCGTTGTTGTGTTTCTATTCCTTTATATTCATTCTGATCATTTTCTTCAATCGTCAAGCTCTCATAAATATGTTGTCAGAAGAATGTGAGTGGGGGTTCTCTAATTGAATTCATACCTTATGCAGTTATCGGATTCGGCGTAGACTTCTGTTGACTGGTACCCCAATACAGAATAGTTTACAGGAACTATGGTCGCTTCTTAATTTTCTCCTTCCAACCATTTTTAATTCGGTTGAGAATTTTGAGGAGTGGTTCAATGCCCCCTTTGCGGATAAATGTGACGTCTCTTTGACAGATGAAGAAGAGTTATTGATCATTCGCCGTTTGCACCATGTAGGTGTTGGCTCCTAGAGTACCTTTTGTTGTTGTTCTCCTAAACTTCCTCTTTGTGATGCATATATTTTTCCTTTTAATTCCCAGGTTATAAGGCCATTCATATTGAGGAGGAAAAAGGATGAGGTGGAGAAGTTCCTTCCTGGGAAAACACAGGTCATATTGAAATGTGACATGTCAGCATGGCAGAAAGAATACTATCAGCAAGTCACGGGAGTGGGAAGGGTTGGGCTGGATAATGGTAATTAGTTTTACCTTCAAAACTACTTATTTATGTCTTGAAATAACGGAACAAGATTAATGGATGCTGTCTTTGTCTTTAGATCTAGTTTTATTGTATATGATCTAGAGACCTTATTCAATATTTATTCTCATACTGGACTCAATCTGGAATTATCTCTGACCATTTCATCATGGCGTTCTTCTCTCTCTCTCTCTCTCTCACTAAGAGTGACCGCTTCACTCTGAATAACACAGCATCTTTAGCATATGATGCATTCTTTCTACGAAGTTTTAAATCTGTTGTAAACTGGGATTCACTTGTTTACTTCCCAATTTGTAAATGGCTTTGAGTGGTTGCATAAAATTCGCAGTACAAACTTATTATATTTTGTTCCTTTGGTTGTGATCTTACTTCTTGAAAATAATATTTACCTTCTCATGTATTGATGCATTTGTTTCGGTTTTTCCATCTTTTTTACAATTGGCATTCAGTGGATTCAATTTATAAATTTTCTTTTCTTGGCACAATCAACATATATAGTTTTTGTACCATTTAATTCTGAGTGTTCTGCATTTTAAGTATTTACCAAGACAATCTGGTTAGAAATTTTTGTAGCTAATTTTAGTTCAGCTCTCATTATTGATTATCGAACCAATCAAAAAGTCCTGCAGACGGTCAACTTTTTGTTCCCATGTTTGTTTACAAAGCAAACAATAGTGACGTCTATTTAGTTGGGAACGGGACTATAATTTTTTGTTTCTGTTGTCAATGCAGTTGTACACTTGTACTCATTCTTCCACTCTATTCTGTATTTATTTGACATCTCATCAAAGTCTCATTTTCATTGTGATTTATATCACCAGCTTCCTTGTTCCTTCCTTTTTACTATTTCTGTTTTTTTTTTGGTGGTTTGGGTGGGGGGAGGGGGTTGAGGATATGTTTGGGGGTTATCAGAAAACAGGCGGGGAAAGGGGGCCAACTGCCACTAGTGAACCTTGCTTCTGCTTCAGAGGATGGCCACTGGCCATTCTGTTCTCTTGGTGACTCTTAACTTCTGCAGTAATCTAACTTGTTGAATGAGAAAAAATTGCCACTTATTTACTGATAACATGAATTTACAGGAAATGGGAAGTCTAAGAGTCTGCAGAACCTGTCGATGCAGCTGAGAAAGTGTTGTAACCACCCATACCTTTTTGTGGGTGAATATAATATGTGGCGCAAGGCGGAGATAACCAGAGCATCAGGAAAATTTGAGTTACTTGATCGTCTACTCCCCAAACTGCGTAGATCTGGGCATAGAGTCCTCCTTTTCTCTCAGATGACCCGTCTAATGGACATTCTTGAAATTTATTTGCAACTTCATGATTTTAAATATCTTAGACTTGATGGCTCCACAAAAACTGAGGAAAGAGGTTCTTTGCTAAGGAAATTCAATGCTCCAGACTCTCCTTATTTCATGTTTCTTCTGAGCACTCGTGCAGGAGGTCTTGGTCTAAACTTACAAACAGCAGATACAGTGATAATTTTTGACAGCGACTGGAACCCCCAAATGGATCAACAGGCAGAGGATCGGGCACATCGCATTGGCCAAAAGAAGGAAGTGAGGGTTTTTGTGCTGGTTAGTGTTGGGTCAATTGAAGAAGTAATCTTGGACCGTGCAAAACAGAAGATGGGCATTGATGCCAAGGTCATCCAAGCAGGGTTGTTCAATACAACTTCAACAGGTTTGTCTTAAAGGATGAACTTCTCGTAGCAACCCCCCCCCCCCCCTTTTTTTTCCTTTCCATTGTTTCATATACAAATTTGGTGCAGTGACTTACACATGTTTTCTGGGGATCAGTTCATGAAGATATATGCTTCTTTTCTTTCTTTTATTTCCTTTTTCTTTTGGTGGGGGCGTATATAGAAAGACAAACTACTGATTCAATGGTTAAATGGATCATGCATTAAGGTCTAGATTTCCTTTTTCTTTTGGTGGGTGTTTGCCAGCATTAAGGTCTAGATTTCCCCATTTCAAAACTCGGTTATTTTCTCTAGTGCATGCTAAATTGCTAATACTGAACTCACTATCTACTTATTTCGGTCCCCCCCCTTCTCTTTTTGTAAGCTAATAGATGGAAAATTGAGGCATTTCAACTTTGTTTATGCAGCTCAAGACAGGAGAGAGATGTTGGAAGGGATCATGCGGAGAGGGACAAGCGCTCTTGGAACAGATGTGCCAAGTGAGAGAGAGATCAATCGTCTAGCAGCCCGATCCGATGAAGAGTTCTGGCTGTTTGAGAAGATGGATGAGGAGAGAAGGCAGAAGGAGAATTACAGATCTCGTCTCATGGAAGAACATGAGGTACCAGATTGGGTGTACGCTGTGCCTGATAGCAAGGATGGCAAGGGGAAAGGATTTGAACATGATATTGGCAATCTCACTGGAAAGCGACGTAGAAAGGAGGTTGTCTATATTGATACACTCAGTGACTTACAATGGATGAAGGCTGTGGAATATGGAGAAGACGTATCTAAGCAGTCAGCGAAAGGAAAAAGGAGGGAAGATCCTCCTGTCATGAGCAATGAATTGACTAGCAATAATGGTGGAGGAGAGAAGGAAGCATCAGAATTGAAGGGTGAAACTGTGTCTATTGCAAGTGAGGCAATCAGTGAAGATACCTTTCCCACCTCAAAAAGGTCAAACTCTGAAGCAGTGAATTCCCTGAAGAGTGAATATGAATGTTTCGAAGATACAGCATGGAAGGGGCTGACATGGAAGCCACATAAGAGGAAGAGATCAAGTTTAGTGTCGTGAGTTAATCTAGTTGTTGCGATTAGAATTCTAACAGAGGAGATGGATAAATGTGAGTCTAATGGCCTTCTTGGACACTACCATGGAGGGATTCGACAGTTCTTATTGTCACATTGTAACTGCGGTTGCTCTACTTCCGTAAAGGCCTCAATGTTTAGTTGCGGCTATCGGTGCGTTGGCGTGCTTCCTGGTGTAGCAAGTATGAAAATGGCCTTCTTCCAGTTATGTTCTATGCTTTCTCCACCATTTCCATTTATTATGGATCAAAGTTACGACTTGTCGCAATATTGGTACCTATCACAATGCCCGTGAGCCTTATGTTGACCATGTCCGGTGACATTTCTAAGCAGTCAGGAGTCTGAACTGTAACCATTTACTTAAAATTTAATGAGTTTTTTTGAGTGTATGCAATCAAATAAATGAGTTTGTATGTGTTATTTGCTTGTCAAACAGGGGCGAGCCTTGGTGCAGTGATAAGATTACTCATTGTGATCTAAGTATCATTGGTTTGAGACATTAGAATCCGCCCGCAGTATGGCTGTGTCTTTGGCTCCCACTCCCATGAATTAGATAGTGTTTTACGTTCCACCACGGCCGTCTGATCCTTTAATAGAAAAGATAAGTCGCCTTGAATGGATAGTTAATAAGTTGAGAGGGGACAAATATGATGTTTTAAATTTTGAGAATCTCTCTACACAGAAGATAAGGTTGCGCACATTTGACCGTCTCCATATTACATAACTAGGTTGCCAAGTTGGCCTATGTTACTTGAACCCGGATGAGTTGAAAGTGCTTTTATTTCAGTAATCCAAATAAAAATAAAAAGGCAAAAAAAAAAAAAATAATAACCTCCCCCAAAACCAGAGCTTTGGTTGCTGGTGGCCTGATAAGAATCATGCTTCAATGCATATGGCACCAGAAAAATCCTTTAATAACCTCAGAAAGTCCAAAGCATATTAATTAATGAGAATGATCACCATTCTAGATCGCATTCACACTGGATTTTTAATACAACATCCAGCTGGATCACGAGTATGGTTCAAGTTTGCGATATCGGCTATCGACTCAAACAGGAAATTGCTGCAAAAAACATTGAAAACATTGGACCAGTGCTACACAATCAAATGACATGGTAGACTTTGAGACACCATGTCTTTAGGGGTCGTTTGGTAACGTTTTTGTTTTCGTGTCTTCAAAACAATCAAAACAAAGACATTTTTTTGTCTCTGTTTTGTGATAAACACTGAAACAAAAACATGTTTGGATGTTATTTTTGTCTATCAAATTATGAGAATAAAAAAAAAAAAAAAATTGGGACTAAATGGCAATTCAATTAGCAATTCAATCAATTCCAAATGGTAGTTTAATCCCAAATAGCTATTCAATCAATTCTAAATTGTAATTCAATCAATCCCAAATGATAATTAGTTTTCAAATGATAATTTATTCCCAAATGGTAATTCAATCAACACCACAATCTCAACACACACACACATCACAGAACAAAATACACACAGACGCAAAATCAATCCAACATAGATCAAGCAACCACCGAG
>CM042194.1:29533945-29561114 GCA_023539305.1 Ilex asprella
CACACACAGAAATAAAAGATGGAGAAAATTAAATCCAAATGATCGAGAGCGCATGCCAAAAGACAGCATTGTTAGTTAATATAGCTAAAATAGCTATTACATAAGTTTTAAATAAGCTAAGCCAACACATAAAGGAACAATATCATCCCATCGAAGATAAACCTACTGATGGGAGAATCTGTTAGCTTCGGCTGGAACCACTACAACTGCCCCAGCTCGTGCATAGCAAGAGCCAACATAGCAGTAAATCAAATGACGAAATAAAGGGAGGTGTAATATCGATTTCTGATGTCACATCTGGATGGAGAACCCGATAAGCAACACCTGGTGTGAGAGAGCATCTAATCCTCTTGGTTGACATCAAGATTCTTTAGTTTTGATTCCAATTCATTCTCACTGCCTTCACCCCCGTCGTTAGATTCTTCACCGTCATCATCTCCTCCATCGGGGTCATTCTCATCTAAGGGCCCAAGCATGTCAGGAGACTTCTTGAATATATCTTTCAACTCATCAACGCCTACATCGGATATATAATTCCCATTAATGTTCAGCAGCTTAAATTCAGGCTTATGCACCACAGCCTGAGCCAACATCCTAGCCCCAGCCCTACTTATAGCGTTGACGCTCATATCAACTTCCTTCAATTGGACATGGCCTTCTTCCAATGGCCTGCTGATCTGAATCACACCTTCATCCTTAAGCTCATTCTCAGCCATGTTTAGCTTGGTGAGAAGCGGCTTCACCGCTATACAAGCAGCTAAGCTAGGAGCAGCTTTAGTAGTTATCTCATTTCCAGCCATCTCCAAGATTTCAAGTGAAGGGGCTGAATCTTTGAGAACATTGGCTATAGCAATTGCTCCCTCATCTTCCAAATTCAGGTAGCTCAAATAAATTTCGGTGAGATTTGCATGTTTAGAAAGAGCTTTACCCAGCACAATACCAGCTTCTACATTAAACATGTTGTCCCGCAGATCGAGTTTCTTCAGACGGGTACATGTCTCAAGTGCTTCAGACAAGGCAATTCCTCCTTTAGAACCTACCCTAGTAGAGGAACATCGGAAATTTTCCAACAAGGGTGAACGTTTCACAACTCCAGAAATAGCAACAGCCCCTTCATCTCCAGTCATATTATTATGGAATTGGAGAATTTTAAGCTCCTCAGTGAAAGGAATTAACTCGCAAACAGCTCGTGCAGCTTCCTCCGAGATACCATCATTCATCAAATAAAGTTCCTCCAAACTACTCTGTGATTGCAGAAGCAGTCCAAATGCCCTGACACCCTTCTCACCCAAGGCATTGTCTGAAAGGTTCAGAGACTTCAAGACACAACCTTCCAGAGCCGTTGAGAATATATTCATGACATCAAGGGCTTCAGCCTCAGATCTTCCTGCAACAAAATCTGACAGATCAACTTCCTTCAACTGATCCCTGAGGGATGCCAAGATGGGCTCTGCAACACAGGCTGCTCCTAAGCCAAAGCTTCTATTGCTGAAACATATCTTCGAGTAAGAATTTCCTGGCTCTTTCAATGGCTTTAGAAGTTCCTCAGCCTCCTCTGCTTCAATAAAGGCCCGCTGACCTTTCGATATGTCAAAAAAGGTTTCATGGGCTGCAGTAACTACCTCAGATTTCACAAACCCTTTGTCCTTGCTTCCGGGGCCCCTTTTAAGAACTTCCAGCATGAGCTTACTGCATTCCTTAGCATAAAGTTGCACTGCAGAACTTCCATCACCATCAGGCTCATTTTCATAATGTTTATTTGCAGTTTCAAACGCTGCATCTTCAATTTGTTTGCCATTATCTGCAGCATCTTCTTTAGTCAAACTGCCATACTTCTGGGTGAAAATGGTTGGATTTGAAAGATTGTTCGTCATACGCTCAACAAGCATTAATCGTGTGTTCTGGCTTGGGGGCCACAGTTTGATTGAAAATGGTTGACGTTCTGAATTTGGTGCTGTGGCATCCATTCCAATGAAGACCGAAACAAGAGCTGCATTTTAAGTAATAATTACCAAATGATACTGGAATCAAGACATGACAGAATACATACGATAAACCTACCCAGAAGAAAATATATACAAATTCTAGGGTTTATGTCAGCCAGAGATCCTAATCACATCATTAACAATTGACTACAAGTCTAATGATAACAAAAAACAAGAAATCAGAAAACTCTCTGAGGTCTCTAAGCAAATCAAACTGTAATCAAAATAAGATAGCTGAGACGATAAAGACGAGTTGGCCACTTCATTCACTACTTTTTTCGCAAAAAACTCCACATCACGCTATTTTCAAAAGAAAAAAAAAACATTAAAGCCACAAAATGGACAACATACAAACCAGGCTGCAAAAGAATAAACATGGAACATCTGTCCAAGGCCTTCAGCTATTTAACATGAAAGGCTCTTTATTTCTTACAATGAAGTCAAGGCCTTTAGTCGCTTGTAGTTCAACATTCTCGCAATCAGTGTAAAATTTCAAAATCACATGTGATTACCAATTACAATTGATTTGCTGAAACCCTAATTTAACAGAGAAGGGGGTAGAAAGGAAAAAAAGGTAATGACCCTAATCATACAAAGAACACTTAGAAGCATTTCAAAGTAATCAAAAATTACAAACTATTGAGCTCCCGCGCCAAATTTAATCATTGCTTACAATACACTCTATGAGAAACATTTGAAAGCTAGTGGAGTGACATTTCCTCCGGCACCCAAGCAGACAAATTTTTTTTTCATTTTCAAGTTGATATGGCCATGAAGTTCAAAAGCCACCATGAGCCCAGTATTAGCAGCAAAAAAAAAGGTATACTATAGAAAATGCCAACAAAATCTGGAGGTTTTGATTATGATTCACAGTGTACATTTCAAGTCAACTAATCCACAAATCCAACCACTTGGGTGATCTGCTCAATTATTTTCAAGCATTCAGCTCAACCAGGACCAGTCCTAAGATGAATCAAAAGTCACCAGATATTTCTGCATTGACAGTTGAAAAAGAAAGCCATCTCTTACAGCCATTTTACACCTGTTTTCATTAGAAAAGCAGGGTAAAGCTGTCAAAAGTCATAATTTCATCCTATTTACCTGCCCACCACTGATCCATCCCTGCTGGGCATGCGGGCAAGAAAGCAAAAGAAAAATAAAACAGAGAAATGGCAATTTATCTTCTTCTTTTTTTCTCTTTTTCTTTTTTTTTCCTCTTCAACCCCGTTACAATTTTCTACAGAAAATCACCTTTAATTTGAATCATATTAGATCCATCAACAACAGAACACCAATATCCCTTGACATGGTCACCTGAACTCAACCCCACTTCTTGTCACATCTTCTCCACACTAATATAATAGGGATTGCACAAATTTAAACTCAACAAAGCCTTGTTCCAACTTTTTTGGGGTCGACTACTCATTTAAGGATTATTCAAGAAGTACATAGCCTTATCAATTTTATTTTCTAGAATGAAACCCAAAAAATTTGAAGTCAATGCCTTGATTACACCAAACACAAATGCACGGCCATCATATATACTCGCATCCACCCCCACACGACCATGAATGTGTAGAACAATGTGTAAGGGTCTCCTCTCATAGATACTTGCACAAGATCTCAGTTCAAAATGAACTGAAATAAATCATTCACAGTCGATAAAACAGAGTCTTTACTATCAATAGCACCATGAAGATTCAAAATTTGAACACGTAATGCTACAGATCGATGGCAAAACAAAAACTTTACCAAGTCGAGAAAACTGAAGTTGAAAAATAGAAGAATAAGAAGAAACAGAGACCCTTAAAACCCTAGAAATGGGACGAGAAAAAAGGTTAGATAAATACCCTTTTCCCAATTTCTTGTCTTTGATTCTTTCGCCTGTGCGGCTGTGCTATTACGCTATGTATGGACCCAAGGAATGCGTGAGAGAGAGAGAGAGGAGATCTGAATCTTTACTGAAAGTGAGTGTATGAATATGAGTGAGTGGTCAACAGTGGTTTTTTTTTTTTATCTAAAGCAGCCTTCAGTTTGAAAAGACTGTTTGGAAAGTAAGAAAAGGTTGAAATTATTTAGAAAATGGCCTCTGGACAGAACTCACTAAACTTCTTGTTAAAAATGTATGAAAAGAAATTTAATATGAGCAATCCTACGCGGACTTAAAAAATAGACTTAAAAATTAAATTTGATAATTTGAATCATTAATTTCACTATAAATCTCAGTATTTATTGGGACTTACTACCTATTTAATGATTGAGATTATCAAGTCAATTTTTTAAATCTAATTTTTAAGTCCATATAGAATTACTCATTCAGTATACCAAACATTCTTTGGAAGTTAAAGAGTCACAATCGTGTCGTGTGGATTGTGTTTGTGTCGTATTATTTACAGGTACATGTAGAGTAATAGTTAATTTAAACTCAACTCATTTAATTAATTTTGTCGATCTAATGAATTTATTTTCCTATCGTATTCGTGTTAACACATATAACTTGTAAATTAAATTTTAGTACTAAGATTTAAGTTTAAGAATTCATTGTCTCTTAATTAAATTTACGCTCATACGTTTTTATAAATTAAAATTTAATTTAATAAATATAATAATAAAAACAAATAAAAAATCCTCTAGTTGAATAATGATTATGTTGATAATTGATGAAAAATAACAAAAATCTAGCATTTTGTTTCTCTTATACTAGTTAAATGTATTATTTGAGTTTGACATTAATTCGATCTATTTATTATTTAATTTAAATTAATAAATGTATGGAATTCATATTAAATAATGATCAATTTTTTTTGTTGAACACAACCCCTTAAAAGGGGAAGTGCAAGTGAAGATATTTATATAACACACACACCCAAAACAATCCTGATGTGGGATTGTCCAATCCCCCGACACACTGATGGATTACCATAACCGCATAACCTTTGACTCAAAGAGTGGAATTCTAACCCGACACCGAAACACCCGCATACGTGCCCCAAAGGGCTTTTTCATTTTTTTTGAACAAAACACTTACACCACCCCTTAAAAGAGAGAGTGCAAGTGAAGATATTTATATAAGAGTAATGTTTTGTATCCCAAATGTGCATCCCAAATCAATGGGAACCATTGAATGAGTGGGTTCCAATGAAAAAAATTAATAGGACTCACTCATCTAATGGTTCCCATTGATTTAGGATACATATTTGGGATATGTAACATTGCTCTTTATATAAACACACCCAAATAATGATCAATTTAAACTCATTAATTTTATATTAAATTTATGTCGGGTCAAAAATTGTCACCAACTTCATCTTCAGTGAAAGCTACCAAACGACTGCAAATCTAGGACGGCCCCGTGGAATGGCACTGCCTCATACGATGCACATGACTCTGGTCAGTAGAAATACCTTTTCATGAATTTCTTTTGGGAAAACTTCAACCACACCCCTGTAGTTTGTCATATCTTCAAGGACACTCCCTCTAGTTTCTGAATCTTCAATGACACCCCTTATGAAATTAAAAATTTTAACTAGAATGCAAATTTACTAAATTGCCCATGATATATTTGAGGATAAACTTCAACCACACCCCCTCTAAGTATGTATATCTTCAATGAGACCCCCTCTAGATAAGCATATCTTCAATAAGACCCCCTATATTTTCTGATTTTTTTTAAGTATTAAAATTTCGAGTGAATTAAAATTCGATTCAAGTTAATTAAAATTTATTTTTTTACATATTAAAATTTAAGCTAATTAAAAATTATATTTTTTTACGTATTAAATTTTGGCTCATTAAAATTCTATTTGAGCCAATTAAAAATTATTTTTAATCGACTAAAGTCAAATTTTAATCAACTCGTATTGAATTTTAATCAGCTAAATTTTAATACATAAAAATATAAACTCAAATTTTAATAAATTGAATTTTAATTGACACGAATTTTAATAAGTAAAAAATATAAATTTTAATCGATTCGAAAGTAAATTTTAATTGGCTCTAACTCGGGTAAAGTTCAAATCGACTCAAATTTTAATATGTAAAAAATAAATTTTAATAGGTTCAAATTTTAATACGTTAAATAAAATAAAATTTATTCAACTTCAATCGAATTTTAATTGGTTCAAATTTTAATATGTAGAAAAATAAATTTTAATCGGCTCGAATTTTAATAAAATTTTATGTAAAAAATTACTTGAGATTTATGTATGGGCATTTTTGGTAATTTAGATTAAATTTTTTGGTTAGAAATGATAGTTTAATGGTAGGGGGTGTTAGTGATGTTTAAATACAAACTAGAAGTGGTGTCATTGAAGATTTAGAAACTAGAGGGGGTGTCTTTGAAGATATGGTAAACTAGAGGGGGTGTGACTGAAGTTTTCCCATTTCTTTTTTATGTTTAGTATGAATAAAAAAGTGGAAGAAAGAAAAAAAATGTGTGTATACATTTCTTACTAATATGTCCTTTACATAAAAGTAGTTTATCAATTATATTTAGTAATATCTATATAATTAAATAGTTAAATATTTAAAATTTTAGCTGATATAAATTTTCTCTTTAAACTTTCTCTTCACTCATTTTTATCGCATATTTAATTAATTTAAAATTTAACATAATTTTTAGTTCAGATATTATTCATACACAATAATATACACATATTGAGGAAATTTGTTGGATTACATATTTTTATGATATTTTTTTTTAAATGGATAAAATAAATTTTAAATAATATAATCAAATAAATGAAGGAAAAATTATTATTTAATATAGAGTGATTGATTTTTTGGACGTTCAAATTTTATGCTTCATCGTGTTTTCAGGCACGGGTTATGAGTAGTATATACATTTATATAATAAAATACAAAACAATACAATTCAAATCTCAAAAGATAAACAAAATGACTTTTATTTTTCGTAGTTGAAATATATTTAAATTTTACTTTAAAGTTAATCTGACGACTAATATTAACATCTCAAATTTAATAGAGAAAATAAGCATTTAAGGTTGTGTTTGAGGTAATTTTTTAAAAGTATTTTTAGAACTTATAACTTTTCATAAATACTTTAAAAAAAATAAGAGTGCTTGAATACTATTCCATCACCACCACCTCCTCCCCACCACCGCTACAACCACACCACCATCTCTTCCACAGCAATTATTACTACCGTCCCTACCACTACCAGTATCATCATTTGTCAATGATTTTCCATATACCGCATTTTTTTTTTTGTGTTGTAATATTTATTTTTGCTATTAAATGTATCTATGATTTATATACTTGACATATGATACGTGTTCATTACGACATATATACTTCCTGGCATTGTATAGTAATCAATAGATAGCTGATTTGTGGAAATAGACACCTTGCTTTTCCTATTTGTATTGACCATGGTGGTGGTTCCATGAGCTTGTTTTTGTCATTTCTTTAGAAAAAAGTGTACATGCTCAGTAACATATCTCCACATAATTTTATTTATTTATTATACATATGCATAACTTTCTTTTGCTTTTCTACCAAACTTTGGGATAAAAGAAGGAAGAATCATCCCTCTACTTTTATTACGTTTAATTTTTTCATCGTACTAAACGGTCTATAAATTTCTATTAAGGGTATGTTCTGTTTTGTACTAAATCAACCAATCAGAAATTATAAAATAGAAGGACAACCAAACGAAAATAAGATAATAAATTATATTATAATATTTTTATTTTTTTGAGGGAGTAATATAAATAATTAATCATTAAGAGGATAAACTAAAAATTTTTGTATCTTTGAGGGGAACAAAATGAGATCTATCACAAAACCCAAACTTATTGGGGTCCACTTGGTTGCTGGATGTGGGTTGGATAAAAAGGTGGGACTGGGCTTTAATGTTTTCAAAAACCTGATGACCGTGCTTCCAATTATGGTTTTAGAATCAATGTCTGGTAGGGCTATCCATATCGGATAATTTCGAGTGCGTGAGTTATAATATATATTTTTTTTTATCTTGAACTTGTTAGGTTTAGTGGTTAGGATTTGATAAAAAAAAATAAAATTAATGTCACGTATACATTTGACATCGTGTGAACTTATTTATTTGACAATTTTAATAAGTGAACATAAACAAAGTTTAAATTTTATTTATTTATTTAACAATTTTAATAAGTCTGTTCACTTGTGACTAGGCTCATTTATGTGTGTTTCAGTTATTTTTATTTTTCATGAAACAAATTCTAAATTCGCTTGCACTAACATGATTAGTATCTAAATTCGAGAGATTAATCGACACAAACTCGATCACCGTATAAAAAAAATGGACACATTGTCTTTGACCAAGTATGGGTCTCCTACAGAACAGATACTACCCTTTGCTTGAGAAAACGATTCAAATGAATGAAGCTGTACTTTCTATATGTATATTTTTAGCAATTTTTGTCACATTCATTATCAGTGAAAGATGATCCGTGAGAGTTAACAATATTAACTAATTTATTTTATTTTATATTCATTTATTAAGTTTTGATATTAATAAAATCTTTGTATTCAAATTCATCGATCATGTATTAGGGTTTTAATGCAGGGGTATAATTTTGGTGCGAGTCAACTCGAAATCAACATTAAAATATTGATTCTTTTAGTAGAAATCTTCAATACTTAGGCTAAGTTTAGATAAAAAAAAATCTCGATTGAATCCGGGTTTTTAAACTGAGTTTTTCTAACTTAAGATTCAAGTTCAAATTTCAACTCGGATTCAATAAGAATGCAACAATTTAAATATATGTGAGATTTAGGTGGAAGGTTTTAGACAAATTCAAGTTCAAATTAAACTTAGATTCGAAATTTCATGAGTTACATTGAGTTAAGCTGATCTCTTAATCTGTCAAATCCATAGGAGTTAGAATTCTAATTTGATGTGACTTGACCATTAGAAAAAATAAATTAGCAATTTATTATTTTTAAATACATGTTGATTTGTATCGGGCATTTTTTTTTACAACGAAAATTCTATCACTGGTTAAGAATAGAAATATAATATTGGAGGATGGGTACCAAAAAAATATGGTACTTCATCTCTCCATACAATACATTGACAACATGAAGTAACATATTTAGCTAACGTATACGCCATAAGTATAGAGTAGTTCGGTTAGAGTGGCCTACTTTACTTTGAAGACGGCAATAGTGGCTATAGGACTTTATTGATAAAATAGTCCGTGGGAAAAAGAGCAAGAATAAGTTTTAGGTGTGGAGAGATAGTGTTATTTGTAAAGAGTTTATAATTTATAGGCATAAAGTATTAGTTGATGTGGTGGTGTGAAGAATATGTTGCTAGTTTTTCAGGGAGAATAGTTACAACTATGGATAGGTATAATTAGAGATAGTTTTGATCTTTAAAAGTGATTATCTCGATAATTATTTCTCACGTACTTTGACTTCTTGGGTCCTTTGAATCTTGGATTGGGATAAGACCACGAGCAAAACATAACCGGTCTTCTAGATAATTTGGATTTACCCATAAATTGGACCCAGACCTACATGCATCTGAGCTCTTCAGGTGGTATGATTCCATTTGATCATCTCAATAATTCTTTTTTTTTTTTGAACCTACAAACTCAAACCCACTACAACCCCTTAGAAGGGGAAGGAGCAGACAGAGTTATAAACTCACGCAATAATTCGTTTTGAATCACCTTCTAATGTCATATATCGAATATAAATTGACAATTTAATTTGATGCATCTAATCAACTATTATTATATTGAATTAAGACGAATTTTGGCATTGAATGAGAATCACGACCAATTCAATAATACTAATAAATTATGAAAAAAAAAAAGAGTTGTAAATAGCAATACTAATAATAAACTATTAAACGCGGTGATTAGCAGCAACCATCAAACATTTCATTGGCAATCATAACGGCTCCAAACTGAAAAATTACCTAACACGCCAACAACAGCACAGACCAACTGCCGCTCTCTGACCTGGTTTTCCCGTGTCACTGTCTGTCTCTCTCTCTCTCTCTCTCCTCCGATTCTTTCCTCTTCACCAACTTCATCTCTCTATTCCTTTCTTACAAAACTCACCAACGACCCATTCAACTCCACTACACAACAAACCCAATCAAACCCCTCCTCTCTCTTCTGAATTCTCATATGTCTCTCCTTCATCTCCCACATCAACCATGCTCCCCCTTCTGTCTCTCATCTTCCTCCTCTCTCTCCTTCCCTTCTCCCTCTCCCAATCCCCCAGAGGTAACTCTTTCACCCCTTCTCTCTCTCTCTCTCTATATATATATATGTGTGTGTGTGTGTGTGTGTGTGTTTATTACATGTATCTGGGCATCTATATCTGTGTAAGACTCAGCATCAGACCTTTTCGGACCCCTAATTTGTTGGGTCTTTTTTTCAGGTGTGTTCATTGACTGCGGTGCCACAGTCAGGTCCGTGATCGACGGCCGAGAATGGGCTCCCGACACCGGATATATCTCCACTGGAACCCCCAGAAACCTAACAATACCCGATTTGCTTCCAATTCTAACTACGGTTCGAACGTTCCCAATTCAAGGCAATGTTTTCAAGAAATTCTGTTATGTAATCCCGGTGTATCGCACCGGGAAGTACTTGGTTCGGACCACGTACTTCTACGGTGGAATCAATGGCAATCCTGCGCCCCCAGTGTTTGATCAAATGATTGATGGAACTTTCTGGAGCGTGGTGAATACGACCGAAGATTTTCTGAAGGGTATGTCTTCGTACTATGAGGGGGTCTTTGTTGCAGCAGGGAAGACAATGAGCTTGTGTTTGGCTGCAAATACATATACTGATTCAGACCCGTTTATATCGGCTCTAGAGTTTGTGCTTTTGGAGAATTCTTTGTACAATTCGACGGATTTTGGGAAATATGGGCTCCATTTGATTGCAAGGCACGGTTTTGGATACAGTGGACCGCTCATTAGGTAAGTCACAGCACAATTATCATTATTGATTTTTGTACTATAAGTTGGTACTCTTGATGCTTATGACAATTGTCTTAAATTTGAGGGGATTAAGTGGATGAATAGGCTATTAAAGTGATTGATTGTGAGTAAATTTGCTTGTGGTTGTACCCCTTGATCTATGGGTTCGTCCTCTCTTCATTTATATTGATGGTGTTTTGTGTTATTTTTCTGTGACATTACTTGATGGGAGGGTGGTAAAATTCAAGATATTGAGGGGATGATAGGAGGATATTGCTTGATTTCTTGTATGCTGACTCATAAAAATTGAGTAAGATTCCTTAAATAGACAATTGAGAAGTAGTAACTCAAGAAGTCATTTTTTGTTTTTGTCTTCTTTTCATGTGCCCTTTTTTGTTAGTTTCTGAGTAGAAAATTGTGGTCATTTACTTCATACTTTCCAAGTAATATTTTTCTTCCAGTAGCTACACATGTATTTTGGGTCTCAAAAGCAAGAAATTTTTTTGTGATGTGGATCCTTGAAAATGCCAAATTATTTGCTGTTAGAAGTTGTTAAGTGCAGTGGGTTTCCTTAGGTTAACTGTCTTTCTGCTGACAATGCTTTGCATTCCTTTGTTTGTTGCCTAAACTACGAGTATGTGAAACATCAGATATCCTGATGATCAATTCGATCGTTATTGGGAGCCATTTGGAGAAAATAATCCCACCATAATGAGAGTGCGAAATGTATCTGTTTCTGGTTTCTGGAACCTCCCCCCTTTGAAGGTATTTCAGACGGAGTTGACAGTCGGCCAAGCAGAACCTATGGAGTTGCAGTGGCCACCGAACTCTATCTCAAATTCGACATATTACATTGCTCTTTACTTTGCGGATGATCGTGATTCATCGTCAGGGAGCTCAAGGGTTTTTAACATAACCATAAATGGTGTAAGTTATTACCCTGATCTGAATGTAACTCCAGCTGGTGCTGTTGTATTTGCAAACCAGTGGGTTCTTGCTGGCCTTACAAAGATAACTTTGACTCCTGCTTCCGGATCAAATATAGGTCCTCTTATAAACGCCGGTGAGGTTTTTGAGGTGCTGCTTCTTGGAGGAAGAACTCTTACACGAGATGGTTTGGTTACTAACAACCTTCATTTCTTATACAGACTCGTATCTGGTACCATTTCCTGGATATCGGTCAACCTCTCCTAGAATCCTTTAGCTGCTAATTGGGTCACATTTTGGATGAGCCACTCTGATCTGGTTGTTTATATTATGGATTATAAAATAGACGTGGAAAATATGACAAATTATACTAAGGTAGTTTGATATTTTTTTCTGCATCAAATCGAATGGGATCTTACTTGTGAAATTTTTTTGGTTGGTTATGACCAATTATTTGGGTTATGGCTCATCCAAATAGTGGCCTGTCTAGCAGTTGAGTAATCAGCACAATTCTGTAGATCAATCAACAATCTCCTCCTAAACAGGAGAACTTGTATTTAATCCAGGAAAAGGTGCCAGGTCGATTGGTTTCCTGCCATTCTGTCTTTCTCAAGTTTTTTTTTTCCTTATGAACTGATCACTTTCTTCACATTTTCACCTTCAACTTGCAGTGATTGCTTTGGAAAGAATGAAGAATAGTTTCCAGAACCCTCCTCTTGATTGGAGTGGTGATCCTTGTTTACCACGACAGTACTCATGGACTGGAGTTACATGCTCTGAAGGACCTCGGATTCGAGTAACTGCTTTGTAAGTTGGACTTGTGATTTGAAAACACTGTTGTCTATGCATCATTGTATCCCCCCCTCCCCCTCTCACTCTCTCTTCTCTTCTTTTTTCCGCCCAAAACAATCCACCTCTAATCACTACCACCAAAATAATTTTTTCTGGAAAAAAGAGTAGTTTACCTACTTTCATTATCCACAGGAACCTTACTAGTATGGGTCTTTCTGGATCACTCTCACCAAGTATTGCCAACTTGACTGCATTGACGGGCATGTAAGAAGATTTGCTTCTTGGTCCACTTATACAACTCAGGGATAAGAATCAGTTAATTGACAATCTCTTTCTATTTTCAGGTGGTTTGGGAACAACAGTTTGTCTGGACCCATTCCTGATCTTAGTCCATTGAAGCAATTGGCAATAGTGTAAGTTGTGAGCATCTCTTCTGTATTCCTGTTATCTTTCATCATACCATCCAACAAATAACATAATTGCAGTTTAAATGCAATTGGGGATATTGTAAGTTATCTGTTCCTTTTAAGCATGCAACAAATAAAATGATTGCAGCTCATATGCTTTCAGGAGGTTGCTTACATATGACTCCTTTGTTGTGTGGATTCTGTTTCTAACTATTCGGTTTTGTGGGACTTGCAATACAGCCATTTTTAGACAGAATGCAGTTTTTGATTTTTTATTAACTGCCTTTCATTACAGACATTTGGAAGACAATCAACTCAGTGGGGAGATTCCTCAATCACTTGGAAACGTTGACAGCTTGCGCGAACTGTAAGTTCTACTCTTGTAAGAGAACAAGCTGACTTTGTGGACCTAAACTTTTTTCTGTATATATCCAGTTGTTCATGATCTTACTACTAGGGATGCATCATTATGTAATCTTTCTTATGTTATATTTCGATAATATTATTTTGTCTCTATACGTCAGTAATACTGTCTTCTTAACTATTTATGATTACTGGCATGGCCGGAACTACCCTAGGGCCTAAGGGGGCCATGAACCCTTCAAGTTTTCAAAAGCACCCAACATATATAAGGTATTTCAAGTTGACCCCCCAAGAGTATTACAAAAATTGTGTTCTAATAGTAAAGGCGTAGTGACTAAAAGTCTCAAGAAGATCAGTTAGTCACGAGTTTAAGTCTTAATAGTTATCGAAAGTGTAATACACATGGGACTACTAAGGTAAATACATACATTTTCACTTTTTTATCATCATCCTATATTTCAAATTTGAGTAAAAATAGTTGAGTTATTTGATGAAATTAGGCTTAGATTGCACTACAATTGTTGAATTACTTGGTAAATTGGTGTTAAAATTATTTATGATGTCATGAGATTGAATGAAATTGAAAATTATGCAATAAAAAAAAAAAAACCTAATTGGTTGATGAATTGATTATAATTTTTTTCGCATGTAATTGGACAAGTTTAGGCTAATTTTGTCAATTACCCTTCTCTCCATGGCAGAGGGGGATGGGCAGTTGCAATCACCAATATGAAAGTTTTGCTTGCAGAATTCTTTCCTTTGTTTGTTAGTACCCATCACTTCCTTAACTTGAACTTCATAATATATTTGATATATTTGGATCATGTACTACATCTGGCAGTGAAAGCTGGTATTCCTCACTAGTATATATACAATTAAAGTTGACATGTGAGTTTTCAAATGAAAACTTAGATTTTTAGCTTGATAAGTTGATGCTTACACCAACTTAATGAGATATTCTGACTGATACTTCTTTTTTGCTAAAGACATGGACATCTTCTCATTTATGGTCGCGTTAAAAATAAGTTAACAATTTCAATTTTGTTTTAAGCATTACGTTGATTTATTTTCTTATTGCATTATGTTGATATGATTCGTAGCATATCTAACTCTGTCTTGTGCCTTCTCAGCTTCTTGCAAGGCAATAATTTCACTGGTCAAGTTCCAAATAGCCTTACAGGCAAACCTGGACTGAACCTTAGGTAATTGTACACTCTTATTGTTCATATTCCATTTTGTTGCCTGTTTTTTGGTGATTTATTTGTTTATCTCGCGTCTTAGGATATCTCCCGGTAATCCATTTTTGACGCCACCACATGCATGAGCAATTACAAGTCCACGAACAACCATACAAGAGTTTCTGTTAAGCATTATTCGTGGAGTTCTCTTATTAGTCTTGGAATTCCGAGTTTCTTCAAGCTCAACTCTCTTGACGACATATTTGTTATGCCATTTTTCATTCGTTATCCCGAATTGTATACTAGAAATAGTTGCCATTTCCTTTCCTCTGCCAAATTGAAGTGTGTTATCAAATTGTTTGTCAATGATTGTCCATGTACCGCAATTTTTTTTTTCGTGTTGTAATTTTTATTTTTGCTATTAAATGTATGTATGATTTATATACTTGACATATCATACGTGTTCATTACGACATGTACACTTCCTGGCATTGTATAGTAATGAATAGGTAGCTGATTTGTGGAAATAGATACCATGCTTTTCCTTGTATTGACCGTGGTGGTTCCATGGGCTTTTTTTTTGTCATTTCTTTAGAGGATAAAGTCCCCTATTGATCTCTAAAATATGTGATTCTTATGAAATTTGATTATTATTATTGAATTATTTTTATTAATTTAATTCTTAAAATATTTATTTAAATAGTCCTTACATATATTATTTGTTAATTTTTTTTAACGTAAGTAACCATTTGTACGTTATCCTTTCCAACAACATCATATAAGTGACATATGTTAAATTTAATTCTGAGATTTTATATAAATCTATAATATAAAATAAGACAAGTTTTAATAAATTCATCCGACAGTCTCAAATAGACTCATCAAACGATCAACAATATCCCTCTCAAAATTATTAACATTTATTTATGTTGTACTATGCTTTCAAATACGGATTACTCTTAATATGCTAAATATTTTTGAATTCAGGGTGCTAAGTAATGACCCAAACCTCGTAAAGGGTAGAGCCATGAATTTGCCTAAGACGGGGCAAAATTCAACTAAAAAAAGTCACAAGCTAATACAAAAAAAATAAAATTCAAATACGAAAAAATCTATTAAAATTCAAGTCCAAATTAATATATAAAATTATGGTGAATAATGTAATAAAATGAATAAAATTATGCTGAAAAATGTGGCATAAACGAAGAAATCCAAAATTGTTTAGTCCTAACGTAGCTCCGTTTCTGAGCCTCACAACTCTTTAGTTATGCAATCATTTTTATTTCTTGTGGATTGTGTTGCATTTTCCTTTATGTGGGACCAAAACAAAAATAAAAGATTTATTTGGTGTCAATTGACTTGAGTGCCCTTACTATGGTGTGGAATATTAGGCATTTATGAAGGGGTAATGTAGCAATTTGGCAATCTAATACCATTGGTGGTTTTTTCACCTCTTTCTAATCTCATCTATCAGATGGTTTTTTCAACTCTTTCTTATCTCGCCAACTCACTTTGTTTTGGATAGGACAATCTTGCTTTATAGAATGCTAGGAGTATTTATGAGAATGGAATCGATACTCATAACTCATTCATGCTTTTTCTTTGAAATTTTTATGTTTTCCAATATAATGAAGGGGAGTTACTGCTTTTAAATTGATGCACTTAAAGATGAATTAACAAAGAACGGGAAGTCTAGTTTGATTGTATCACTTTTAAATTAGATTGACAGTATAGTTTTTGTCTCTTGAACGGTCTTTTGATCTTGTATTGATTCTGAGATGGTAGCTAGTTTGTACATTCAAATGTTACTAGGTTGATAACTCAATGTTACTAGTTCTCAATGTACAATACAATGTTTGTCTCTTTATGCTCAAAATAATTAGCAGTTAGGTTAAAACGACAATGCTATGACACTGAAAATTTACTTTGATAGATACTTAAAAAAAATCTAAATTGTGATTTTTTTTTGGTTTTATATTGAATTATTGATTATAAAAATAATTAGAACTTTGACTAGTCTCAACATGATTTTTCACTAATTAAATTTGTGATGGACACTAGTAACTGTAAACGATATAAAAATCATAAATTCTAAAAACTTCATATTCAATCACAATTTATACAAGAAAGAATGGCTTAGTACAAAAATAAAAAATATATTCGAGCAACAAATCATTGTTCAGTCTATGTTGATTATGTACTTTCAATTTCAGTTGTCTATGTTGTTTATCCACTTTCAATTTTAGTTGTTTATATTGTTTATTCACTTTTAATTTCAATTTTTATATTGTTTACTCACTTTCAATTTTAAATCACTTTTTTGAAAGAGGCTTTGGCCGAAAACCAGACCGATTGAAGACTTTTAGCTTCCTCCTCATTTCTTAGAAAAATACGGCACCTCATTAGTCACGACTCCGACTAAAAAAAAATTAGGTGAAAATGATGAAAAAGTGTTAATGTCCACCGAAAAGTTTGATGAGAGGGGATGTTGGGAGGAGAGATGGGGTTAGAAGCATCACGAGATCGAAAGGAAAGGGAAATGATAATTTTATTGTTAGACCGTTAGTTTGTAGTTTGTTGAGCTGTAGTTTGCTAGGTCTGCTGAACTGTACTACTGAGTTGGAGATACGTCATGTGAAGTCACGTGGATAGTGTAAGAATTGTATATAAATACTGATTGTATGTAATGAGTTTAACAAAAAAGAATATACAGAAATTTTTCCTGTCTCAGCTCTCTCTGTTTCTCTCCTCTCCTCTTCATTCTCCATTACAATTCTCTCTCTAACAAGAGATGTGTTGAATTAAAATTTGATAGTGGGGTAGAATTGGCAGGTGGCGGTGGACAATTGTGGAGAAGGGGTTGGAGTAGTAGTAAAAGGGAAAAATAAGTTAATTTTTTTTAATATACTATTCATGAATTCATTACATATAAACTCTTAAACTCTTAACTTTTTAGGTGGATATGAATTCCAGTATATTATACTTTGGATCAATGGACTCCCCAGTGCCCAACAAAATGGCCATGGATTGCTAAGGTGATCTTTTGTAGAGAAAGCAAATTAGAGAGAGAAACGGTGAGAACTGTTTTAGAGAGAGGAAAATGAGCAGAAGTAGAAGACTTTTGCGCTTATTTTAACTGGACGGAAAAGCATGAGTGAGTTAGTTAGAAATATGCTCCGAGTGGCTACCATATTTTCAAGTGTCATACACTTACGATACTTCTAGAATTGTTTATAGAATTATCTATTGATCTACTATATTCTAAAACCTTTCATGCTTCTTTTTGATGTCTCTTCGGCTCTCTAGTATTGCCTTGTTGCATCCATTCTCATTGTTTGCAATCTAGATAGTTGCATTTGTAAATTTATTTTCTTTATATATTTTTTGAAAAATTGAAACCTTTTAGTTCTAAAATTTTACGAAGTTAACAAAAAAAAAAAAGAAAAAGTGGGTTATGATTTGTGTCATTCAGCAATGAATTTTTTGGTCTGAGCTTAGAATTATATTTTTTGGGCAGGGTGTTGACTTTTTGTTTTTTTTTTTTTTGAGTGAATGAAACAATCTCAAATTTGTATCCTAAATGTGCATCACAAATTAATGAAGATAGTTGAATCAGCAAGTCCCAATTAAAAAAGTTGATAAAACTTACTCATCCAATGATCCTCATTCATTTGAAATATACATTTGAGTTATATAGTATTTTCTATTAATAAGTGAATTCAAATACAACACACCCAAATATACTGAGTTTGAATCTTAACAATCTTTTGAAATTATGTTATGAGAGATTTATTCCTTATGAACACTCTAATACTGGCGTCGATGACTTACCTTTAACTAAACTGAAGAGAAGATTAATCGAGATATGCGTAAACTAATTCAAACATGACCGTTAAAACACACCAAAAAAAAAAAAAAAGACAATGCACCGGCTAGGAAAATGAAGAGGGTTTTGCCTTTTATGGGTCATTTGCCGAGTTTTTGCTCGAGTCAAGCCTGGAAAGGACTTCAGGGATCCATATGCCACATTTCGAAAGTTGAAGGATAAAATTAAATATGAATGAATACTTTAGGAACTCTAACGTATTTTTTCCTTGGAGCCACAACTCAATCGATCCATATTCATAGGGTTAGACTAACTAAAGAATGAAATTAACAAAAAAAAAAAATCAAACTGTATGACCTATATTTGTTTCAATATGTGCGTGCATCATCCATTGATTGCTCGCATCAAAATCAAAATCAAAATCAAAACCAAACTTCAACGTTGACGGGCTTACTGTCTAGAAAGGGAAATTCAGAGAGGTATCACTAGTCGATTGGGAAACCCATCAGGGTTATAAATTTGTATATGGACATGTATGTGTGAGTGCGAGAGACGGACAGGACAATCTGGAAGTACAGGGACAGACATTTTAAAAAAAATTACAATGATAAAAATTATAAAATATGGAACATTGCGTCGGCCTAAGGATCATGTTTACAAGAATAGATTCTATTGTTGGTGTCAAAATCTAAAAAAATTATAGAGGTGTTATCCTTTGTACGCTGCGTTCTCGCCTCGCTCAACAGAAAATTTGCAATTATTTCCGCTGAATTCTCATCCGTAATGTTTCTCTCCCTTGTCTGTGCAGTTCAGGAGAGTTAAAATTTTGGATTAATTGACTTAAACAAAGACTTAAAGAACCATTGATCAAGTGAAGTGAGTACCTGATGTACAAGCTGAACTGCTTTCTTATAGTTAATGACATCCCAAAAGCCATCACTGCATCCAAAATCCACAAATAATTATATTCATATGAATAATGTGACACACACACACACACACAAATCTACCCATACAGAGTGGCGCTATTAAAACACACAAGAACGACCAAAAAGAATCTCACACTCCAACTGGTAAATTAAAACTGTATAGAGAATTAAAGAACACCTCCTGTTACCTTCCCGACTAGATGCGTATATTAATCCTCCATTTCTATCATCCCCTTTGTCCATGTCACTCTTATTGCAATGAAACTTCTGAGGTCTTGCTCCCTACCTATCTAAAAGCTCAATCAATGTAACCCAACCAAAAAGAGAAATGTGCCGTGATTGCTGTCACTACCTTTCCCAACCATTCCCATCTCAAAAACTCACCAAAATTCTCCAAACGCCTCCACACCGACTTAGCTGTCATCTTTATCTCTACTCTAACTCTACCATCAACCACACAATCATGGTACTCTGTCTCTCTCTCAGCAAACCCCCTATAGTTTCTATTCAGTTTTGTCAGTCTCTTTTCCCATTGCCATTGTCAAAACCCACATATTTCCTCAAACGTTGGACATATACTCCTCCACTCTTGTCCCTCTCTACTGAAAAGCAGAATGGTTTCAAATGAAAAGTTCACATATGATCGAGTATATCTGGAAAGATGAAACTATTTCAAGCTTAAAATCTTAATTTCCACAATACACTTGTTGCTGGTTTTTTTTAACTTTGATGAGGGGTGACGCAGCCCACAACTATCTGATGGGCATATCCAAATATTAAAATTTTCCCTCCAACCACAGCCATCAACCGGAAGATCAGCTAGCATGAGCCGAAAAAGAAATAGCTATAAAAAATATGAGCTATGAATATATATACAGCTGAAAGCACAAAAAAGAACTTGATTGGAAAAAAGATCACCTGGCCAATAGGGCAAAACTCCGGCTGGCTTGAGGTATATGCACAACTTCACTTATATAAGGTTCTGAACTGAAGCGAGCATCCTGCTGTTTAAGAAACTTGTCCCCGAGCATCCGAGCAAGGTTTAAACCTGGATGAAGGAAAAGAGAGTCAGTTGATCATTGACATTGAACAAAAGGATATGAACAATAGATGAGTGATTGTTTAATCACCACATAATCTCGTTTCCCCTTCTTTCAAAGGTTCTCCAGTCGCTTGGATACGGAGCCTTTCAGAATAACTGGTTATTCTATGGTCTTCCGTCATCTTAATCTGCTTCCCATTAATACTGCCACAGATGAAGATCACATACCCCCGCATATAAAATTAGTGCAAAGTTACAATGGGACTATTTGATCCAGAGTAAACCAAAACTACCATCCCTCGTGTCCAAGGATATATTAACTAAGTTTTTCATTTTTTGGCCAAACAAAAAAAAAACCACCAGCAGTAGAGCATGAAATAGTTGTTGCATTTGCATCAATACAGAGGCATTAAACTCAGTAATGGGCAGTCCAGAAACCCAAAAAAAAAAGTGCAGCGCACCCTGAAAACAATATGGTCTCAATAAGAATGAAACACACACCCGGATACAAACACAAGCACTATGACAAGAATTGAATAAGTTGATAAGAGTATGGTAGTAGCACCAATAGAATACAGGATGGGAGGAAGCCATCTAAGATGATTTAATCATGACCAATAATCAACAACTGTCCCAAAAATAAGGATGTCCAACCATGCTGCACTTATATTTTTACCCCTTTGCATTTCGTTTTATTATATTAATATTATATTATTTTTCAGTAAGCCAAAAAGGAAAAAACGCAGGTAGACTGTTGGGTACAACTGCTCTCTTCTACTCAAGTTCACCACCACCAGTAGGCTACAACTAAAGCAAACACATAGGACTCTAAGATAGTAAAAAGATGGATGGTAGAATCAATACCAAATGTCTTTGATCCCAAGCTGAGGTTGGGATGCAAACACATGATATTTCAAACAATAATAGACCATATCTAACTAGCATATAATAAAAAAAGCTCACCACAGAAATAGAAAAGAAAAGAACATATTCTATAACCCCAATCCCAATTGTCCAAACATACATGCCCACACACACCAGCGCGCGCGCACACACTCTTTCCACAATGTATACTGGGAAGAAACAAAAGAACTAGTAAATTTTGAAATCGATACAGCAGCCTTCATTTAATGACATGTATCATCACATGAGAGGATATCCCACATTTCAAGTTGCTGGAGTTCTGCATAGATCTTAAACATAACCCCAGAAAAACAATGCATGTAAAATTATGCTAATCATGTCCAAATACGGATGATAACTTGCATTGATTAGCCAATAAATGTAAGAGTGACAACACGAGCACATACTTTACAATACAAGCTGAGTCTCCAACATTTGCACATTGCGCAAAGAAATTTTCATGACCATCAGCCCAAACCAGTAGCATTGTTGCAGTACACCCCTGAAAGATTTTGGTTATTACTTGCACAAACTCCAGCCCTAAACATCTCATAAGACAAAGATAATTGAAAACAAAACGAAATACACTTTTTTCATTGTTGTAAAATAAACAGCTCACTACTCCAGCTAAATTGGAGTATGACTCTAACAGTGAAAATTGTCAAAGTTAACCATGCAGATAAATAATTACATTCAGGGTCAATGCCAATATAAGTTGTTCTGATGCTTTAAACGTTGAATCACACCAATTACAGAGGAGACCAGACAGTGGAGAGGCTATAACCTCACCATTTCACAACCCAGTATTTCTTTGAGAACATTCTTTCAAACTAATTCACGTATGTCGACCTATATACTGCAAAGTATCTCACATTAATCAGTTAGAGTCTACCTTGACACAGCTCACATTTATTTTAGTGTATACAGGGTAGATGATTGGATCATTAACGCATTCAATCCTTGCTTTCCCAATAACATGTGTTGGAACCATAAATTTTGAACACAAGCATGAAGTGAATGAATGACCAAAAATATACCATCTGATCATGCAGGTGAAACATAAACACTAAAAACAAGAAAGAAATTATATGATTTGGAGGGCCCACAATTCTGTAGCATACATATATAATCAAGGATACAAGAAGTAAATGCCGGCAATAGATGGAAGTAGAATGCAAAAAGCAACCTACTAGTCAAACATTATCAAACAAATCTTGAAAAAACATACAGCAAGGAGCATTATTCAATTACAAAACAAGCAGACAAGTGCAAAAGATGAAGACATACAGTACTAGTAAAGCCAAGTTGGGTAACAACCTCATAGTAGTGATTCAAGGATGCTTCTGTTTGAGAAAATGCTTCTCTAAGGACATCTGAAGCATCACATTGCGACAAGACCCTCTCTCTTCTGAACGAATCCGCCAAAATACTAGCAACCATCTCAGGCATTATTCTAGAGAGAGATTATTGGAGAGTTAATAATATAGCTTCCACTAGCAACCAGAAACTGCTATAATAGTTCATGAGCTAAAACATAATTAAATATGAGATACCACTAAGGGTGAATATGAGCTCAACACCTTCACAAACTTAGTTACAAAGCATGAGAAAGAAACGTGTACATCTCGGATGGCATTAACCAAAGGTCAAAAGATCGTTCAGGAGACAAAAACTACAATTTTGACAGTGACCAAACTAGGCTTCCTGTTCTCTGTTAGTTCAATTTCAGCTGCTTCAACTTATAAGCAGCACAAATAGTACTGGCATTCATAAGAAGATACGTAAAAGCACAAGGATTTCAAAGAAAAAACATAAATGAGTAATGGAAGCAGATTCTAGATTGGTATCAGATATTTTGTTTTCCACATTTCCAATCCAGACCAAAAGTATTTGGACGAATTGATACTAAATATTGTATCCTCATTAAAAAAAAAAAGAAAAAGGAAAACACTGTAAATCTTTCAGCCAGTATCACAACCATAGCATATATCCCTGCTCTTTTGATTAGGAGTCAACCCGACTTATGGTAGAATATCAAAACATGGCATGTTCCCACTGATAGTAGGAGATAGATATCAAAATATTGTGAAATACAAGAAGGATTGACTGAAAGCAGGCAAGGAAAATACTAACTTGCCAACAGATGTGGCAGCACCTGCTCCGCCATGTCCATCACATATACCAAACACTCCAAACTGCAAGATCGGCAACTGTACGAGATTAACCCTTTCAAAAAGTGCATAAGAGCAACAAATTAAGATTCAGATAATTCCCAAAACCTGATCAGCCCCAGGAAGAGGCCACTTGTAATAGCAGACATCTTCCATGGGTAGCTTCTTTCCTCCTCGACGCAGAGCCATGGGATCCGATGTCACACAAACTCCAAAGGGGATCTGATACTCTTTTTGAGAAGTAATCTGAACCTGCAACAACAGGGGAACACTGGGAAAACTAGGAGCAGCATAAATTATAGTAGCCACAATAAGCAACAATAGATATGCTGATATTTTTCTCCTTTTCATTTTTGGCTTAGAGGATACAGGTTGAGGGGATATTGGGGTAGGTCGAGGGCCCAACAAAAAGATTGAAACCCCGCCTGTTCCTTTTAATGCATGCGACCACTTCTTCTACCAGCGTGACACAATGAGCTTGACCAAGGATTGTTCAAGTGTGAGGGCATAATGAAGATTACTTTTATAAAACAAAAGTTGACCATCCAAAGGTTACCTAATATAAGTGAATGCAACCGAGAGCCAAGGCTATTCAAGAGCAACAGCGTTAATCCTCTCTTTTTTCCAGATAGGTTAAGTCCTCATTACTTTACAAGGCAAAGAACCCTGTATATTTTTCCATTCACAGAATTGAAGTATGTGGTATTTTACTAGTTTTCTATTTCACCTCTTTTAAGCAGCGAAATAAACAACATGAAAACTATAAACCATAATTAGATTCAATACATAGAAAGAGAATAGGCCAATTGGGAAATTAAGACTCTCAATAAGGCTATTATCAACTTTTCTAATGCTAGACAAATTTTCAACACCAAACTCATCTCTGAATTAGCCTACTAATGTTTTTCTTATCGTATTACATCATTTGAATTGAGAAGATATGGATATCCTGAAGGCCATAAGAAACTGCACATGTGGTTACCAGACCTAGGTTGTCCAATGATTATTTTCGTCCCATATCAGAAATTGAAGAAAGCTTAGCACATATTGGTTCCAATCCGCAATAACTCCATGTTCCAGGACAAGTATGTGACACCACAAAGTAGTGTCATCTATTCTTTTGCTTTAACTATTACAGATAAGTATCATGTAATAAAAAAGAATAGAGTAACATCATAAAAGCAAGAATTATTACTTGACACTGAGAAGATATCAACTTACACATATTTTTGAAGTTGTGCCAAGAGTTATTATGTCCCCATTCGTAAGCTCAATCGGATCACCACATTGTCTGTGTCCAGAATGAGAATGGTGTACTGACTGAGAATTCAAGAGTGTTCCATTTAAACTACCCATGTCGACCAGCTCCCATTTCAATTTCTGACATTATAAAGTGAATAAATTTACTGAACCACAAGAGCATAGTTTACCGGAATGCATAACAAAGTGGTATCGATATTAAGAATTATACATTCAAATTCCAGTTGATCAGTGCATGCTTCCCTGAAACCTCTGAATCCTTCACTAACACATCACTTGGTGAAAGTCTTCCAAGAGTTAGTGGAAGCCTAGATATATTTGAAGACTGTATCGAACAACGAAGCCCACAAGAAGGACCGGAGATAACCTCCAGCGTGAGAATGCTTCCTGCACTTCCTGCACTTCTAATCAGAGAGATATGATGACATGTTTTACATATTTCGCCAATTAAAGATATTCGAAAAACATTAATCTCTGTAAAAGTGAAAGAAAATTACTTTGGTCTGCAGTAGTTATCTACACCAGATTTCGAACTATATTTCAAATCTTCCTTTCTCTCGTGTTTCTGCTGATCAGCCTGGTTTGTCACCAATGGAAGCTTAAGCGTCTGACCAACCAAAATATCCTCTGAAGGGTCAGAAATGTCTAGAATGAAGCTATCACCTGGAAAGACAAAGCATACTTGCTATCAACACCAAAGAAATACAAAGTGCATCTATATTAAGAAGTTATATTCAGGAAGGGAAAAACAATAGGCCACGCTATATACTATGGGTCAATTGTGGAGTTGTAGATGGAAGCCTTTGTTTATAAGCAAGTCCCTGTGTCCGGGATGAATTGAAACCTGCTTGCTTTAGTTGATATGCCCCCTCTAGAGCATAATTTCTTGCAAACTCATTGCTCTGGTTTTGGACCAGATTCGAATCTTCTGAAACAAGAGGCCGCTCTATGTCATCAACCTACAAGAAAAGTTATCACAAGGTGAGAATAGTAATTAACACAGGAGTTAGAATGAAAATATTTTGACATGATTGAAAAAATCATCAAAAGAAAGAGCATGGTTTAAATACCAAAACGTCCCAATTTAATTTCTTGCTCAAAAGGCAAGCCTTGAAAATGATTATTCCGCAAAAGCATCTAAGTAGGATGATAAGGTCATTCTACTATGGGTACATCATTACATGCAGTCAATGACAACATGTTTGGTTAAAAAAAATGGCAACATGCTAGAATAGCTAACTTTAACCACAGAAATTCAAATTCAAGTGCCCACTAATTATCCAGCATTTATACAGGGAACATAAAGTAGGCAAAACCTCAAAAGCTTGCTTTAATGAATAAGCCAGGAGATTTCAGCTTTCCCAAATCCCAAAACTTGAGTGGGTTTACACCTTCAGTCTTCACCAAACAGCCCTAAATTGATAGACATTGAGACCTATGTATCAACAAGTTCGCACCTAGTGCTTGCCTCACTACAAGCAAGTGTTTCATAACCTTAAAGTGCTAGGTTATCACTTCAAGTTATGGTGCTTCACCTGGAGTGCAGGCTAGCTCTACATTGAGTAAGATGAAGCATTTGAATTTTCTTACATGTAGTAAAAAGAAAAAGTAAAAATACTCAGACATTGAAACCATAAATATATACTATATAAACTTTATTAATAGAATTAAAAATGACTTAGATATCATTTCTAAGTATCAATTCCTGCTTCAAAACTTCTTAGCAACACCAAACCAGGTATACTAGTCACAATTGAAGGAGCGGTAAACCCTCATCATTACCAACAATAAACAGTTTCCATTTCCTAATGAAATCAAGTGATTCTAACACCTTGAACAATCAACACAAAATGGGTCCTTGAAATATCAACCAACCCCTAATTTCAGTGTACCCTAAACTAAAAAAAAAAATTAGATCAAAAACTAATTTTTTATGCATCAATCAGACATAAATTTTCATCGAGGTGACTCCAATTATTCAGCTCTAACATACCCATTCACGAATACATAAACCCTAACAGTTTGGGGAAATTACAAAAAATAAAAACCCAATGGTTCAGTCCCATCCCGTACTCGTCATTCCAAATTTTATCAAACACATGAATACATTTCGTACTTTGTCGAAAACTATCATAAAATCAAAACCTCAAAATTGAAAAGAATTCAATAACAAGGATAGTTTCATGGGTTTAAATGAATATATACACATATATATATATATATATATGTAGAGAGAGAGGGGGGATGATAGACCTTGATCGTGCCAGTGCGAGAGGTACGAGAGGTACCAAAGACGAAACGCCATGGTTTGCACTTGACGGCTATGAAAACGATGAGGAGGATCAGAAGAAGCATAACAAGGAGGAGGAGGAGGAAAACACCCACACCACCCACTGAGACAATGCTCCGTACCATCGCCTTCGCCATCGGTGGTCCGTGTGA
>CM042194.1:29573810-29592763 GCA_023539305.1 Ilex asprella
TTACACTTTACATGCTTGTGTAAACCCATGAACTTGATTCTCTTGTCTTTCTTAATCAATTCATATAGAAAAATAGGAAATGAAGCAAAATATCAGAGAGCCAACTTTTAAGTTCACTGAAGGCCAAGAGTATCTGACGTTTACTTGGTTAAATATTATAAGTTTGTGTGACTCTATGCATAAAAAGGGTGTATCAAGTGCACGAGATGAAATCTCGTTATTACGGGATTTAAAAAGGGATAGATGTATGTTGTCTTGGAGATGGTTAAATATATCTAGTCTTATTCCTACAAACAGAGAGACTGTTTCCATAACTCGAATTCATAACTTTCAGATTACAATAAAACAACCTTACCGACGCCAAAGCTCGCCCTCTATACATAAAAATCAATAATAAATGTTGATGGATTCTGATGTAACCTCGACATAGACCATCTAAGTGGCATTTGATTTAACTTAAGCAAAAGCAAACAAAAACAGCGAGGCTTTGATGCAAATGTTATGCTTTATCTTTTTCTCTAGTGGGCTCTCATCTTATGTATTTTATTCTTGCACACAAGAAGTTTTGTATTGGCAAATAAGGGTGCAATTTGGACATATCAATCTGAACAAAACTCGAGCCTGTCTGAATTCAGTGCTCGAGCAAAGACTTTTAATTTTAAAATAGGACTTGGACAAAGAAATTCCAATCCTATTCAATATTACACAATTATCGGTCAGGATTTTGAAACTTTTCAAACTCAATTTAAATTTCAAGATGATTTGTGTAATACTAACCACATCTGATTCTTATCCTATTTGAATCCGATAATTGGACTCCTATTTCAGCTCGAGTTCTACATCTTGAGTTCGGCTTGAATCAAAAAATTAAATCATGAGCAATATTCAGATCGAAAGGAATTGTATTGGACTAGGGTTTAGAGATTGAACTTGTTGAACCCGAATTTGATATTTCAATCCCTCCAATCCGCTCGAATTGCACCCTTAACTTGTAAGGATGATTGAGAATCATGCTCTTTTGGAGTCACCAAAGGTTGTTATAAGCATATTTCTTTTGGATTCATGGCGTGTACTTTAGGACCACATCACCATTCTTAGCTTGAGCACTTGCCCATACACCTTTCACTTTCTTCTTTGGGTAAGGTCCTTCCACTATGGTTTTCTTTTTGTGTTATTTTATGGATGTATATTAGGTATGCTTGTCATCATCATGCAACCCTATGATACTCAGCTGTTTTATAAATGCATAATTTATTACTGTTTTTATCGTAAAGTCATTCTACTAAAATTTCTCTACTAAAGGACAGTGTAAGTGACTCGATATCCCTATCATAGTTCCATCCATCTACTTTTGGTCCCTCCCTTTTCTCTAGAGACCTCAATTTGCAAAGTGAAAACCAAATACTAAAGGGCGATCTAGATGTAAGAAATAATGTGACCCACGTGATTTGATAAATGTGATTATCGAATAATTAGTTTGAGTTAGATAATAATAAGGTTATCTAATAGTTTATAATTGGTCAATTAAGAGAAGTAATTTCCTAGACTCTTACTTTGATGGGAAGTGAAATTATTGTTGAACAAACGAAATCGGTCATCTCTCTACTTATAAATACTAGTTGATGCACATGTGCGTTGCATGTAAACTATTTTGAATTTAAATATTGTTTATTATTAGTATAAAGTTTATCAATTATTTCACTATTTAGATTTTAATAACAAAAAGTGACCATCTATGCATTGTACTTGAAGCAAGGTATAAGTTGGGCTAAAAATTAGCCACTGTAACAACAACCTTCTTCACTTGTGTCATATAAGACAAGTGAACAATTAATAAAACATTTGGTAGATTATAGATCTCATACTCAAATAGCAATGTGCTAAGAGACAATAACATTTGAGATGGCTGAGAAGCTTGAATATGACAAATTATGAAAAGAAAGAAATCTATACATGAAATCATAACTAACATAAAGTAAGAAAGAACGTGATAGAAATGACAAATCGACTATAAGTTAAAATTTCTTTGTTTTTTTTCTTCTTTTTTCCTCGGTAAATAAAGGCTTCTATTGCTTGGTGAAGAGTGAAACTTATGACTACATAGAGTTTTTCCTTATAGTGTCCCCGCAATTCTAATGCTAAGGTAAGTCCTATCAGCAACAAAACACCGAGCAAGTCCAAAATTATCAACCTTTGGAGCAAAGTTGACATGAAGAAGAATTTGTTGATGGGTAATTCTAATATGAGCCCACCCATGAAGATAGGCAAGCCCTTTGACTATCCCCCTGTAGTGTGAGATCAAATGCTAACCATTCTCAATTTTCAATTAACTCATTCAAGATCTAAACATATATAAAGTGAATAAGAAATAAAAAGATTACGAATATAAAAAATTCACCAATTTTGGCTAGATACACACCAAACCACTTGAAGTCATTGTTTAATGTTATTACCATTATTTGCTTCAAAGAATCCAAAGGCCGCTACAGCAGATCATAAAAAAAAAGGGGGGGAACCAAAAACCATCACACCATTACCAAGCAGTATCAAAACACAAGGGAACTAAGTCTTTGATACTCACAAACACCAAGTTTATATCCGTAAACCATTTTCAGCATCTGTCTTCCAAAAAGAATGGACATGGCTCGAACCTTGATTGATTCCACTATTCTTGCCAAGGAAGG
This sequence comes from Ilex asprella, assembly GCA_023539305.1. Lineage (NCBI taxonomy): Eukaryota > Viridiplantae > Streptophyta > Magnoliopsida > Aquifoliales > Aquifoliaceae > Ilex > Ilex asprella. The sequence continues at coordinate 29,576,495 of CM042194.1, forward strand.
TGAATCTTGTTGTGGAATTTAACATCATCATTTTTATTTTTGTCATGGTTTTGCCGTTGTTATTTTGAAAGAAAGGATCGTTTGGGATGGTGAAAGAGGGAGCTAAGATAATAGCAAGCGCAGAGAGAATGAGAAAGTGTTAGGCATTCTACAATTATTAAGGAGAAGGTGAAAGATTATGAACAGTTATGCTTCTTAACTCATTGAGTGTGATTCTAGAGAGTACATTAATGACCACTACATTTGGGTTACTTGATTTTGGACTCAATTGCATTCCATTGTTGATTGCTTAACTCAAGTAAATAGATACATTGTGAAAACTAACCATTTGCATACCAACAAAAAAAATTTGAAAATATTGGTGTCTTTTTCTATTTTTTAAGGGCAATATAGTCAATCAAAAACTTTATAATTTTGTTAACATTTAGATTAGAAGTAGCATAGATTGTTGGTAATTAATTAGGGTAATTAATCTAACACCAATATGAATTTATACAAATGATTTTGGGTTTAGTAGTCTTTTAGGAGTAGTATAGATATAATACATATAGTAGTGTTCTCAATGAATCAACGGTACACTAAGTTATCACACTTGAAGAAGAAGGAACCCTGCAATCGAATAAAAAACTTCTCATTGTATGACCGCTAAAACCAACTAATTAATTTTCTCCTCCAATCTAGTCATTATGCTAACATCACCTCTTTTGAAGCCAATAATCTTTTTCACTTTGATATCACAAAATTTTGATCTCGGGACAAGCCTGTAAATCAAACATTGGAATGACTCGTGATCTTATCAAACAAAACAACATTTAACCACTATGTATTGAGAATTGAAGTTAAACACAAAACCATGCAAGCCCAAATGGAGGAAAAATGAATTCACATTTAAAAGATAAGCCAAGCACATGACAAAGTCCTAATCCTCCATATAATAAAGTTTTCATTATCTTTTTCTGCAAGTGTGTGCCTTTTCTATTGGAAGTGTTCAAATTTCTCTTTATAGGCTAGCATTGATATCAAATCAAAAAACAAAGAAAAATAAAACGATAATATAAGTGCTCATGACAGCTAGAATAAGCCTACCAATGAGTTCCTTCCTTAATAAAGATTTCATTAGCACCTTCGTTATTCATGCACTTTTTGTGTTTCCAGTTGTATAACTTTCTGTCATAGGCTAGCTTGTAAAAACACAAAAAGCTAACTGTTATTGTACACAATAAAAGAAATTTTCCCTATGAAGAATAAACTAAACACACCCATAAAATTCTACATCATAGTGTCAATCTATTTTTCCTCTTTTTTTTGGGTTAATCTATTTCCTCGTTAAGTTGCATTTTCGTTGCCACTTTTTATATTTGTGCATCCTTTTCATTATGTAGTTCTTTGATGTCCCCTTCCATGACTAATTATGGAAGCCCAAAAAAATTTAACCATATGCATATTAATCTACTTACTTATAAAAAGAAATCGAAGGTTTTATATAGCAATAGCAACAACTACCATCTAGTACTTGTGTCTTTATTTCTTTTTGTAATTGTTCAACTTTCTCTTGTAGGCTGGTGTATAGAAGCCCAAAAAGTTACTATTGCTTCAGTATAAACGTTAATGAAGAAATCAAATTCTGGAGAAACTCAAAATTGAAGAAATGAATACTACAAGAACAATCTAAAAGCAAACAAAACAGTTATGAGGAATTGAGACCCTATTCATACCACTCTGACCAGCTCACATTCTTTCTTCTAAAAAAAATTGACTACAAAACAAGATTGAATTAGGTGAAAAAATACTTATACTGGAGTAAAGAGAACCCAAACATATAACAAAGCAAAGAAAAGACAGAGCGGAAGACAGTGAAGATGATCAAGATAGAGGTGTTTTTTTAATCAACAGAGATATTTATTTATTGTGGGAGATAATGAGTTATAAACATTTTAGAGGTAATTAACAAAATTAAATATAATTAGTTTCATATTAAAGGAAGACCAAAAGACATTGAGAATATGATTGACTTTATATCAATAGTTATAAGTAAAAGTAGAATATAAATGTTTTTCAAGTATTCCTATTTTTTTAAGTAGTATAAATATACACGCGTTCTATTGTGTATCGTAAGATTAAAGATTAAGAGAGATAACATGGTTTATGTGCTACATCAAAAAAGTTCTTGGATTAGTGATCAAGTAATTCAATATTTGCTATTATGACTTTAGGTACGTTGATTATGATGTTTTTAATTCTACATAATTAATATGTGAAAATAATGATTGTTCTAGATTTTAGAATTAGGATTGGATTGATTTTCTGCACAAATAAAGTTTATACTAGAGATTTACTGACTAAGAGGAGAGTTGTCAAATGCACACAACCTAACTGTCCATTGTTGAGAAACTATTTTCACGACTCGAAACTATCATGCTCAAGTCACCTAAAAGCCTCGATTTATGAAAATTTCCAAAAGAATAACGAAGTGAGAGACAAGAAATGAAGTTGTTATATCAATATTATTCTTGTACAATAACAAAATAAATGATGGGAATATGGGTGAAAAAACAACTTAGCTTATTAGTTTCGATCCTCAAAAGAGACTCGTGTCACGGTTTGTCGGAGGAGGATAATTTGTGGGTGATTATATATATTTAAAATTTACATTGTAATCACTAGTTCGTACATAGCTGGAATGAGCAAAATAGAACACAGCTAGCACTGGTTCTTTTAGTTGGACATGACCTATTGAGATTGCTATCTTGTTTGACTCCAGATAGCTCATTGCTGGACTCATTATCCGTATCCAAAAAAGATTTCAAGACACTGTGAAAGTCAATTTTAGCTCAATCACAATTTGCTTTGTTTTGCAAAAAATGATGTCCGTTCTTTCAGAAAACCTTAGAATATAGGAGGAAGACATGTCATGGCCAGGTTTGCTTGAAAAGTGATGTGTGTTTGAAAACTATTAAATTTACAGGAAAGCAATGAATGACATATACCATTAAAATTATGCATCCACTGTTGGTTCTCAATGTGAGGGAAGTGGGTAAGGAAACCATTGTTGTGGTTTGTGAGACTTGATCTTTGGTTGTGTTTTATTAAGGATAGATAACTCGTTAACCACTCGATAAACGTACTTTATTCTTGAGAAAATTATTATAACAATGCATTCAGATAAACTCACTTCCTTCGTGACAAATTTCTCAATGCAAGGAAGGGGTAGGAAACCATTTTTGTGGTTTGCGAGACTTGATCTTTGGTCGTGTTTTATTAAAGATAGATAATTCGTTAATCACTTGATAAGTGTACTTTACTCTTGAGAAAGCTATTATAATAATGCATCCAAATAAACCCACCTCCTTCGTGAGGAATTTCTCAATGTGAGGATGGGGTCTGCAATAAACCGGTCCGATTTACGAGACTTAATTACCTATCAGTTTAAGAGTGGATGAATCTTTAACCATTCAGATAAAACCACTTGCTTCCTGAGGAATTTCTGAATATCATATGAAAAAAGTGAACGGTCACTAATTCCATCTCCTTTTCCCATTTTTTCTCCATTCCCTGAGGTTTGTAACAAATCATCTTCTCTATACTTGGAAGTCACTTGCAATATTCCTCAATTGTAGCTTGTTAGAGGATCATATTAGGGTTGGATTTTATCGATTTGAATCTAAATCAAAATTCGATTCTAAATTTTCAATCCGAATTCGGCGAATATGTGGCTTATTTTACTTGTACAATACATATTCAAATCTGTTAAAAGTCGAAAAACTAATAAGAAAGGTCAATTTGATCTAAATAAGTCATAAAAATTTTAAATTTTATCCAACTAAATATGAATCTAAACTCAATTTTCTTCTGCACTTACTCACATGTATATAACATTTAGAATAGATCTTGATCAAATCGCACATCAATATATCTACATCAGATTTTATTAAAAATTATATAACAAATTTGAATTTGAATTTGAATTTTGATAATCGATCAAAAATATATTTTACTAATTGAAGCTGGCTGACTACTTTAAAGCATGGTAGGGTTTGTCATTTGTTGTCTACGCACGTAGTGTAGCTCCAAAGTTTCCTCACTAAACTTTTGATCAATTGAAAGAAAAAGAAGAAAAAGCATTACCGACAATCAAAAAGGTTGTCTTAGTGGAGGATGATTTCATACCCCTTTGATTTTTGAAAGGACTTGAATGTTTCTATATGAAAAAAAAAAAAAATCTGCAATCTCACTAATATAAACTTTTCCGTACGATTAATGTGAGTCCTCAATTGCTATTCTTGCATATAGTGTCAAAGCATCCAATTCTTCACAATAAAGTGGGATGACTAGTGAGACCCTACCACAAGGCTACCATAGTAGTTAAGGTGGGACAAGCTTTAACATTTTCCTTGAATATAGGAACTATCTACTCATATCGGAGAATCTTATTTGAAAACTTCTTGAATTTCAATGTTGATATCTGGTTAAAACATCAAAATTAATGTGGGAACTGTTGTTACATGATGCGAGGAGAAGTCTCACACATACGATACCATACTATCAACCCCAGAAACAATACTGAGAGAAACTCATATCCAAGTGGAAATGAGAAGGTTACGAAACGAAAATCGACAAGTCCAGAGAATTTTAAAAGTTTGGTTCAATAATGAAACCCTATAATATTTGTTTAACCAATTTTTTCTTTTTGCATACTTCATGTGGACCATTTGATTAAAGGATTCTCACTAATCTTTTAGTGGTTACCATCACATCAATTGCAAATAAAATTTGGTAGGAAAAGCTTATTTGGATAGTATAATTGTGAACTTGACTATGGTACTAAAAATATTTTTTTTGAATTATACTGAAATATGTTATGTTTGTGGATACTTTTATTATTGTTATGAGTATTTTTATTATTATTGTGGTACTCAAAAAAGTGATAAAAATTATTATCATAACAATAGTACAAACACCCATAACAGTGATAAAAAAACTTACAAAAGTGGTAAATTTTTTTGTATCGACGAAAAATGATTAAATAGTTACCACAACTATAGTAAAAATATTCACAGTTGCAAAAATACTTATAAAAATGGTAAATCAGTTACAAAAATGAAAATTTTTTTGATCGTAAAATAACCTACAAAAATTATAAAAATACTCTTTGGAGCAGGAAAATTCTGAGGTATGGTATCGAAATATTTTTGAGGACGCCATAATAAAATCCTATAATTGTATATGTTGTCAATTATAAATAGGGATGTGGGTGGGCTTGTAAATTCACAATTATGTGGATAGCATGCATGAATGATGAGCTAAGGTTCAAAGTGTGTGGGCTGTGATGTTCCTTCCTTCGAATGCAATCAACCTAGATTTTGACTCTTAAGGCATATGAATGATAATGATAATATTTTGACACTTTAAGACATAAAATCATACACGAGGAATTGCGCTAAATAAGAAAGCAGCAATCACTGTCAAGAAATATATGAGGGAGAACTGTTTTGTTTCCTGGCCATTTGTTGGTTTTTGATCTTTTATTTTGGAAGTAAAAGGGAAAGGGAATATCACAACCAGTTATTTGGAGCAATGTTAAATACCATCTGTCCCTTTATTCTACATACTTGGACACATAAGGATAATCCTCAATCAAACCCAATTTCTATCCACATGAGATTTTGAGAGAGACTTCACACAAACTAGTTTTTCTTTATTCTCTTTTTTATTTTGTGGCAGATTTAGAGTTGTATAATCCAAGTGGTGTCAAAAGCACAGCCTCTCCCACCCCCATCCTCACCCCCACCCCCTATGGTACTTTTGGGCACTATAAAATCAGCAACAGCCCCCTCACTTATCCCTCATACTCCATCTCCTCTGCCCTCTCTCTTTTTCTCTCTCTCTCTCTCTCTCATCAAAACCTCGGAAAGTCTGCTCTTCCTCTTCGTCAGCTTACGTCTCTGGGCGACGATTTCCTTTTTTTTTGTTCCTTGAACTTTCAGTAAACCTTTTCTTTTCACTTCTTGACCATTTTTCAATCAACATGTCCACCATAGTATGCCAAGGTGTACAGTCATGTCTCGACACACAGCTTGTTGAGACAAGGATGCTCAGACTCACTTTTTCTGCCCCAAAATCCATAGAATTCGGCGTGGAAACTAGAGAGAAATGTCATTATGAAGACACCCACAAGACGGCTACAACACATCTAGACAATGGGGGTTGGAGTTTTCTGCAGTCTCTCTCCAATATCTCACAGACCCACAAAGAAGAAACTTCTGAAAAAAGCCCATATGTCCATCCTTTGGCCAACCTTTCTTCTTCTTCAAGGCTTACCCAAAAAAGCCTTGAACTATGCACTGAAAACTTGGGCTGTGAGACAGGTACTGATATCAGTGAAAGTACCATTTTCTCCTCTTCATATACAAACAGTGAAAGTTCACCACCAACGGAGAGAAAGAATTGGGTTAAAAAAATGGAGTCCAGGAAGGTGAATTCTGGCAATTTTCCACCTCCATTGACGACAATAAGGGGTTCGAATTCTCTTCAAGTTAGGCCACACCGTGAAGGTGGAAGATTGATTATCAAAGCCGTTGAGTCCCCATCAACACACTCATATTTTCAAGCTGAAAGAAGCAATGGACGCTTTCGACTATCCTTTTTGAAGGACTGTGGCTCAAACTCTGACTTAGAAGAGATTGATGGAGAAAATGAGGAGGGAAACGAAGACGATGACCTAGAGGAGATTGAAAATGAGGCCGATGAAAAAGAAGATAGGCAACAATTCAGTATACGAAACTTTAATCATTGCAGAGTACGTGAAGAATCAAATGTAAGTCAATTTACTTTAGAAGAGAACGTTTTTGTCACTCTTTTACACGAAGAGAATGTTTCTATCACTCGAACCCACCAACTCATAATAGAAAATCAAGATGACGAAGAAAAATATGGGCAAGATGATGAAGAAAAATATGGACAAGAAGATGAAGAAGAAAGTGGTGTCTACATGGGGAAGGATATGCAAAGTAATAGTTTTGATGTTGGGGTTGAAATGGGAATGGAAAATTTTCAAAGCCCAAGCAGGTGCAAGGAAAGTGGACATGGCAACAAAAGATTATGTAATTGGGAGTCTCTCTGGGTGGCTACTTCCTAAAGTTTTCTTCAGGATGTCTCCATATTCAAATTACATAATTTTCAGTTTTTATTTTTATTTTTATTTTTTGAGAATTGTGGCAATTATGTTTTTTTTTTAAATTATGATATATAACTAAAGTCGGAATGTATATTATGATCGATTTACAAATCACGTGCAACAGAACAACCAAGTCTCACTTATTTGAACATAAAATCTCAATGTTTTAATGATCAAAACTCTATCATTTGAGTTACCTTAAAATTGTAATTTTTTGAGAATTCTTTATCTTTTCTTACCCTTTTTCTAAGAAATGTGCTTTGTGGGTGGTAGTTATTATCTGAGCATACCTCCATCCCCCCCCCCCTTCTCTCTATCTATATCTCTCTCTCTCTCATAATCTTGTGTTTCTTCTTGGGCAATGTGAAATAGAGATATTGCTGGACTCTAATCCCCACAGAGTCTGAGGTCTTTTCAAATCACAAACGACAGACATTCACTTAGCACGGTTGCGAGGTTAGATTATAATTCTTGATTTTGACAAGCCCTTTTGTCCAGCTAAAGTAACAAAGAACTCATCCTCATGCTATGTACAAGTGACGTAGAGCTGTAGGATTTCACGCAATGGTAAAATTATTTATAAGTTCAAATCATGGAAATAGTTCTCGCATGAAGAGTAATACCGCACGTGTAATATATGTTTCTCAAATCTTGATAGTGACAAATACTCAAACACTGCCGTGTGAAGCTTTTATTCTCTAAATCCAGTGGTCTATGGTTCAATAGCAAGAAGTATTATTGAAGGATTACACGAATCAATTTACCAACTACCACGATTATCAAAATTAGTGCCCTCTTTGTCATAGTTTCTAATTTATTTTCTAGTCTACCGTACTTTTTTATAAAAAGCGTGGTTTAAACTCATATTTTTAAGATTTTTTATTAAAAATGAGTTTTGTAATATCGACAAGAAATTAATTGTCTTAATGGAATAGGAATAAATTAGAAGTGATGTCACGGACCCGTGAGCTCTCCAACAACCTACATGAAAAATATGCACATCAAAGCATGACCTAGGCTCCAGGTCAACAGTAGAGTATAATATATATAACTTTGACATTTTCTAGTTCTTATGATTGCTAACTGCCCCAATTCTATATTATTTTGACTCGTGATTGTTACATAAATTTAGAACCGAAGAGATAAGGGAGAGACTCGAAGTTCACTTATCATAGCTCCCCGAACTTGAAATGAAAGTCGAAGGGCAGCTCAATGATAAGAAGAGTCGTGTGATCCCGAGCATGTTTGGGAGACCTTACTCAGGATGCTTAGGGAAGTCGACTTACGAGTAGGGAAGAGCGTGGTACCGTTACTCTTTTCTAACTACAAGTCAGATTCTTAACTTTATTGATGACTCCATCTAAAATGGCGAAGAAGAGAGCCCCTACAAGGAAGATTGGGGCAATGAGGAGTTTGACAAGTATCTGTAGACCTTCTCACCCTACATCAATGAACAAAATATAATATAATAAATTTCACTATCAACAAAGGAGAGTAAACAAAGTTTTCTAACCCATATGATTAATAACGAAGTTAGATATCAAGATTGAAGGTCAATATCTTATGTCAAAATTAGGTTTGACAATCATGTCGGATGAAACAAGTTTTCGAAGTGGTTTTAGTGGGTTCATGTCAAAAAAGAACTCCACTCATACTCAAATCGTTTACTAATTCGTGTCTAACGAATCGTGTTATATCAGGTTATTGACATGTATGAATCGTGAATAAATGAATTGTATCGTGATGGTGCTCGAAAATGTTTAGCCCAAGTCCAGAATGATGATTTGATGGCCTAGAAAGGGGATAGTGTGAATATATGAATTGACAATGGATTAAGTTGTGAGAATGAATCAGAAATAGTATATAAGTGGTTCACCTTAGCCGAGAGACTAAGGCTATGTCTACTGTAATGGAGTCTCTTACTCCTTTGGGGTGTATATTTCTTGAAGAATAAGATTACAATAGGTTATTTTTCTTAAAGCCTGTTCATACAATACTTTAGGAATATCAATATATCAATGAAGAAATTGTCAGTGTCCCCTTTGTAGTGTGATAGTGTTCTACTTATACGGATAATCCTTCTAGGGTTTCTTACGACTTTCTCCCTCATTTTTGTTGATTTTGTGATCCCCTCTTCTTTTGTCCTTTAGTGATTTCTGTCATGAGACACCACTGTATTCTCTATCATTGGGCGGTTACGTGCACAATTATTTCCTTTGCCAAAGAAAACACGTTCATTAGAGGCTTCAGAAGTTGTCCCTTGAAAACGTGGCGCAAAGTGGGGCATTTGAAGTCTGATGAGTACCGAGCTTCTTGATTCCAAGCTGCTTAACGTTGAACTTATTATGACCGAGTAGGGTTATGCCGAGCTAGATTCTCTGTTAGGCTTTCTCCTTTGAATTATGGTTCATTCCTTATTGTGGAACGGATGAGTTGTTAAGGGTTTTTTTGGACCATTGTGCATCATTTTTGACCCATTAAGTGATTTGAATTTAAGATGGACAACCCATTCCAAAATTCTATTATTATCATATCGTATATTTTTTTTGATTGATTTTATTTATACCTAATTTATTAGTTATGTCAGATCGAGTCCACATGTTTATTAAAACAGTGGTTTAAAAAATATTTAAACCCTCTAATTATATATATAGTATTCATATCGTGTTAACTTATGAAGTCATGCACGTTCTGACACTCAAACCAAGTGATCTACAGCTTATCTACAGGCACGAAAAGAAAGGAATTTTCTAATAGTAATAATGAATTAAAGAACTCAACAAAATCCAGCTGCATTTGATCTGTAGTTCACGTAGACCGGGACAAGAACAACAATTGATATCAAGCTGTAGAGCAGAATCCAACAACCTAAAAGGAATAGAAAATCCAAACTTACTACGGAAAATAGTTTATAGAAACCCCCATCATTATCACGTTATATTTTTATTTAATAAAATTATATTATTTTTTTAATTAATAATTATAAATCATTCAATTCAAAATTAATAATTCAAATTATTTTTCGACAAGACATTCGGGAGGTACAGTGGTCGTAATCATATATAAAACATAAAAGGCAATGAAAACATGAAACATGTCCACAGATTTCGGAATATCATCCACGGTTTTGACAAGTCAAATGATGAAATAATTTCAAAGACTGGTCAACTATGTAAATGGATTCAAACCTTCATAGTCAATTAGTCATGCTATAATTTTATCCTTTTGGTTTTGGGAATCAAACTATAGTATTAGAAATTATTATAATTTACTAAAATTATAAATTAATAAAACTTTTGAGGTGTCTTATTGTAGTTGGATGAAAAAATTATTTGAGTATGGGAGTGATAGATTGTATACCATACGTTCAAATTTTGGCAATTCTTTGAGCCAGACTATGAGAAATTTATTTTTCGAGAATACCCTAATCCCGTTATGTATGACTTGTCTTTAACAAAACCAGAAAGAGATTAATCGAGGCACGCATAAACTGATCTGGACACCCTTTATAGTTGAACTAAAAAAAAAGTAAGACTATGGTGACCCAAACTTGGTCCCCATCACCCAGTGAAATTTTTGTAAGGTGCTTTTTATGTATGTGTTTCGGATCTTCATTGCATAACATTTTTAAAGACGTATGGAGGAGAAAAATTGGAGAAGATAAGGACTACCAGGCATGGCATGAGTAATATCATATGAATTTAAAATATTGATTTGATCAATCACTATCGTTGATTTAATTATGAATCATAATATTTATTGGGATCCATCAATTTTTTTAAAGACAAATAACATTTTCCCACGTGGAAAAGGTCCATAAAGTTGGCTTCAATGACGACCAGTGAAGTGTTTGTGCTTATCCTTTTGAATCAGTCTCGTGTGGTCTACGAGTAAAACATACAACAGTTGTGTCATGGGAGAGGACAAAAGATAGAGATCCAGCAATCAATATTGGATTTGAGAGAAAGAAAGAATAAAATTTGCTTTCACATGACAATATTTTGCAATAATACCCCAGAGAGAGAGAGAGAGAGCTCACCTAAACGGCTGAAAACTTGAGAGAAATATTGAGAATATTCTTCCACCTTGCAGGCTTTTGAGAGAGATATACTGTGGTTAAGTGTGAATAAAAAAAAAAAAAAAAGAGATATACTTTGTGATCTTTTAAATCAATTAATATTTTTCTACCTTTCATATTTACAATCGAAATACAACTTCTTTAAATCTCGACCAAAAAGACCCGAGAGTTCGTCAAAATGGTAACGCCCTCATATTCATAGCCATATACTTTTTGATCATGTAGATTTCCCAAAATCCTAAAAAAAAATAAAAAGAACAAAAGAAAGAAAAAATCTAGTGCCTTCCCCATCCAAAAGATTCCAAGTATATCACAAAAAGACATGTTCCACTCATAACAACCATATCTTCATGCACTTTAATCTCTTGAAATTCTCATCATTCAAAGAATCTAAAACACATCCCATCAAATGCCTTTTTGTTTTCCGGAAACCCACTTCACTTGCATGCAATATTCAAAAAGTTTAGCAAAATCTATCATTTCCTGACCTCACCAAACAACACAATAGATTTGCATTATATTTGTCTGGGAATAAATGGATTTAAAAAAAAAAAAAAGATTTTGGTGATCTTTTTGGTGGGTAACTTAAGAGACACCTTGTGACCCAACTACCATAATGTCTCCTCCATCTTATCAATAATTTCTTGTTAAACTCATGGATCTAATACATTCTACATCAACAAAAGCAATTAGTGACAAGTGCTAAACTCAAATACTATCTAAGTCAGAGTAGCGACGAGGATAGAGTTAAAATTTTATTTTTATAATACTTAAATAGTGTTATAATGAAAAACTATTTATTCCCATTAGTTCTTTTACGATTTTCACAAATTTGACTAGATGAAATAGATTCTTGAACTATTATTATTCTCGGTATGCATATAAGAGAGGCGCCATATTTATTATGTTTATTAATATGAGGTATCATCAATGAATATTTAATTGTATACAACTTATCAAAATAAACTTTCACCATCACCAAAATATTTAGGGAAAATTTCATCAACACCCACTCTAGTTAGGCATAAATTCAAAGACGCCCCCTCCCTTTTCTGAATCTTCACTGTCACCCCTTGTCAGCCATTGTTTGGTAACGGCGTTAATGACTAGGGTTAGTTTACAAAAATAACCGAGCATTTTATACGTACTATGTATGTATACATATTTAACCTATACACTAACTATGATTATGTTTAGTCAACTTCACCTATTTATTAAACCTAACCCAACTCAAGTGTCTCTGTTCATTCCATGGCTAAGAACACAGACAAAAAACGAGAGAGGGGGGAAGAAAAGGGAAGAAAACTGCTCAAGGCTTGAAAGATCTTTGCGATTTCAAACATCGAATGATTTGAAGAATGAGCATTGAAGGTTCTGTGGTTTGTACCGAATAATTTTGTGTTTTTTTACGTATTTTTGTATCTAGGATTTTGTTCATCTTTTATGGATTTTTGGGGGTTTTATTCATCTTTTATGGATTTTTGGGGTTTTGTTCATCTTTATCATTTGAACATAGTTCAGGATTAGTGACAGAGAACATAGTTGAGTAAGGATTTTAACATAGTTCAAGTTTTTTTTATTATTACTTTTTTTGTATATAGGGTTTATATTTTACGGATTTGGGGGTTTTTTTCATCTTTTATCCTTATACTGAACATAGTTCAGGGTTTTCAACCCCATTCTCCATAGATTTTAAGTAAAGGTTTGGACAGATCTGATTTTTTTTTTGACGTTTTTGTATCTATGGTTTATATTGATTTTATGAAATTGGGTGTTTTGTTCATTGTTTATCCTCATAGTTCAGAGTTTTCTAATGCATTATCTATAGATATTTGTGCTTATAACAGTATTGAAATTAGGGCTTAGGTTTAAACTTTGCTAAAAATCCTTCTTGTTTCAAACATGCTACATATATGATTTTCTTCATGTCCTGAATGTCCCACTATGTTTGAAATTGTTGTAGAAATGGTTGTTAAGTTGATTTACTTGTTCATACACTTTGATGGGCAACAGTACATGGCACAGAACGTTGACCCAGATAAATATTGTCATGTGCACCTATTATCAGATGTATTTATGTTGTGTTCATCAGCATTGACCTTAGTGTTCAAATTATTTTGTGAATTGTCTAGTTCAAATGACAAAATATTATTAGATGATGACAAAGATGTAATGGAGATATTTAGTAGGCACAGTAATAGAAAACACATAAACATACATGTTATTCCACAAGAAATTGGAAACATTATTGTTAATAGAAACAGTGTGGAGAATGTGGGTAGTTTGGAGAATATGAGCAATTTGGAGAATCAGGGAAATGTGGAGAGTTTGACCAATGTGGAACATGTGGAGAGTCTGCCCAGTGTGGAGAATCAAGGGAATGATGAAACTGGAAATAGTGATGATGTTGATTTTGAATTTGATGATGTATATGGAATTAGGTCTAAAGATGAAGACTATGGAGAAGAGCATGATACCGTAGATGAAGAATTTAGGTTAGATATAGATTTAAACAATGATGATGGGTTATCAGACTATGCATCTGGGGATGATGATTATATTAATTCCAGCTTTGAGTCAGATGATAATGTGAACAAAACAAGACACAAAGCTACTGCAAAGACATTTGACATGAACAGATATGGGAGAGAGTTTGAAATTTAGCCTGATGGGACAGTGCAGCTGGAGGTTGGTCAATTGTTTATGGATATTCATCACTTCAGAAAGATTTTGAAAGAATATGTTGTGCAAGAGGGATTTCATCTTGTAAGGGATAAAAATGAGAGGAAAAGGATTACATGTCACTGTAGAAATGGGGGCTGCAATTGGAGGATTCATGCATCTCCACTTCCTGATGGTGTTACATATAGTATTAAGACATTGAGAGGTCCACACACATGTGTCAGAAACAGTTACAGTACTGAGGCAACATTCAGTTGGCTTACTAAGAAATTAGAAAATAAAATACGTAGTAATCCTGAAATGAAACTTGATGTTCTTCAAAAAACAATCAATGCTAAGTTACACATAGAAGCAGATTTGCAGAAATGCTATAGAACAAAGAGGAAAGTACTAGATGACATTGATGGGAATCATGGAAAAGCTTATGAGAAAGTGAGGCAGTATGAAAATGAAATCATTCGAAGTATTTCAGGTAGTCTTGTTGCAATAGAAACTGATGATCAAAATGCAGATGGTAAGAGGGATTTCAAGAGGATTTTCATAGCTTTTAATGCTCTTAGCGGAGGGTTTATCACTGAATGCAGACCATTCACAGGACTTGATGGATGCCATTTGAAAGGGCCATATGATGGTGTTCTATTATCTGCTATTGCCCTAGATGCAAACAATGGTATTTTTCCTGTTGCATTTAGTGTAGTGGAGAGTGAGAGGTATGACAGCTGAAATTTCTTCATTGGTAATTTAGCAGAAATAATTGGACACCATGCATCTCTACTTTGTTTCATGTCTGATCAACAAAAGGTATGTACTGTTATTACAGTTTTTTTTTAACTTCTATTACTGCATTTTTTTTACTGCTGTTACTACCTATGCATTCACTGGCAGGGACTTGAACATGTGTTGAAGAATAAATTCCCACATGCTAGTCATAGAAGGTGTTGTTGTAGGCATTTATTTTGCAACTTTAAGGCAAAATTTCTTGGTGTTTTGCTTAGAAGGTTATTTTGAAAAGAAGCTAGAGCATATAATGAAGAAGACTTCAATAAAGCTATGCTAGAGGTGAAGTCCAAGTCCCAAGATGCATACCATTGGATGAGTAGGTTTGCTGGTCTAGGCATGCATTTGATACAAGAATTAAGAGTGATCATGTGACCAATAATTTAAGTGAATCTTTCAATAGTTGGGTAGGATCTTTGAGGTCAAAGTCTATTATTAATTTGTTGGATGGCATCAGGACTAAATTTATGGCTAGGATTCAGCAGAGGCATAAGAGAGGCAATAGTTAGGAAGGGTTAGTGACAGAGAATGTGAGGAAAAAACTTAACAAATTCATTGTTGATTCAAGATCATGTTCTGTAGTGCATGCAGGTGGAATGCAGTATGAGATCATGGATAATGGGATAAGATACATAGTGGTACTTGATAAAAAAAAATGTGACTGTATGTTTTGGGGTATATCAGGCATACCTTATAAGCATGCAGCATAGACAATTGCATACAAGAGGTTGAATATTGAGGAATACTGTGATGATTTCTTCAAGAAAGAGGCATTCTTAAAAGCTCATGAGCTAATGATACACCCTCTTCGAGACCAGAGAAAATGACCACATGCAGTTGGTGATATGCTATCTCCTCCCCTTCTGAGAAGACTCCCAAGCAAACCCAAAAAAATAGGAGGAGGGAGTTAGATGAGCTAGCATCACAAACTAGCTTTGCTAGGAAGTCTTTAAGTGTGAAATGTAAAATTTTCAAAAGAGTTTGGTCATAATAAGAGGATATCTCAAAGAGCTCTTGTGAGGGCAGAACGACCAGCTCTTGTGAATGTATAACAACCAGCTCCTATGATGGCAGAACATACAACTCTTGTGAATGCACAACAACCAATTCTTGTGATGGCAGAACATGTAGTAATTCTTTAATTTTTTTTAAGTTACTTAGTTTACAAAATACACAAGCTACTAATTCACTTTTCCAAACTTATTAGGAATCTGCAACTAGAGGGACTGGTACAGGCAGAGGAAGAGAAAGGGCAAGGGAAGAGGAATACCAGCACAACCTAACTTGCCACAAAAAAATCAGAACATTGAACAGGTAGTGGACACAAAAAGAAGAGAAGGCAGAGGAAGAAAAGGTAGGGACAGGGGCAAGGGCATGGGGGAGACACAAATTGCTGGGATAGAGTAGGAAGAGGATGAGACAGATAAAAGAATTTTTGCTTGTTTTTGTTCTTGATGTGAATACTTGAATATAATTGGTTTAACACAGGAATAGAGTAAGACTTTTGTGTAGAACAAATGGTTTAACTTGTAAATTTTTATGCAGAATACCTGCAAAT
>CM042194.1:29612763-29635948 GCA_023539305.1 Ilex asprella
AGAATGAATTCAAGTATCCACCATTCTTTGAAAAGCTAAGCTTACTTCTGCCAGAAGCATGCTTCCAACATGCTCCAGTGATTTTATCTTCCATGGAAAGAGATGTATCATATGAAATCTACATGAGTTTTTTTTCCCTGCTGCAGATTGTTGATTAAATCATATCACGTGGTAGCTTCTTAACTAATTGCCTCATAGAGCACAGCATAGTTGGTATCCAATCCCAGATAAACCCCAATGTTCACCCAAAGGTTTGTTTTTTTAATCCATCGATAATACTGTTCTTGAAGTCCTTATTGAAGGTTTTGTGTATTACAGTATCACTTTGCAAATTTAAAATCAGAAAAGGAACACCTTATTGTAAAACATTATGGATTTTGGGTTCATTCCACTGTGCTTCGAGACTTTGTGTAGAACACTAACTATTTTTAATTACATATTCTGGATCAATAATAAATTCATCATTGGTATTGAAATATGATCTTATTAATATCTATCAGAAATGTAATGAAAATAAGATCTTTTCAAGTTTGATAATAAGGTTCTCCATTGCACGTTCAAACTACTTTCTTGTACTTTAGAGTGAGTTATACACTGATGATGGCAAAGTACATGCAGGACACAATGATGCTAGGTGCTGACTACTATTAAACTGATGTTGAAATTGCATCACTATTAGCTGAGGGAAGAGTTCTGATTGGAATAGGAGAAAATACAAGAATCAAGTATTCAATGTTCTCCCCTTCTATATCTTTCTACCCTAGCTCAAAATGCTTTACAAATTGTTCTGGTCTTACTTGGCTATGTAATGGTATTATGCAGAGACTGCATCATTGACAAGAATGCCAGAATTGGAAATGATGTATTATTGCAAACTCAGAGGTAAATTTAGTCATATGATTTATCCTTTTTTATGTTATTTTATTGTTTTTATTCATATGATTTATCATCAAAGGTTTTGGTCAGATAAGAGTGTGTTTATTGAGGGTTATCTTTCCAAACTTTCCACTCCTCGAAGCAAGATATGAAATCTTGCCTGAGCTACAATCATTAATACATATCTTTGACGGATTAGCTACTTATGATGTGCCTAAGGAAGAGGAAAAAATAGGTTGGCAGGTTGGATTGTCATTTAGTAGTTAATAATATCTGAGATCCCAAATTCGAGTCTTGAGAGATCCCCAATTGATCTGATGCACGTGGTTTGCAATTGCGTGATTGTGCGCATCCGACATTAGGAAGCAGCAACGAATCTAAAATGTGTTTCGTTGAGGTGGTAACAAAATATAGATGGAAAAACTGGCAGTTACAACCAAACGCCTAATGTGGCTATATTTCTGCTCTACTTGGTTCTCTTTGCTCAAAAGATGACGGCTAGGACTATTGGGGTATCTAATCCCATTCGCTCCCCTGACTTTCATCTCTCAACCAGGGTCTAACAGGATGCGTTTGACCTTGTGATTGTCGATGTCCCCAATCACTGTAACATTGTCTACACCTCACCAACTTTCTGTCCTTAGATTTTAGCTTCATTGGCAACATTTTTTTTTTCTGATCAGGGTTGGCAACCTAATATCTCCAAATTTTAATTGAGATTTAAGCTTCAAGCTTATGTGGGACCTTGCATGCATGGATTTGCAGGGTTTACAAGAGGCTGACAGATCTTCAGAGGGGTTTTTATCAGGCCTTACAATCTTATTGAAAAACTCAACAATCAAAGATGGTTCTGTGATATGACAAGTATCCAAAAAAATTTGGTCTAGTTTGGCAAATTAGGCCGGGATCATGAAAATTACTGAGATTTGAGAACATTCACAAATGGCAGAGAGGATGCAACAAGTTTGAATTGATACAAGTTATTTTCGTTGTTTAAATGTATATTCTTTTTGATATTTTGTGTTAATGTACTGTATGAAAGTTACAGATGCTGTTCTATTTCTTCAGAAAGTGGGAGGAAATCAAAGCTTCAAGCCCAATTGAATCATAAGTTTGGATAAGCTAAAAGGTGGGCCAAACCTAATTAATCAATTCGACTCAACCCAAGGTCCAAGGAATTCATGAAGAAAAGAGTACGTTGGGACTGGGGAGAGATCATCGTGATATACACTCTCGAAGATCAAGACTACCTTAATTGTACTTACATTTTATAACTATCCTCCCCAAAGAGTTAGTACTCTCACACTCATGTCACACCTCACCATCATTCCTATAAATTGTAAGTTCTCTCAATTGAGAGGGACATCTCACTACAAATTGAGTTCTGCTTCTATACCTCTCCACACACACACATAGCTTCTCTCTCTCTCCTAGTTATTGTATCTTTCCTGGAGCTAACCATTGCTCTCTTCTCCATTCACCTTACTTCATCAATAAAGACCTCCGATCACTGTTGTCGTTTTCCAGATTGGAGTATGTCACCGGGACCAAACTATTATATATCTGTTTGTTGACTCAATATTCACATTACTACCATTGATTGCTTTATTTATTATCTATCAATTATATTTTATCACACACTCGACTGTTGATTTTGTACGAGACTATTTTGTGCATCATCAACACCAACCCACCATCACGGCCATTGCCAGATTGGTAGTGTGTGTGTGATGGACAGCAGAAAAGTTTCTTCAAGCCACAACCAGACATGTTACCCTATAGGAGGGAATGGAATATATAGTCGTATTGATTCAAAATGAAAAAAAAGTAAGTATCTGGGTTGTTTAATTTTGAATTGGAACCAAAAGGAAAGAAATTACACAGGTATTCAATTTAAACAATAAACTCATGCAGCATAATGTTGCATAGAGCCTTCTTTTGAATCAAGTAGTTCCAATGATGGAACCAACCCACTATTGTGCATAATGCAGAGCAAATATGAACTATCTTTTGCCAAAGACAGTAAAGGAAAAGCCAAATTAAACCTAATAATGCTACTAAGCATCAGAAGCAAGCTAATAACTAATTGGATATGCACCTGTTATTTGTAACTTTTATCTTCTTTATGTTGTTCTGTGTTCTTATGCACCGTTGGGGGTGGGGGTGGGGGTGGGGGTGAGGTTAGGGGAATCACATCAAACTAAACTGACGCCAAGAACATAACTAAGGTTGCCCTGCTCTTCTTCTGTCTTAGTACTCTTATATTTGCGCTCAAATGGTCTACACCTTAGTTATGTTCTTCTGTCTGACAAAAAAGAAAAAAAGAACATAACCAAGGTGTAGACCATTTGAGCGCAAATATAAGAGTACTAAAACAGAAGAAGAGTAGGGCAACCTTGCTACATTAGTTAGTACTCACTGCGTAAGAATGTCCTACACATTGAGCCTACTCTATCATTTCAATTCTTCCTTGCCAAAAAAAAAATGCGATTTTGCAAAAATAATTAAATGACCAAGAAGATTTCCCCTGGGGGCGGCAATTGTGTCGTGCCATTGCGTGTCTGTGTTGAGTACTAGTCAATCTTAACCCAACTTATTTCACTCATGTCATGTCAATTGACCTATTTATTGTTGTAGCAGGCTCGTGTTCGTATTCGTGTTGACTCATATAAACTTCGAATAAAGAACTTAACGCTAAAATTCTATTATCAATTAATTGAATTCATGCTCATATTTTTTTTTATAAATTAAAAATTAATTTAATAGACATACAATAATAATGAGTAAAGATGTCTTTTTTGTACAATAATTATGTCAATACTTGATAAATAATAAGAAACAATTAACATTTTATTATATAATATTAATTAAACGTGTTAATCGTTTCAATTTCGTATTGTTATACTATTTATTATTCATATTAACGGGTTGTGTTATTTATGAGTTTGTGTTGGGAAATGATAAACCCTAACCCGATAATTTTATATCGAGTTCGAATTGTATTTTCGTGTTGTTTCAAAAATTGTCAACTCTAATTTTCCCTAGTTCTTGAGTTTAGAAGGTTTTCACCTTCTCCAGTATATAAGCTATTAATTCTACTATCTGAAGGACCACGCCGATTGTTTGAAAAAGATAACATATACTTCACAATCATCTGACAGTAATGATCAAGCGGGAAGAGAGCAGTTCTGAACAAACTCGCACAAAGTCTTTCTCCATAAACTGTGATTCGAACAACATAACACTAACCTGTGCCAATCTCACCTGAGCAAAGGCAGACATTTCTGAAGCTGTAGATATGGTGGTTGAAGCTTCTCAATCAAAGGCCAAACAGCACCACTGAACCATATAGACCTGCAAGCAAGAATCTCAGTTCTATGAAAACGTAAAAGAAGAATTGAAACCTACGAGACTTAAAAGACAGGCATAGAATCAGAGCGGAACTCCAGAAGTAGGATGAGAGGACAGATCATGCGCACCACTAGTCAAACAAAAGACCAAAACTTGACAAATTTTCACAATATGCAAAGTGAATTTTCCACATCAATAACTGATAATACTAGAATTGAGAGTAATTTCTATGTTAGCCAGTGATTGCAACCCTAACCGTTTAAGGTGTGAGTATTTAATTGGCTATACTACTATATTAATAAGAAGCTTTCAATCATTCAATTGAAGGATTAATTCTGCATAAATCAAAATCTCTGCTAAGATGTAAAATCACCTTTATAGTTGAAAACTCTTCTTCCTTCTTGTTCAACCTGAGACTCGGGATCAACAACCGGCGGACGGTGCCCTAAAACACCACCAACGAATCACCACCTCCTCCTCCTCCTCCTGCTGCTGCCCCTAACAGTTCTGAATCACAAATCACACAAACAGATTAGCATAATCAAAGTCAACCAAAGGAATATATAAAAATAATTATATTATATGTAGATATATTATATGTAAAAATATGTGTACAAAGACACATATATTTATATATCTGGGAAGATCGCGAAATTTGATTGTTATAATTTTGTTGTATAATTTTTCTTCTCAGAGTTTTATTTTTAAAACAAGATTATCATCATTTGCTGTGGTTTTACTTAAGTCTTACCCCAATATCCATATTGGGGTAAGGGAGAGAGAAATTAAGCAATGTTTACCCTACCGTGATTTTTTTTTTCTTACCACTAGCAGTTACTTTTTCCCACGTGCTACCTAAACAGCACGTGACCCTAAACCCTCAAAAACCACTGGTAGTTGTTGATATCCCCTCTTGCGGGCCCACCTACCACCACCATGTCACCAGACTCACCCTTACATTACAAATTTCCAACCGCTCTCGAGCAAGGGTGTGCATTTCTGGTTGCTTTGCTTCTCTGGTTCTTTCAAACTTCAAAGCCATTGCAGGAAGATTTGTAATCAGCAGCATTTTGATTTCTGGAATTGCATAAGCCTTCATATCTATCATTACTATCATTACCCGCAGCCACAAATGGAGATCCCAAACCGACAACATTTCCCCAGAACCGCCGAGGCCTCTCTTATGAGGACCGCTACTATGGCGGCAACCACCAACTCCGCTCTCTTCGTCTTCTGTCCGCTACTTTCATGTTCCGTCAAACCACGTGTTCTTCGACCTTTAAGTTGCGTTTTTCTAAGAAGCCCATCCACCACAGCAATCAAAACCCTAGTCCGCGACAATATCTCTCCTCCACTTTCTCTCAATATGGAGCCCTCTCTCTCATTCGTTCAGCAACCAAATCCTCCAACCTTAGAGTTTGACATTGTCCCTGTGCTTGAGTGCAATGACTACTCCAGGGGTGCTGTTATAAGTCAAGTCGACGCGCCTTGGATAATAACTGCAGGAGCTACTAGTGCAGCTGTGGTAACTAACAAGCTTCAAGACCTTGCAACACCTAGAGCACCCAAGCCAAATATAGGCTCTGTAGCTTTTCGACAGAATAAGTGCTTTCGTGGGGTTACAACGAAATTCAAACCGCCGATCAAGGCCATTGCTAAGGTTAAGCTAGATGACGAATAAGTTGGGACTTGGGTGAGCTTCCAGCAGCCGGCAAGTTCGAGGTAACAAATTTACTAGTCTTTTTTTTTTTGTTGGTTAAAAAAAGGGGTGGGACAAAGAAGAGCGCTCAACAACCACCTCATTAGACCCTCACCGGTGAAATCATAAGGCCCCTGACCGCGCCTGTAACACCTCTCAGGACCAGACTTAGCTAGGCTAGCATAGCGGCCAACCACCAAGTCCTAATGGGGACTTCAGGACTCAAACTTTCAACCTCTGGGTGAGGAATAAAGTCGGTACCACCACTAAACCACTCTACTCGGTGGTTTACTTGTCTTTACAGTTGATGTGATTGTATTGGAATTGATGCTGCAACGAGCGTGAGAGAGTAATTGATGCGGCCATGGAACCCTTATTCAGTCAGCAATTACCTGGATGTTGTGGTTTAGTAGGTTTCAAAGAGTCCTTCTTGTAAGAAATTTTAATGATTCGTATATGAAATTTAGAACAGCTAAATTACAAGATTTAAATTATAAGTTCAAGATTTAGAACATACATGTATGTGTCATGATATTCGAACTTCAAGTTTTTTTTGCGGAAGGGCAATGTCTTTCTCTCATTCTTTAAAGCAATAGGCGACTCTCAATGAGACAAGTCCAAGTCAAATTAGGGTTATGAAGTGGAGAGGGGACCTAGTCTACTATTTATAATGAAATTTAATGGGCTTTCTTATTATGAGTTACAATTAGATTAAGGTCTACACTTAACCGCATTAACCACACCAATTAAAAGATGTACATAAGTCCATCAAAATAAATCACTTAATAATATTGGGCTCATCTCATTAGACCATAAATTCAGCCCGTTTTTCACAAACCCAAAAATTAACTATCAATTAATGGAAGTCCAATATAAAAAAAATTTCAACACTCTATACCTCTATTTAATTGCACTTAGCTCGTGTTAGTTGAATTTCTTGTGTATTAATTTTGTGCATGTCTTCATCAAAAAATGCATTCATGGATATGAACATTATGAGGTAGGCAGTAAATGATAGGCATACTTCCTTCATCATAGCCAATAAATCTTTTTTTTTTCTTTTTGTTTGACAAAAAGGGTTCAAGGGATCAATTGGGGTGCTTGAGGCCTTGAGGTGACCATATATAGCAGCCGAAACTCGAGATAAGCCCACCCGTAGAGCCTAGGCGATGGGAAACCACAGTGACACAGTCGTTCGTGAAGGCCAACTCGAGCAATAGCTTAATTCCAGCATCATAGAGTTGTTAGTGGGAGCAATGAGAGTCCCCATAAATTAAACTCTGCTTGCTAATCCCAAGTGAGTTAGAGAGGACCCTATACGTATATCGGCTGATGGTACTGAGTCTTTTGTTTATAGCAAGCCATAGTACAAATCACATTCTAGGCTATATAGCACACTAGCTTATTGCATATATGATATACCTTTGGGAGACTCTTCTCTAATCTCATTCCGAGCAGTTACAGTGGAAAAAATTCCAAGGAGAAGTCAGATTCCACTTCACCATGTCCTCACTGCTTTGCTGCCATAGAGTTCAAAAATTCCTCCATTTCAGATGAAGAAGCATCAGGCTAGCTAGCCCCATTGGCTGTCGTGCAAAATGTAGCAAACTTAGTATCCTTAGGGTATGCCGGAGTCCTGCACAATGCACCTAAACGATGCCAATTATCATTTCAAAAACTAGGGTTAAATTGGTTATGAGCTGTGTTATTGGCTCTAGCATTCAGATTGAGTAATGCTGTTCGATACAGTATTATGCTTGTATTGGAATTAATGCAGTATTATGGACTCTTCATGAATTTCTAAATGCATGCATGGATATGAACCTTATGATTTAGGTCTGAAGAAGTAAATTTTCCTACATAGAAAGAAATTTAGTAAAGGAATTGCCATGCAAAGTAGAGCCTAAAGCTTCAATATTCAAAGAGATTCACAGCTAGAAGATCACAATGTCCAACCAATGTAGAAATTGTCTATTCAAAGCTTGCATCACAATACTTTTAGAGAACAGCATTCATGCTTCTACTATAGGATTGAGGTTCAAAATCATTGACAGATTTGACTTAGACCCTGTACAAGTCGTAGTCAAAATCCTTAGCTTAGAAAACTTTTACAAAAATATTGAATAAAATTGGAATATATTTTAATCAAGGTTTTAATTGAAGACTATATAACAACTATAGGGTGTGTTTGTTTGGGGTATAATAGTGGTATAAGGGGTGAGATTGGGAGAAATAGTACGTGGAGACCATTAATACTTTGTTTGTTAACCATTTTTAGTAAAATAGTATTTCTCCTTAAAAACAAACACACCCATATAATCTTCCGCAAATCAAAATGTTGGATATTGATATTTAGTTGTATATCAAACGCCATAAAACTAATAAATTGAACTGACTTCGTCTTGCTTAGTGCAACATCTTAGGGTAAATTAATTCCTTAAACCTCTGCAGCTTGCACAAAACTATGAACAAAGTAATAATAATTTTGTCTTTCCTTCTCAAAACTAGTACGACAATGCTTGTTCAACTCTCAACAAATATTGAAAATTTTCTTTTGGAAGATCTAGCATTTGTAAAATATGTCAGTCACTTGATCTTTAGACCTACAACTTTAAGCTCGATTTCAACTTTTTCAATTGTTTCTCGAATAAAATGATGTTTGAGTGCAATACAGTGATTGCAACTGTGAAAACGAGGGTTCATAGCCATGACTATAGCTGATTTTGTTGTCACAAGAAATATCAGTTCCATGTTCTTGCTTGTCACCCATATCTTCATCAATTCTCCTCTACCAAATTGCTTGGAAGGTTGTCATACCAGCCCAAACATATTTAGTTTCGGTAGAGAATTGTGTCACTGCATGCCCCTTGCTTATAGATATGAGATACTTGAACTAAATTCTCAAATAAGAAATTGCATACCATTAGCCGATATGCGTATAGGAACTGGTTCGTATCCTCAGTAATGTGTCTTTTTGTTTATAGAAAGGCAAAGTATAAATCACATTCTAGGCATTAAACCACACAAGCAGCATATACCTTAGGGAGACTCTACTCTGATATAAGTTTATGTTGTACTCTTTTAACTTTGGCTTTTACAACATCTCTCAGCTTTCAGATGAAATCAGCTGGTCGATCCGCGGTTGTGAAGGTGCCAAGAGACCCTTAATTGTGGTATGATTTAGTATTCTCATGCTAAATGAATTGTTGTACTATCTTTGCTCTCTTTTTTTTTTGGTGTGTTAAGAGTGACAATTTTGAATTTGTTCAAGATATTGTGGAATATGTTGTGACATTTTAATTTTTATTCTAGCTATTTTGATGGATGATGATGAATGGATTAGTTTGGATGAGACAAATGTGGTTATTTGTCTGAAAATAGATTGAAAACTGTTAAATATCTCTAATTTAAATCACCAGATTGGAGGCATGAGCATGACTTAAAACGGCAAAAGACACTTTTGCAATGGAAACCTTCTAAAATTGTTGCATTGTGTAGTAGAACATGTCCCAAATAATTCTTACCATACAACCCCTGGGATTTCAAAATACAAGTCATGGTTCATGGATTGACAAAGGGTAATGTTCCCTTTGAAGTATGTGAGGTTGGGTTGGGAATCTAGAACTCTAGAAGAAATTTAGTTTTTTATTACATCAACTAAGCTTTATTACTTAAATAATGACCATCATAATCATCCAAACCAGATTTCTTACCTTTGTTTTCTAATTCTTGGATTTGTCTTTTTATAGTTGAATATTCATATGTTAGTTTTTTAATTAAAGACTTTCATAATCATCTTTCGTTGTCATTAAGTGTTAGGTGTTGCATCCATCAAATCAAGTTCATCCTCCAATAACCTTTGTCGGTCTGCGTTTGTCTGGGTTTTATTTCTAGCCAATCATGTATTGCGGACTCAACGGATAAATTCATATGATGGAGATATCTTTGGTGATTAATCCCAAGGTTAATTTTTTGTACATGATCATGAATTAGTAACTGCATCTAATTTTCAAAAAAAAAAATTAAGTGTTTCGAACTTTTTATTTTTAGAATGAAATATTTACGGAATCTCTAGGTATAAAATCAAACCTTATTTCATGAGATGTATGTGAGGTTCCTACTGTAATTTGAGTAGCAAACGGCATAGGCCTAGGGCCCTCAATATTTTGAGGTTCCAAAATGTTTTAAGTTAAAGATCTTTTTCAATGAGACGATTTGAACTCAAATGGCCCAATGAAGTCACAACCCAAACTAAAGAATTGAGATTAAGAGATTCCTACCGCACATGGACCATGAAGAATTTTATAGTTTAATTTACTTTTAGGATTAGAAGTCTTAATAAACGTTACATATAGAAACTTTTCATGGTAACACCAATATAATGATACGTAAAACAATAGATTCTTTTTAAAATACCTCTATTATTTATTGACTAGTGTATATAATGTCATTGATAGTTATTCTATGTGAAAAGGCAAAAGTAAAAACAACAATTGGTCAACATTATTATTTAATATAGAAAAAATTGTAAAAAAGTACACTTTTTAGAACTTATTTGTGAAAAAATATTTCAATATAAAACATATGTGTATAAGCACCTTTGTGTGTAAATGTTTTGTCAAAAGGTACACTTTTGCTGAGTTGTATTTTTTTGTCTTACAGAAATGCCCTTTTTCTTTTTTTAATGGGAGACAAATATGGTAGTTATATTAGAGATTTAGTTTCCTAAATTTATGGAATATCATTTTTGAATTTTAAATTATATCTTTCTCTTTCATTCAACTTAAGTTATTCAAACATTCCTATCTTTTCCATATTTGTATAATTTTTTTTTATAAATCGTAATAATCAAGATGATGATTCTGATTCGGAGGATGATTTGCTACCTAGCACGATAATGTCACAGTGTTACAAGAAAATGTCATACTGGTACTAGAAAACATCACACTGTTACAAACCAAATTCACACTGCTACAATGTCGTCTATATGTTTTTTTTTTATTAAATCATTACGGTCTCTTAACGTTAATCATGTTCATGTAAGGATAAATGTCATTGATGATGACTCAAATAAAGATGATCGTAATAATCAAGATGATGATTCTTATTCTTATTCAGAGGATGATTTGCTGCTTTGCACAATAATGTCACAGTGCTACAAGAAAATATCACACTGCTACTAGAAAATGTCACACTCCTACAAACCTAAGATTTTTTGTGCTTTATGAATATTGAGAGAGAGAGAGGGGGGGAAGAGAGAGAATAGCGAGGAGCAGACCATCGTCGAATAGATGGAGATATATAAATCCAACTTATTACTTGAAGCAAACGAAAATGTGAAGATATGGATAATAAAGTTTTAAAAAGATCATTTCTTCAGTAACATGAAGTTTTGAAATTTCAAAATGAGGTTTTATGGAAGACTTTAGAAGAATGAAAGTTTTGAAGGGATATCGATTTATATTTAATAGTTGAGATCCCTTAAGTTTTGGTTGTGGAGGTAAAAATATAGGAATTGATTTTCATTCTACTGAAGAGGGTATTTTAGAGATTTGTTAGGGATTGTGTACTTTTTGACCTATATTTTTAAAAGTAGTACTTTTTGCCCTATAATTTTTAAAAAATGTACCGGCCCACAAATATCCCTTTAATATATTACTCAAGTATATATTTATGGGGCCACTTTTTAACATTTCGGCCTAGGCCCCTGTTAATGGTAGGCCGCCTCTGACGGTATCCCTCTTTTTTGTACCCTTGAATCCACAAGTATCAGTCGAGGATCAAGATATCACACAATCTCTCAGTAAATTCAAATGTTTTAAATTTAAATTTTAACAATTTTTTAAAATTCTTTAAAGTCAAGCTATGAGAGATTTATTTCTCATGAATACCCTAGTGTTGTTGTGGATAACTGCTTTTGACCAACTTGGGAGAGAGAATTAATAAAAGTGCGTATAAACTGGTCTAAACACTCTTAACTGCTGAACTAAAAATAAAGATATCTTTGGTGATTATTTTATTACCATCATACCCCTAAAACAATTATGGTTCAATTAAAAAACAAGGGTGTATTTGTAAATTGTTTGACTAAGCGCCATTTTAATATCACCCCAAGTAGATTTAAATAATTGAAAGAATTACTTTCAGACTCCATAAGATTTGTCACTTAATCAATTAAATTCCTTAATATTTAAAATATTACACATAAATACTTTGAAGTTTGTACACGTGTAACACGTAGATCTCTGTCCTTAATATCCGTTAGTAAATTAAATCTAGACCCCCTTGATGATGCACAAATCGGTTTGCATACCACAGTCAAGTTAACAATATAAAATGCAGTAAAATAGGTAGAGAGAGAAAACAAGGGTTATAGTGGTTCGGTCAATGAAGACTTACGTCCACTTTCAATGGCTGAGTTCGCCGGTAATTTTATTAACTCTGGTCCGGAGGGAGCACAGAAGGTTACAAGCTTGAGAATTACAAAACAGAGAGATGAGCTTGATTTTTTGAGATGCCCTGAAGTGTTAGGGCAGCTTACAATTTATAGTTGTCTGCGTAGTAATTGCATAGCCAATCTGACGGTCATAACGAATTGGGGGCAACTTAATAGTATTAAATAGCTTGACGACCTTTTCTCTCCTTGACGACTTCTCCTCTCCTCAACGGATAAGGAAGTTATGGTGCTCTCCAAAGGACTTGGTCAAATGATGAATGAAGACTAACTCTCTTGAAGCGGCGAGGGTGAGGCTCTTGGATGACCCTTACTCCAAGGTGATAGAAGGGGAAGCTCCTGGACTCCAAGGTGGAGAGGAAGAGACTCTCCAACTCCTGGACTCCAAGGTGGAGAGGAGGAAACTCTTCAGCTCCTAGACTCCAAGGTGGAGAGGAGGAGGCTCCTGGATGACCCTGCATACTCCCCTCCTGATGTAGCTCCTTAAGCTTGATGCGCTGCTACATGTTGATGTAGCTCCTTGAGCTTGATGAGCTTGACCGGGTTGACCATATTGAGCTGAATTTCCTGGACCTCTTGGAGTTGGGCCTCTTGGGCTTGTAACATGATGTGGACCCTTGGGCTTGGTCCATCACCCCTAATACTTAAACTCTTCAAGTTTAAAATGTTATACTTAAACAAAAAATAATCTAATTAAATATAGAATATCAAATATTTTAAATTTTACAATCATAATTCATGTTCTATTATGACATTTACTAAAATAAAATTAAAATTAAAAATCTATTTTTTCTTAAAAAATTATAATTAGTATACAATTATACTGTCTATTGGAATTTAATTTGATCGTTTAAACGACCAAATTAAACAACTAAATTGCCTAAATTAAAGCTAGAATATATTGTGCCAATTACATTTTGACCTCTTATTTAGTTTTATTCCAATAGATAGTATAATTGTACACTAATTATGATTTTATAAGAATAATTATATTTTTATTTTTGATTTTATTTCAATAAATGACATAATAGAACATGAATTTTTGTTGTAAAATTTATGTTCTATTATGAATGACTTCGATCCCTTATTTATTTATTTTTTTGAACAAAACAAAATAGGTAATCATTTCATTAAGTAGGAAAATTGAGATTACAATCAATCAAAAGAAAAGTCGTAAGCTGAGAGGGGGGGAGAACCAAATCAATTCAACAGAAGCGAATTGTTTAACATAGTGACCGCTACCTAATGAGCAGTCTTGTTACAAGCTTTAGGCTTGTGTAAAAAGCTAAAGTTGTATAACCTAGCATAATGTCTAATATCTTCAATGATAACACTAATTTCTCACGGAGAAACATCTTCATTGGAGTTGAGCTTGACGATGTTGAGACAATCATTTATGATAGTGGCATTTGTGATCAGCCGTGCTTCTACAAGGAGGCATGCTTGTCTCACTGCCTTTGCTTCAGAGAGCAAGCAAGACACTGCTGAGAAAGATTTTGCACTGACAAACTCGAATTCTCCCCTTTCCTTGCATAATTATGATTTTTTATAAAAAAAAATTGACTTTTTGTTTTTTATTTTATTTCAATAAATGATACAAAAGAATATGAATTTTGGTTTTAAAATTTAAAATATTTGATATTCTATGTTTGTTGGAGTATTTTTTGTCTAAGTATAATATTTTAAACTTGAGGAGTTTAAGTATTATATGCTTATAAACTTCAACGAGTCTGAGTGTAATTTACTAATAGATATACTAACGGATATTTGATGACAGAGGTCTAAGTGTTACTACTTTAAGAAGTTTATATGTAATATTTTAAATGTCAAGAAATCTGAATGATTAAGTGACAAACCTTAGGACATCTAAATATAATTCTCCCTAAATAATTTCCATGTTGTTATTTGTAATAATGATTGTCGGCCTAAATTCATTATCTTATCAGAAAAAAAAAAAGTTTGCAAACATAAAAAGTGTTGGTCCTCGATGTATTTTACCCAGTCCTAGAGCACTATCCCCTAAACCGGTAAACCAAACGGTCCCTTAATCCTATTATGAAATGCCAATTTTTTATTGCTTGAAGTGATAAGGATGGAATATTGTAAATTATGAACGAAGTGACTACGATGATGATTATAATTTTAATCCGAACAACACCTGATTCTCATACTACTTCAATCTTAAGAGATGTGGAGAGTGTAGCTTTAATAAACATTAACAATTAAATACCCAAGGTTCATATTATATTAGAACGTCCCTCCCTTTCGATAGATACGTGTGTGGGTATTGATTTCTGGATTTCTCTCTGTGTGTGGGTAGGTGTTGATTTTTGAGTCTGTATGTGTGTGTGCGCGCGCGTGTGGGTGTTAGATTTTTTTGTGTGTGGGTGCTTCTGATTTTTGTGTTGGAGTCTGATTTGTGAGTCTTTATGCGTGACTCTAATTTGTGGGTTTTGGTTGAGAATATTGGGTCTGAGTAAACAAAAATAACATTTTGTAGACATTGTCTGTGTGTTGATTCCTTGTGTGTTGTGTGGGTCGTGTGTGCGAGAGTCTGTGTGTTGTGTTTTGAGTCTGTGTGTGAATTTTGTTAATATTTAGGATATAACTTGAAGTGTTTATCATGTATTTTATTTTTATTTTCATAATTTAGTAAAAATATATGACTTTTCGAAACACACAAAAATAAAAATATTACCAAATGCAAGGGCGGAGCTAGGATTTTGACTCAGGGGGGCAACCTAAATTTTTAAAGTTCAAAATATGATTGTAACATTGTTTTTATTAAAATACGTATTTATAAGCATGGTTACATTAAAAAAATGTCACTTAAAGGCACAACTCGTGTATATATTTAGGTTCCAAAATACCATATACTTTAAGAAAATTTCAAAATACTTAGGTTAAGACAAAAGGGAAAAAAAAAGCAAGTGTGAAAGAGAGCTGTCAAAAGTTAGCTTTTAAGGGTTAAAAACTATATTAATATTCTCTATATTTTAAGAAAATTTCAGTGAAGCAAGTTTAAGAAATTCTTGAAATATTTAAAATTACACCTAGGTCTCAAAAAATTTTAAAATTTCAGTAGAGGCAACTGTTAGGCGTAAAAAATGAGAAGGAGCTGCCAAAAGTTAGTTTTTAAGGGTTGAAAATTATGTTAATATACCCTATATACTTTAAGAAAATTTCAGTGGGGACAAATTTTAGAAATTTTTGAAAATTTTAAAATTACACCTAGACCCCAAAATTTTTTAAAATTTCAGTGGGCACCCCCACTGCCCCCACACTAAATCCGCCCCTGACCAAATGCACCTTAACTTTTCATTCTTACATTTTTGGACTTTGAAGTGCTAAAGAGAATGATCATTGCTACTGTTATAAGATTGAAACAAAACACCATGTATTTGCACGAAATACTCTATTTATTGTTTATTTAGTTGGTATCCTTTGAGATTTTCTTATAGGATGTGATACGCGACTAATTAAACAAGAAGGTTTACCAAGGATGGGGGATTTTAAACTGGTCGATTCGTGACTTCTTATACATGTAAGTGGTAGGTTTACAGTGTAAACGGATAAATGGTTCACGTCTTTCGTTAACTCTACTTGTCTTGGATGACTAGTAGAAATTTGACGCAGTCCCTCTATTTCACACAAGCAGAAAATAGTACAAATATCAAAGACCACCATCAACATCATCAACCATTGACTATGATCCCACCTGTAGTAACAAAGAAAAACATCAATCAATGAACAAGTGCACAAATCAATCACACCACCAGGTCATTGAACATGTAGAACCATTGGGGTGGAGAACTTGGCAAGTGTAGTAGGAAGACTCCTGGGATGCCAGGAACACATAAGATGGTGCAATTTCATAAGGGTCTGCAGCCCTGCCCTTCGGTCTCTCCAACCATAAGTTTGCAGCCATGTCCTCGGGCATGGGTGTCGGCTGAAGTCGAGCCCGGACTGGTCCAGGGGCCACGCCATTGACGCGAATTCCTTTATCTACCAGCTGAAGTGCTAGACTCCTGGTGAAACCACAATTGCTCCCTTGGTCGAGATGTAGTCCAGCAACATTGGACTGCCAACGTAGGTGGAAACCGAGGTTGTGTTAATGATGGTACTTCCTTCTTTCATGTGCTTCACAGCATGCCTGCACCCAAATGCAACTGATCACCAAGCTGGCCAAAATGTTTTTGTACGAAGTGAGATATCCTCTACTACACTGTCTCGATGTCTCTCGAGTTTCTTGCTCCGTAAGCGTGGAGGCTTTCTTCGAAACGAGAGAGAGAGAGAGAGAGAGAGAGAGAGAGGCCTGGGTGGTTTTTTTTTTTTTTTTGTTTGTGTTTTAGCCAAGTGAAAGGGTTGCTTGACTATAAATAGGGGTGTTAATCGAGCCTTTGTCGAGTCTTTGTCGAGCTTAATTTACACATAAACGAGCTAGCTCGTTTAACTATTTACTCTTAAACGAGCTTAAAATTGTGTTCAAGCTTAGCTTGATTAACAGTCCTAACTATAAATAGTTTAACTTTAAGGTATTAGTGAAACTACTATTTCTATATAGCAAATGGGAACCTCGTGGAGAGCCTTCTCACCTAGTGAAAAAAGAGAGTAGGCCTTTTTAGTTTGTATCTCAAAAAATAGTATTTGAAAATTAATTTTAAGAAGAGTTTTAAAACATTATTTTTAGTATTTTTTTTGGGTCGCAAAACTTATTTAGTTATATGATTATAAAAACAATTTTAAGAAATATAAAATAATAAAACTTATTTGGAGAGTAACTCAAAAAATAATAAAAAATAGAAATGTGGTGATAGTGGTGGTTGGTTGTGGGTGGTGGGTGGTGGTGGTGGTGGTGGAAGTGTGGTGATGATGTGGTGGACGTTGTGGTGTTTTTTAAATTTTGAAAATATTGTTTTCAAAAATATACAAAACAATTCTAACTTGTTCTCTAAATTTACCTAATTTTTGTTCTCAGTTTTTAAAAAATAAAATAAAAAATAACTTATTAAACAATTTTTCTTTCAAAAGTTGTTTTTGAAAACAGAAAACAGTTTCTGAGATACAAATTATGTAGTATCTTAAATTTTTATGCCAAATATCTCATTTTTGATGAAAACCAAACTACTACACAACTCTTTAAAAGGAGAAGACAATAATTGACATATAAACACACCCCAAACTCACCCAAATCCTGATGTGGGATAAACCAATTTTTTTTATGAAAGCCAAACTACTTCACAACTCTTTAAAAGGAGAATGATGCCAAACATCTCCTTATTACACGGACAAACAAATAAAAAACTTACCGCACCCCTTTTAGTAGTAAGATATAAAAAACTAAGGTTTTATCTTATTTACAAAGGACGCTCCATCCCTTTAACCTCAACATACCATGGTAGATACTTTAGTCACATCTTCCCCATGGTCAAATTGGATCCCTGTCAAGACTTCAAGCAAGATTCACGAAATACAAATTAGACTCACTACTTGTAAGTTGACTCTATATCAGTATATGGCGGTGACCTATTAGTGAGCGCCGACCTAATAGTGAGAAAAATTACCACAAAATATACTAGAGTAGATTTGAATTTGTTAAGAGTACTATAAGATTAATATCAATCACTCACTAGTTTCTCTTACCTAGTCATGGAGAAGTGAGAGAAGATGTTTGTCCTAAACACACTCTCAAGCTGAAGCTCAGTCATCTCTTCAATGGAGTTAGTCAGGTGCTGCTCAGCTGCATTGTTCACCAAAATATCTATCCCGCCATATATAAAGACGACCTTATCAACGAGTAATTTGCAGTTTTCGTCGTATCCGACATCGGTAGCAATGGCGATGGGGTCTTTTGCATCGTCTATCTTCGCCTCTAGAAGCATCAGCAAGGTATCATTGGCATCCTTCAGCTCTTCATCTTTCATTTTTGAGAAGGCCACACTTTGCACCTTCTCTGGCAAAGCAATAGCACACAGCCCTTCCTATGCCAGAGTCTCCTCCACTCACTAGTGCCACCTTCCCCTGAAATGCTTCTAAAATAATTGCGACAAAAAATAGAACCAAATGATGTGATGAACATGATAACTTGATAATTAAAACTTAAATTTCAAATGATACAAAAATAACATTAAAAAATCACTATTGCAAGTTGTCTGATCCAATTTTTGGTTTCATTTTTTGACGAGCTTAATATTATTATCCACCATTAACATTGGAAATTTAAGGTTATAATTCTCAAACGTTTTTATGCTAAGCGAATATTTAGAAATATAACGCGAACTTAAAAATTACGCGGCCAATAAAAGAATAAACACAATACAAGTACTCAAAACATAGAGCTAAATGTGATGGGCATGGCAATTTTTAAGCTGTCATAGCCCAATTCTTTAGGGGTGTGTTTAGTATAGGGGTTTGGGAACATGGGTTAGGGAGTAAACCCCCTTAAACCCATGTTTGGTATGTGTACAGTAGGGATAGGATTTCAAACCCAGCCCGATTATGGCCCGGTCATGAAACCCTCATTCATGGGTTTCATGAAACTCAAGGGGGGGTGAATTTCATATTTGGGTTTGGGGGTTTAAGTTACAAATGACATTTATACCCCTATATATTTTATATACCTCATATATATAAATTGGATAAAGGGCAAAATAGTTATTTATATACAAATATATTACCATAATAATCGTATATCTTTGCGCATACCAAACATGAGTATGGACAGCATTAAAAGTTGAATTCCATCTTTGAATCACATCTTTAGATCAAACTCGGGTTTTATCAAGCCAATCTAAACTCATCTCAAAAAACATAGTAAACATGTCCTAGGAGTTTTCATTACAATGCTAGTTTGACTAAAAAATTGAACCAAATAGGTACTCCAAATGATGTGAAACATTCTCGACTGCAACACATGAGGGGGCTCGATAATACCCAATTGGTAATTTAAATTGTGCCAAATCATTTGTGCAATTTTAATCCCAAATTTGATCAAATCAATATTAATATCTATAACCACCCAAGTTACTAGTTTACTGATAAATTGTACCCATTTAGGATCATCCCTGACTCTGAATAAGAAAGTTCAACTTGCTTTTGATGGTGTTGTGATGACGAATTGTTCCTTCAAAATTAGTAACTATAGTTTAAACTGAAATTTTACAATGAGAGATCTTCATAGTCATGCCTAGAGTTTAGTTCCTCCTCTTTTTCTCGCAGCAAAAAAAAAATAAAAAATCAATATCTATAAGCTAGCTAGCATTAGAAGCAAGCTTACAGGGAGTCTGTTGTCAGGCTTGTAGTGAGGGTTTATGGTTTGTGGGATAGGGTTCATGACATGCTCTTTCCCTGGCTGTCTCTCTTGCGACTGTAGCGAGAATTTTGGGCCATTCTTTGCCATCACCTTTGTTTTTCACAGAGATCTCTCTCTTACACGCACATAAAAACTGGAAGTCGGCCGTTCAGTCTCCCGTAACCAAAACCACCGCCTCAAACAAAGTCTCAAATCTTTTAAGCCTGCACATTTATTTACACAAATCATACATTAGGGTGCATTTGGTAATATTTTTATTTTTGTATTTTTAAAAAAATAAAAGACAAAAATAATTTTTATTTTTTCTATGGTAAAAATAAAAAACATAAAACATGTTTGATAGTCGTTTATATTTAACAAATTATAAAAACAAAAATAAAATGTTTGGCAACCACTTTCATATTTGACCCAAATTATTAGCTTTATACTATTTTCTACAACAAAAACAACTCAAGACTCCTTATTCCAATATCCACTAAGCTATAATTCTTAAGATTTCAACAGAATAATTGTGATAGCCAAAAAACACATTGATTCTGCGCATGTTAAAAGTAATGAAAAGAAAATGAAAGAATGAATACAAAAAAAAAAAAAAAAGAAAGAGCAAATTTCCATTGTGAGCTCTTCTCCTCCAACAACATGCTATCCAATCTACTTCTTGTCCTGCACATGAACACAACACAGTCAAAGACATGATTGAAGAACCAATCATGAACATCCCACATAAAATTTTGTTAAACCTGTTCAAAAGAATTACATAGAGAAAAGAACATTTCGTCCCT
The DNA here is from genome assembly GCA_023539305.1 of Ilex asprella. Classification (NCBI taxonomy): domain Eukaryota; kingdom Viridiplantae; phylum Streptophyta; class Magnoliopsida; order Aquifoliales; family Aquifoliaceae; genus Ilex; species Ilex asprella. Next base: position 29,633,238 of record CM042194.1, read on the forward strand.
TTTACAGTAGTGCACTCAATCACTAAGGAAAAAAAACTCAAAGAGAAAAAAGAGATAAAAACCAAGGACAAGTATGTTTTGTTCCCATGAACATCCCACATGAGATCAACCGGAAAACCATCAACAAAAATTGTATGATTCCCTTTGAAAATTTCTTTGTAGCCTCTTTACCTTGAATCACTGTCTTCTTATCGATAATACCCATAAAATTAGATGTTTCAGGTTCTAATTTTCTACACTACACTGCCATTTTTTATCTTAAAACTAGTGAGAATTTAGCATGCTACAAATCCAACAGAAAACTACTTGCTACAAATCCAAAAAACTATCAAAACTTAAGATTTCAATGGAGAATTTGGAGCTAAATGAATTAGGTTTCCATTTTTGGATTGCCAATCATTTTTAGATGTTAAAAAATTCACTTCCACAGTCAATCAAACATACACAACACATTAGCAACACACACAACACACACTTACATACACAACACACCCACCAAACAAACACAGTGTAGGTGACTAAGTTTTCAAACAAAGCCCCTGTTTTCCCCTGTTTCTCATAAGTTTTCAAACAAAGCCCCTGTTTTTCCTTGTTTCTCACGCTCAAGAAAAACTGATAACTCAACAACTTTTCATATATAAATTGCAAAGAAACAGGCCCTATTTATAGGCTATGAAAAAAAAAATACAAGGCCTTTAATTTAGGAAATACAACCTAAAATTACTCTACGTTTCAGAACCCAATAGTCCTTATTTATTCCATCAGCTTAGAAGCTAAATAGCCTCACATTTATTCTATCAATCTGGACGGTTTTGCTTTGACCACTTCCAACACGCCCCCTCAAATCAAAACGTCCTCATGCCGAGCAAATCTCTTAGTCTGCTGAAAGATTCATTTGACAGTGGCTTTGTAAAAATATCAGCTACTTGTTCCATGGTATGACAGTACTTCAGCTCCACAGTCTTCTGTTTTACATGGTCCCTGAGAAAGTGAAACCGAGTATCGATATGCTTGCTCCTTCCATGTTGCACAGGATTCTTTGCGAGCTCTATAGCTGATTTTTTATCCACGAATATCACTGTAGACTCCTTTTGTGGATGATTCAATTCCTTCAAAACATTTCTCAGCCATATTGCTTCACAAACAGTGGATGAAACTGCTATATACTCTGCCTCACATGAAGATAAAGCAACAATGCCTTGTTTCTTGGATGTCCAAGAAAAAGTTGTGGACCCAAGATAGAAGACATAGCCAGTAGTGCTTTTCCTCTCATCTTGGTCACCTCCCCAATCACTATTCGAATATCCAACTAACTGTGCATATTCACCATAAGTATAAAAAAGACCAAGATTGAGTGTGCCTTTAATATACCTCAAGATCCTTTTTGTAGCTAGCCAATGAGACTTCTTAGGGGTCTCCATGTATCGACTCACAAGCCCAACTCCATAGACAATATCTGGTCTTGTGATTGTCAAGTACCTCAGGCTTCCGACTAGGCTCTTGTAAAGAGTTGGTTCGACGACTTCTCCATCTCCTTCTTTTGATAACTTCATGCCTATTGATACTGGGGTGTTTACAGGATTACACTCTTCCATTTTGAATTTTTCTAAGATTTCTTTTATATATTTCTTTTGAGATATAAAAAATCCCATCATCTTGTTGCTTTGCTTCAATGCCCAGGAAGTAGGACATCAATCCATTATCTGTCATCTCGAACTCTTTAAACGTGGACTGCTTGAACTCAGTGACCATTTCAGCACTACTTCCTGTGCAGAATAAATCATCAACATAAAGGCAAATGATTAGAGATTCTCCCTGATAGTTCTTCTTCATGTAGACAGCATGCTCATGTGGACATCTAGTGAAGCCACTTTGATGAAGAAAACTATCAATGCGTGCATTCCATGGCCTGGGTGCCTGCTTTAAGCCATACAAAGCTTTCTTCAGACAATATACTTTGCTCTCTTATCCTTTTACCAAGAAACCTTCTGGTTGTTGTACGTATACTTCTTCCTCTAGAATGCCATTGAGGAAAGCTGACTTGACATCAAGTTGGTATATCTTCCAACTGTGATGAGCAGCAAGTGAGATCAACAATCTTATTGTGTCAAGTCGCGCAACTGGTGCAAAGACTTCACCATAGTCGATGCCATATTTTTGTTTGTAGCTTTTAGCTACTAGTCTTGCCTTGAAACGATCAACTTCACCATCTGCCGTGCGCTTGATCTTGTACACCCATTTGATACCAATCGCCTTTTGGTTTTGTGGGAGTGTTGTTAACTCCCAGGTATCATTCTTCTCTATGGCATGGATCTCCTCTTCCATCGCCGATCTCCAACTATCTTTTTTTATGGCCTCTTGGAAGGTGAGAGGCTCATGATCTGCATATAATCAGAAGAGATTGGTTTCTCCATCTTCTGTTTGTGCGTAGATCTCCCTAAGGCTTCTCATTCTGATGGGTGTGGAGGATCTATTGCTGCTACCTCCCACAGAAGGCGGGGATTCTCTCTGGACTGTAGAAGGTGTAGCAGGTTGAGGAGATAGTGGTGAACCTGGTGGTGTAACTTCTGATGAGGGTTCTTCTGGTTCCACCAAACCGGGCTATACTTTGGGTATCTCTTCATCGCTCCAGCTCCACATTTCTTCTTTATTAAACACAACATCTCTACTAACCACTACTTTCTTTGTTAGAGGGTTGTAGAGCTTATACG
>CM042194.1:29640948-29676887 GCA_023539305.1 Ilex asprella
TACTTCTTTCAAACTCGATTTTGTTCTAATTTAAACACAAAACACCAATTAATTAAATTATTCATTCTCATAAAAGATACACAATAAAAAACTAATTTATATCAAAAAATACTTTTAATAAAATTGTTATCAGAAAAAATATAACACAATAAAACAGTAGGTGAACAATGCATACATAAACAAGTTATGGATCATAACAAAAATAAAAAATAATAAAATAATTTAATAACAATATAACAACAAATTATGAATACATAGTGATAGTCGATAACTTAATACTACAGTTTTCATGAAGGACATACAAAAAAAATAAGAAAAACATAAAAATAGTAATAAAATAATATATTATGTTCCGAAAAGTGCGGTTTAAGTAAGAGATAAGAGAGACAAATAGATGTGCGAATCTGTTTGCTAAAAAATGTATACTTAGTCATGATGTTCTATGTATATTTATAATTCCTATGGATTTTACTATTGAACAGTTGCACTAAGATAATATGAGTATGAAATAATACATATGTAATGATTATTATATATTAAATGCCAAAATTACTAAAAAAAAATTATGTGACACCACCTTGTCGTCTACACATTATTTTTGACAAATTTAAAAAATGCATAAAATATAGAGTAGCACATATATTACATTTAATCCTTACGCATCATCCATTAATCAATATGTCTCACTTAATCAATTCCATAAACGAAGACTCGATAATGAGACACAAACAGAGACTACAATTATTACGAAATGCACAAATACTTCGATCATTTGAATGGGAGGAGGCATAATAGGTCTTAGTCTCCTAGGACTCTAATTTAATTTTTTGCTCTTAGTTCAGCTTTATGTTCTAAGACCCTTTTGAATAAATCAAGTTAAAAGTCAAAATATTTCAAAATTTTATTTAAAACCTAATAGAAAGTTTTAAAATGAAATAATATTTTCGTAGATTTATGTAAAGTCTTATATATATAAAATTCTAAAATATAACAAAATCTTCTAAAAAAATCTAAAAGTAGCAATTCCTAGCTTTAAATGTAGCAATTTCTCTCATATTCTTTTTTCACTATTTTTTCCTCCAATCTCACCACTTCTTTGCAACTTTTTCTCTCTTCTACAGTCTCATTGTCTTGTTGTGATTCTTTGTTCTTATTTCTAACTCTATTACTGTCTATTTAAGATTTTATTTAATTTATTCATTTATAAGATCATCAATTCACAATTGCACTTAATTTATTATCTGATCCCTCTCAATTCCAAAAGCACTAAAATATTGAAAATAAATCATACCACAACTCTCTGTAAAACATCTAATAATAATTAAAAATATTATTTTCTTAAAATCTTTAATAAGATCTCGTGTAAAATTTTCGCTTTTAAGTCTCAATTTGTATTGGCCGCCCTTGACCGGCACTACTAATGCTGAGTGTGAACCGAAGATGATTAATGTAGACGCAAGAGTCCAAATGGATGGGCTTTGAGTCAGTAGACATACCACATGTGGACTACATAGTCTCTACGTATCACTCAGTTTCCTGTCTAGGTGATAAGCTAACATTCAGTGTCATAGAGTAATATGATTTTAAATGACATTTTAAATTGAATCTCTTTGTTGAAGATGTATAATACGGTGATTTACGGATCTATCTATTAAGTTGTCAAAGCTGACAAAAAAAGAATTTGTCTACCCATCTCACCTTATAAATATATTGGCGTTCAATGTGTATCAAATACACAAATCAATAATGTTATCTGACAATTGAAATTCTTGGGCAGTGTAACATTAATAATTCTACAAATGTTATACAGGTTCATAGATTGATCCCATAAATTATGAAATCTCATATCTTTTGGCCTATTAAATTGAAGATCGATCGATCCAATTGGAATATTTGGGACTTGTCCTTTTATTTTTGAAAAATCTTAAGCCAATATTCTGTCATCATAACTTTCTGCCTTTGCTTTCCATTCCTTTCTGCCGCGAAATTAGAGTGATATCTTCTTTTCTTTTTTTTTTTTTTGCTCTTGAAAAAAAAAGGTGAGTGCAAAAAAAAACACTCAGAAACTACTCGATAAGAAGAGATTATGATGCTCCTAATTACGCTTGTTATTTCTCTTAGAAATAAACCTAACTAAAATAACATAGTAATTAACTACCGAGTCTTACTACAGATTCCAAAACTCAAACGTCAAACTTCGTGATGAAAAATTCAGTTGGTATTCCACTGAACTCAATCGGTACCCTGAACTCAGTGGGTACCCTATGAACCACCTTAGTGGTATATTACAGTGATACCAATGTATGAAGAGCCCGCCAAAATAAGTTCACATACTCTCATCCTTGCCTCCAATAAACTTGGAGTAAAACACGAGCAAAAAAAGAAATTGAGTTCCGATACTAAATAGTGACCAAGTGGAACTGGGTCAAACTGGATATGCCTCCTGTTAAAATCATTTTTTCCCAATTGAAAATGGATGAACAAAAAAATTCAAACACATGATAGAAGGAAAGAAAAATAAACTAAAAATCTTCCAAAAATTTTTTTTAAAAAAAAGTATAGCTTTAAATGGACATGAAAAGCTTATCCAAGCTTTATAAACAATCAGACAAATCTATTACATGAGATACACGAACCTTATTCAGTGAAACCTCTTCCAAACCTATCTGTAAGCAGCTTTTCCATGTACATGATCACCATATATATTAATGAAATCCTTGTCTGGACTAGTGAACAAAGATATTAGAAGAATTCACTGAAATATACAACACTAACAGCTTTTAGGGCTAAAAGAACTAGAAGATGGGGTAGGGTTATTATTGCAAGGTGTATGAGGAAGCCCACTTGAGCTATTAGAGTGTCTGTGGAACTTAGTGTTGGATGAAGCAAATCTTCCTCGTCTGTTCTTCCTTCTCGGATGGGACGAACAGGGGATAAAAACCCCAGTTCCTTTGCTTTCTCTTCGGTATATTTGTTCATACAAAAATGATGGTTGTTTGGTTGGATGGATTGCTTCAGAGAAGGCCTAGTTATTTCAAAAAAAAAAGTGATTATAATTTAATATGAAAAATGAAATGTAATAAAACAAGGACTGCAAGTGTGTTGTGTGTGTGTGATTGAGTGAGAGAGAGAGAACATAGTTGAACGTGAGACTGAGTTTGTGTGTGTGTGTGTGTGAGTGTGCGAGAGAGAGAGAGAGAGAGAGAGAGAGAGGTTCTTATGTAGTTGACTGTAAGAGAGAAAGTGATGGAGAACCTGCAGGGTAACTGAAGGGCAATGAACAACCGAGTCTTCATCGTCATCCATGAGTAGGAGAGAAATTCGCTCGCTTAAGTCTGCAAAAAACACATCATCCTCTATTTCCTTGGCTACCTCCATATATATATATATATATATATGCCCTCAAACAAGTTTGAAGAACTTATGACTGACTTGCACAACCAAAAAAATGGGGAACTTCAATTCATTCTCCTTCTGAATCTTGCTGTTTTTTTTTTCTATTCCCATTGACTGGGATAAATGGAGTTTTAAATAAGGAAAGACAAGGGATGGCTTGGGTCAAGCCAAAACAGTTGGCCATGTGGGGTGGTAGGGCCATAAAGATCAGTTGGACAATCTGTCCACAGCCTCCATAAAGGATCATTAAGTGTTTTAATGATATTATCCAGTTGGGAAGGAGATGAGGAGCAGCAAAGCAACGGCCCACAACCAGAATATCATGCAAGATAGATTTCATATTTTCAAGATAGACTTTATCTCCAGCATATACTTGGTTGTGAATGCGTGAGCTCCCTCTTTCTCTCTCTCTCTCTCTCTCTCGCACACACACACATCCCCACCCCACAGCCACTCAATAGAGTAAGTTGTGGTTCACACTTCACCCTATGTTAACCCATAGGTGCCACACTTGTGACCAAACACGTCATCTAAAATTTATTTATATATTCCAACATACCTCCTAGGTCAGATTTTCATCCAAGCATATGTAAGTATCATGTAATCATCAGGATGACAATGAGATTCCTAACAGAAAATTAGCCCAATCTGAAACTACGTTAAACATTAAGTCAACCAAAAGTTTAAGTTTTTAAAGAGGACATAACATAAATATTGTATATACTTCGAGTCTAGTCCAGCGTTCAAATCTTCACAAGCTCAAATGCTGAGATCTAATACTATTAGGGTTTTCCCTTTGCAATACAAGATATGATTCTCCTTAATTTTTCCAAGACAAATTGCAAAAAAAACACAAAAAAAAGTGACAAACAATTATATGAGAGAAATCAATTTTTAAGAAGAGAAAGGAAGGATCTCTCAGAATCCCTCCATTCCACTTTACTAGCAGAAAAAGTCATTCTTGGAGACCTTGCAGTGCGGTAGACAATCATAAATATTAAAATTAGATATGATGTTTCGGTTTTGCTTTCTCATGAGTTTTGAAGGATCCAGATCCCTTCTAATACACTTTCATCCAATTTTCCTTACCGGGAGATCACCCATTGTGTATTGGTGGTTGACCTACTCATGTCTAGATGAGCCCAATTGAATTCAGGATAATTGATCCACCATTCGAGAAAATTAAAGAAAAATATAATTATAGTAGATCTCATTCCAATTTAGGTTGGGGGAAGTATTCCATGAAGATGGGGTAGTGTTGACTTGTTCTTGAGAGCTCATAGCTCAGTTGCATGTACTTAGCTTCTCTCTGTAAAGCAACTACTGTATCGTGGGCGTCTTTTATGGTCCATATTCCTCCTAGTTTGCTGGCTGGCTAAGAACTAATTAAGGACCAGTGGACCACCCATTTGCTGAACATCATAGTGCATGGATATCCAATGTCATCTCTCTCTCTCTCTCTCCAAACATCTAATGACACAATAATTCTAGCATGACCCTTAAACATTCAGTTCCAACATCTACCATAGTTTTGATTGTTTATTCTCGAGAGTTATTGTAGAGTCAAAATCTAATTTAACCATACCAAATGAAACAAACTACATATGCTTGGCCATACTAATAGGAAAGCTAGTCGTGCTAATGTGGTCACATGTTTTCCGATTAATCACTTCTTTTTTTTTGTGGTCTAAAACACAATTACTACAATTCTACTTAAAAGCAGAACTACAATAACGGCATATAAACACACACACACCCAAAGGCTATCCGATGTGGGATAGGCCCAACTCATCCACGTGCAGGCACGTATGCGGCCTACCAGCCCATTTTTATGGGGCTAGCCAACGAGGGATGGAACTGAGCCCACATGGGACCGCCCCCATCGTATTTATGCTTTTTTTTTTTGTCTAAAGCACAATTACTACAAGTCTACTTAAAAACAGAACTGCAAAAACCGAACTATATAAGCACACATACCCAAAGACTATCCGATGTGGGATAGCCCCTCTGATTAATCACTTGAATGACTTATTATGCAACAGGACATAAAAGTAAATCATATATGATGCCCAAAGCTTACAAAACACCAGGATAGAATAAAAATTAAACCCAGATCTAGAACCAGATGAAACTCCAAAATGAAAGTAGAAGTAGGGAATTCGCCTACATTAGCAACCGATAAATACATGAATAAGCCGCAGAATACTACATAGTTCAATCAACATGTACCACAGTAAGGCAAGAACATCAATTTCAACAAATAACAGCTGAAGGATCAATATAAAAGGAGAATCAAGCACATAAAACACATACCACAATAACAGAGCATTCAATTAACAAGTGAACTTTGTTAAAAATAAATAAATCAAAGAGTGAACCAATACAAGGTTTATTGACAGCAATTCAGAAGATGAGTAGAAAATGCACACCTAGAAAGACACCAGCCACAGAATTATTATGTAGCTTCGGGCCTCAATTGAATCAAGGCCAAGGACTCTGATATTGAAATCATTGTAAAATTCTAGCTCTTTGTCCTCAATTCCACAAAAAACAGAGTCATGTATGTATGTATGTATGTATGTGCACACACACAAACACCTGAACAGAAACTGAAGATTGAGATTGGAGGCTTCGATTCCGTCCATTTCAATGGCTTCGAGATTGCAATTCACAGCCCAATCCACCCGCAACCACCAACAACACTTTGGCATACTCTTTAACATCATCTTATCATCTATCAACTACAATACACCGAAGAAAGAGTGGAAGTAGACTAACCATTTATAAAAATAGAGAGAGAGAGAGTTTTGGAGTTACTTCGGGGCCAATTCGAAGTTCGGTCCGACCAGATGGACGGGCCGGAGAAGGAGCTTGCCGAGGCCTCTTGATCTGCAAGTTACTTTATTTAGGGGGAATGTCACTTTGGACCCCAAAAGATTTAAGTTTTTCACTTTATACAAGATGAGATTTTTCATATTATACCTTATGGTGATATTTACCGTGGACGAGCTGGATATATGCAGATTCAAACAGTTTCAGATCTGAGTTACTGGACTCGTGAGTGACAGGGGAAATTCTGGTAAGGAATTGGTGATATGTACAGTAAAAGTATAGTGGTTCACCAAACTTAGAAGATCGGTTATTCCACTCTTCAATGGAGTCTCCTGTTCCTTGGATCTATATTGATCGTGTATATAGTTTACAAAATGTTTTTGATGTTATTTGGGTTCTCCCTGCAATGGGGGTACTGTATAGTATTTATAATGTAATTTCTTTTTCTAAGAGATCTCACTACAGATCCTTGCTTCCTCTCCACAGGATCTCCCTTGGTTTTGGGAGATAATCTTGGTTGGTTGAGAGTCTCATGTCTTGATTATAACTTTCCATTGCTTTGGGATTGGCTGCTATCGCCTAGTTGCCCGCTTCACATTTTCTTTATCGCTTTGTCCGTGGGAGCTCGAGGTCTGAACCTCTGAGCTTTGGGTAACTGAACTGACCTCTTGGTCTGATCTCTTTTCTCAAATTCATACTTAGTTGAAAATTCTTTTTGAGAATCATCAATATCCTAAATTTATTTAAAATATTATAATATAACCCCTTCGTTACTTATTCCATTAAAACTCACAATTGATATCAACAGGATGAGAAATAAAAATAAACAGAAAGGTCACATTGCATAGAATAAATTTAATACATATAGGATATAATATAAAAAATTAATATTTAAAAGTATAGAATAATTTTTTTAAAAAAATATAAGGTACAAAGCACAATTCGTCCCTTTATTAAAGAAAGAAAGCTAAATTATACATATGCACCCTTAGGTTGTACAAAATAACACAATTATCCCAATCTCTAAAAGTTTTTAACGGAGATACCCCATTCCTCTTACGGACACTGCCCACACTAACTGTGCATTACTTTCTTGAACATTATTGCATACTTATTTTAGAAGGTTAACATATTTTCACTCCAAAAAATAAACGATGGGGACTTGTGTCGAAGGAATTTTGAGTATGAGCTACCACTCATACAGCAACAACGAGCTACAATTCTCGAAGGGGCCACCACATATTCTGCTCTTGCATGTTTTTTTGGACTTAGCGTGGACGAAATTACCAGTCTCTTCCTTCCATTTTTCACTTAAACTCGATCACGGTCTGTACTTGTTGTATATAGTGAGAGTAACACACTAGTGTGACACCTTGAACAAGGGTTGGATTGTTAACATTTTGTCATATGGCTCCTTTTGATGTTGTTATCATGAGGGTAAGCTTTATTGAGACCCCTTGCTTGGGTTGGGATGTAGCCTAAGCACATTGCACTATCCATGGGATCGAGAGTTCTCACAGCTTAGGCACAATGATACAATTATCAAAGGCTTAGTACCATACAGCTAATTATCAATAAAAATGAGCTAAAATTCAGTACGCTTATTTCTGGAAGCTATTGTCTACGATGAAGTATCATGTGTAATAGATACCCAGCCATCAACATAATTTAAGGATAATTGCACTAGAAGTCCTCAAAGTATAGGGTTTGTATAATTTTGGTTTCCAATGTTTCAATTGCATCATTTTAGTTCCTAAATATTAAATATGTTTTTATATGGTCCTTCAAGCAGATAACGTCTAGATAGCTAACAATTTTTTATCATAGACTTGTCATGTAATAGCTAAATATGGATAAAAAATAATTTTAATAACTCTTAAAGAAAATTTGGGTAACTCTTGACAAAAAAATGTGTAATATGGATAGTTTTTGACCAAAATTTGAATAGTTCATTATCATAACTGTGTAATTTAAATAGGTATTTAACCAAAAATTGAGTAAAAATTTGGTCAAGAGGCATCCAAATTATTTCATTGTCCACATTTAAGTACCATGTGACAAGTTTATAATAAAAAATCATTAACAATCTAGACACTGTCTGCTTAAGTGACCATATAAAAACATATTCAATACTTTTAATTGAAACATTGGGGACTAAAATGAGACAAACTTCATACATTGAGGACATCCAATGCAATTAACCCTATAATTTACAACATGTTTGCTAATTGCAGAGTCATTCCAAAGAATGGAACTATACTTGTTGCCAAAAAAAAAAAAGACGTAAAAAGAAAAGAGAAAAAAAAAACAGTATTTGTATATGTCTACAGGAGTTCCCCTGTCTGCTCACCCCTAAAATTGGGTTTTTTCTATGTCAAAAGACAAAAATATAACCAGAACCCCAGCTTCCTTGTATTCAAATCTTCTCTGTAAGAAGCCTTGATAAATCCATAATAGTCTTTTCTTGTTGCTTTACTCTTGGTATGATTCATCTTTTCTGTTGTCTTCTTTTTCCAAGATAACCTTTGATGCACTATTGAAATATATAAAACACTCATAGGCCAACTGTCTCGGATATAGATGAGTTCCACGATCGAGTAGACTCACGGTTTAAAAAGAGAGCATAGAGTAGCTCATTCCACGCGTCTGGGACTCCAGGCAGACACCAATGGCTGCAGTCTTGCCTATGGAGAGGTGCGGGACCAACCTTAGGACCCAGATAGTATAACGATGAATGCCCATCTTTCCTCCTTGAAGTCATATGGGTCACATTTAGAACCTCTAACGCTTTACCATCTGATACATTTGAGTGATTTGATAGTACATCAAGGAATACGCTATATCGGGCCCAAGTGTGGGATGACACCAATGAGGAACCCAGCTCTGGTAGTGTTTCTAAGTGACAGTGTCCCCCGGTTCTCCAATCCCCTCCTCTGCAAATACCATGTTAGATGTTACATCCTCAAACCAATATATGCATAAAGGATTACTCAGAAATAAAGGTAAAACAAAGCAATCAGGCTTGTAATTAAAAGGTGGTATCACATGCAAGAGGATAACAACTTACCAACAACTTGACTCAACAACAATGAGACTCGACATTTTGTCTGATATGCGACTTTGTAATACCACGTTACAGTTTAAGCAATGCAGCTTTAACTTTCCTAACATAATAATTTTGCTTGAATGTGTGTGAATAACAGTGTTGCTTAAAGACATGGACCACTTGGTTGCTCCATCCATTCACAATTATTAAGTACTGTCAATGTCTTATGATTGATGCTCTAGTCATGAAAAGTACAATCAATACACGTTCAAATTTTAAACACCAACAAAATCAAAATCATGTGGGACAGGTACCAAGATTTCTTAGCTGGAAGTCACCAGGGAAATTATCGAGGGATTCCGGCAGTTTTTTGGAGAGGAAATAATATGACATGAAAACACAGTAGAAACTTCATAGAAAATAACAATCGAGACAAACCTGAAATGTACAGGAGCATATGCGCGAAAGAAAACTTGGGTCTTGCTGTGGTTCACTTGACGATGTACCCAGTCTACAACTGTTTCTATGGACCTCCGGTATGCACCATCAACTTTCATCTCCATATTTACCTCTGCGCCCTCCTGGAAGTAACAACCCCTAAAAAGTACATTGAATCTAAAAGTCAAAATGTATATGGAAACAAAACACAAGAGGATAGATGCATTATTGCCTGCCCAAAAGCAAGATGACTTTCACTGTGGATGATTTGAATCATCTATCAATTCTCTACCATAGCTCAAGGTTTAATGTTGGCACGCACACATTAAACAGCGGTATTGGCCTTAACAAAGGGCATCTTAGCTAAAAATTCATACCTAAAAGATGCATGCAACAAAAAAATAGGAAACTAATGCTAAAAAACCAAATTACCCTCTTATGGTCTTCTCATAATTCCACCAATGCCCCGTATTGAAAACCAGCACATCTGCGTCTCTCCACTTCAAAGAGCTCCAGTCCATCTGATCTAATTTCAGGGTAGTTTTTATTTTTGATGATGAAGTTCCAGGAGGAGGCCGGCTTTGCAATACAAGAAACGGAGCCCTGTAGTACTCCACAGTGCAGTTGTACTCCTCAAATTTGAAAACTAGAAACCCATTGTGCTTTGTGATTGGAAGGCCATTAACTTCATAGATAGCACTCTTATTTGGAACTGCAGAAGAGAGCATGCAGAGGATGGACTCCCACTGGTTTCTTCCAATAGAGTCCCCAACAAATACTAACCGTTTGTTCCGCAGTTTCTCAAGCATCATCTTTGCATCAAATCTGTTTCAATTGAGCAAATGATTTTCTTCTTTTTCTTATCAAACCAAGATAGACAAGTTTATATACAATGAATCAGAAAATACTAAGACAAATATGTAAGAAGATACCATGCAAATGAATGGACGAGAGTTCATTGATTCCCCTAAGGCCTAAACCCACAAATTTTTTATTCATTTCATTAAATTCCAAACTGGAATGAAAATGAGAAAAAGAAAAATATAAGGTTATACATCATCACCAATCACTAATTCAACAAGTGGCTAGTGGCTGAGAAAGATACGCAAAAACTGGTCCTCCTTTATTCATTCTTTGCGACCCCAAACGACAAGATCAAAACTTGATATTAGGGTGAAAATCATTATATGCTTGTAGCATTAAATCGGGTGTGCTGAACAGCCAAAACTATTTAATGGATTGAATAGCATCACACAATCACCAATATCAGTTAAAAATTTATCGAATCAACAACCAATAAATGGTCCAGCCAAATGGAAACAAAATGATGCTACAATGTTTTCAAGGGAACTGAATTTGGCCTAAATGGCATAAAACATTAAATAACATCGTCCATTATTTCGTATGCATCGTCCATAAGTTTGTATGCATAGATATTGAAAGAAACAAAGCAAGAACCAATGAAGATAATAAATATAGAAAATCAAAAGGAAAAAGGACAAAGTCCAAAGTCCAAAAAGAACAGACAAAATTCACCAACCTTATGCTCGACAGTGACTCTAATGATTCAATAATTTTCTTCCTTTTTTTTTGGTACAATTCAATAATTTTCAATCCTGTGAACTATATTAACTTGTATAAGAACACTAACCCAAAAAAAAAAAAAATCTTGTAGAAGAATAAGTAGCAGTATATGGATGGATTCTGAAGGGAAACCACAGGAAGTGATCTTTTTCAGAGCACAGTGAGCCTAAATCGTGTGAAATGTGGCTTGTAAGAAAATCACATATAATAGTAAGGGAACAGACGAAACACATGGCCTACATCAGAAAGTTCCAAAACAGAACTGACAAAAATCCATAACGATGAATCCTCCATAATATGAAACACGGAAGTTATCCAAACAATTCTGACAAACTGATTTGTCCAAATCCAATTTAATATTCAACATTATATATCAACTTCTTGCCACAAAACAAAGTTTTTCCCAGAAATCTGAGGAAAATGAATTTCCTAAAAAATTCCAACAAAACACAGAAATTACCAGACAATTGTGAGGCACTTAGATTTGGACCAACTGACTTGTCCAAAAAAAATCTTGTAGAAGAGTAAGTAGCACTATATGGATTGATTCTGAAGGGAAACTACAAGAAGTGATCTTTTTCATAGCACAGGGAGACTAAATCGTGTAAAATCTGTCTTGTAAGAAAATCATATATAATACTAAGGGAACAAACGGAACACAAGGCCAACATCAAAAGGTTCCAAAACAGAACTGACAAAAATCCATCACACTTAATCCTCCATTTGGTTACCCAAAAATATGAAACACAGAAGTTATCCAAACAATTGTGACAAACTGACTTGTCCAAATCCAATTTAATATTCAACATTTTATATCAGCTTCTTGCCACAAAACTAAGTTTTTCCCAGAAATCTGAGGAAAATGAATTTCCTAAAAAAATCCAACAAAACACAGAAATTACCAAACAATTGTGAGGCTCTTAGATGTTCAAATCCAATTTAATATTCAAAAATCATTTTACCATTCTTGCTACATAATTATCTAATTAACCAAATTGTTTCCATCAAAATGAAATTCAAATTTAAACCTGGGCAAGTTGCAGTCTTTGGGTTGCCAACGCCATTTAGTGTAGAACAAATCAGGCCTTCCATTCTCAGAACACCTAAACCCATCATCCAAAAACCTGCAATCTCTGGACTGATACAAAGGATAATTCTCATCCCACACCCAATCACCTTCAAACACATCACACCCACTGCCCTCCTCACTCAAAAATTCAACCTTTTTACTCTCACTAGAACCATCAAATTTCAACCACAATAACCTTTCAGATTGGGTTGAAAATTGAAGCCCTTTTGCAACAGCTCCGTAATTCAAGTAAAAGAAGCAAAAAATAACAGAGACAGTAGCAAAAAATAACCCAATAACGCCCAAAGAGGGCTCAAGCAGTTTCAAACGCTTGATTTTCGTGAACATATCCATGAAACTCAGTGTCTCAAACTCTTGCTGAGATGGCTTTTTAGACATTTGTACTTGGAGCTAGTTTTGGGTATCTGGGCTAGAGAGAGAAACATATATAAAGAGGAAAGAGAACAGGCATACAGGGGTAGTGTGAAAGCAAGAGAACATTCACGGCCAGTTGGGTTAGTAATGACTACTGGCAATTTTATTGAGAGTCTGGTCAGTTAGGAAAGAGATGGGGATGAAGAAAGCAAGGTAGCATTCATGGAAGAACGGTACATTCACAAATTACAACTTTCTTTCTGCTTTTTCTCAGAGAAAGAAAAGAGGGACGGAGGTAAATAGAAAGATGGTGGGTCTGCCGCTGGTAACGAGGATTAACTTCCAAATCTAGAGACAATCTGGAAATGCTGAATTTAAGTATAGAATCTCTCTCTCTCTCTCACTCACACACACACACACACACACACTGAAACACACGAGACTACGCTTATAGAACTGTGTTTAGAGACAGTTTTAGAAAAGGGGAAGGTGAACCGTCTCGCATTCAAAACGTGGGTTCGGGATTTGTGGATGGTGGCCAAAGTACGGAAGAAAAGTTATGTAACGGATAAAAAACTAGTGTACCACGTTTTGCCGTCGAGGGCCGTTTGGAAACCAGAATGAAATCAACCAAGGGTAAGGATAGCTGGTTGGCTCTTTTCGGATCAAAATTTGATCTAAATTTGTTTTAGTGGAATATGAATTAATATTTTTATTAATAATTTAAATTCGAATTTGAATTCAATATCTTATATTCTCATAGATTTAGATTTATTTATATTCGATACAATTATGATCCAATCTGAATTACTTACATAGTAAGAATACCTCGTGCTTGAAAACACGGTGTAATATAAATAGTTTTGAAATGGATGTTGGTGGTCATTTGATAAATCTATTTGAAACCATCAAATGGACTTATTGAAATCTATTGTGTTTTATACAAATATTAAAGAAATTAAATTTTTATACAAATATTAAAGAAATTAAATTACTATTTGAAGAAATTTAGTTGAAATTTATGTATAATTTATTAAATTTAAGTTAATTAATATTTTTGAATTATTAATGAATTTAAATATGAACCACAAAAATAAAATATATTAAATTATCAGATCGAATTCAAATTAGACATTTGAAATCGAATTTAAATTCGAATCAATCAGAATCCAATCTAAACCCGATCAATTTAGCACGATTATAATATTGTTTTGTTGTGAGAAAGTGCGGACTTATGCACCCCTCGAGCCTCCCGAACCCGCAGCAACGCAAAATTCATGAACCAAGCCGACGTTTTCGCAACAACTATATCACTAACTTCGAACAGCTACCTTAATATGCATCAAGACTATGACAACATATAGTTGATGTACCTCTGCACGATATATATGCTATAGGTTAATTGATTTGGTTTGTGGACATGTGAGGGTATAATATATTAAAATGACCATTTTAACCTTGTGTACAAAAATTTTATCAAATCTTATATTGGAATGAAATAAAAAAAATCTAATCCAACAATATTGTCTTATTTAGAAAAAAAAATATGATTCAATAAATAATGCATTTTTATAAAATATTTTGTTCATTTATTTAATTTAAATTGTACAATACACTTTTAATGAAAAAAATCATATGCATCATGCAAAAAAAATTAAAAAAATTTCAACAAAAAAATAATACACAAATCCATAAAACTCATACCTAAGTCGTTATTGGATTAGATCTATAAAATCCGAAGTTGTGTTTTTAAAAATAAAAGTTAATTGTTTATTTTCAATAAATAGCAAAATTAATATGAACCATATTAAATTTTTTTAATGACCCAAATTCAATTTTTTTTCATGATTTTTAGGGCATTTTAATATTATTGCATGAATTAATAGTGCAAATCATGTGAATTTAAAATATGTTGCTTTACTTAAAATGTTACTTTTTTTAGAGTTCATATATAACCAAACAAATGAATGAGCATAAAATTTTTAAGATCTTAATAATTTAAGATGTAATGAGACCTAATACCACAGAACAATTGGAACTGGTTTAATGAGACCCAAATTCTTTCATTCAAAATTGACTTAGACTGAACATTTTCACACACTTACTCTTAAATCATGTGCTTGTATGCTACATATTTTTTTTTGGGGGGGTAAATTTTGACAGTGCGAGGAAATTTTAGTAACAGAAACACCAACAATCAGAAGCATCAATAGTTTTCGGTTGCTTCAGAGTGTTAAGAGAGAAAGCCAAGAGAGAAGATGAACAGTCAGATGGAGAAACAAAATCTCCGTGAACAGACAAAAGGGTACCTGTAATAAGAGACAATCGCCAATAGAATATGTCCACCAAACCTTCTTTCAAAACCATTATATTAGGAGTTAGATGAGCAACCAAATGGGGACACCAGAGAACATAAAGACCGCCTCATAAAAATCCACCAAAATCCAGAATACATTTGAGCCACAGAATACCAAAGACCTCTGCACCAAGAATACCTCAGCTTTTATTGATTGGAATCAGACATATCCAACCCATGCACCTTCTGGATCTAGTTCGCATGACAAATTAAACACTGACCCAGTAAAGGAAGCTCCCTTAATTTTATCAAACACATGGTGGTGGTCTTCATCTTTGTCACTGTTTCTACTCGAGAGACAGAACAGATCCGATGTCACCCGTCCCCATATCGCAATGAAGATGATATATATTCTTCATGTAAAATTCAAGACGACACACATCAAACATATATACCACATACAAAGAGAGAGAGAGAGCAAACCTGATAGGATTGTCCAAATGAGAGCTGCGCCGTTTGTTGAAACAACGGGGCCAGTGAGAAAGTGAAAGTGAAATTGTTGAGGATAGTTTAGTAATTTCGCAACTAATCATGCATTTGCACTTCATTATCCCCACATTTTCAATGGGATACATGAATCCGGCTGAGAGAGGATTGAGGTTTGTAAAAGCTACGGCCCGAGTTTTTGAACAACAACGAATATCTCGTCCCAAAAATTTAGTCAAAGCAAGGATAACCAAGTATATGCAGGGCCCTACACAATTTTAACCCAATCCCCTCTATAATCCCTCTGAATCGCCCGATCCAAACACAATTTGCACAAAGATAGGGCCTGCCATATCACAAGGCCGATAAAGCTTGGGCTTTACGTCCCATATATCAAGAAAGTTTCAAATTTTTTAGGTGCATAGTTAGTCCTAATTAAAATTTTTAAATCCATAAAATTTTAGGCCTTAAAAAAAGCCCAATGAAAATTTAAACTCAATCAAAAATAAATTTGAGTAGTTTGAGCTCATGAACCCAACCCATAATATTAAAAATATACAAAAATAAATTTTTCAGAAAAAAATAAAATAAAAAACTAATGATCAAAAAATGAATTTTAACTAGTTAACCAAAACACACCATTCATTTGTAATCATTCTCTCTCTCTCTGTATAGTAAATACAAATTCTCTCCTTTTTTTGTGTTACGAATTTTTTTTATTTCTATTACGAAAACTAAACCAAAATATTTTTTTATTAAACTATAAAAATTAAAATCAATAGATTATGATTGTTTAAAATTAAAATATATAAAATCTTCCCTAAAATTGATTATATTACTGATAAGGATGAGATTCTGAGTATGAACCGTCATTATCACAGAGTCCAATAAGTCTAGGAGATCCTTGCTTGCATAACGGCCCAAATAGGAGCACCCACAACATATCAACACTAAGAGCAGACTGGATAGAATCCAATGGGTAAAGCCTAAAGACACCAGAAAACCTGAGGTCTAGCCTAGTCTTAATCCGATCCAGCCGAAAGACAGCTTTGGATAAAGGAGCCCAGTCCAATACTTATCTTGGAGCACTCCCATCATGCCACGTGTCCTGAGTACAAAGGGACCACTTCTGACACTCATAACAATCACACACTCCCTTGATGCAGAAGGTGTTGGTACACATAACCATCCAGGGATCACGGGCACAGTGACGCTAAATGACAGAGACTGCTACAGGACGAAAGTGGAAGGACCCATAGAATTGGCAAAAAAAAAAAGGGAGCAACAGAAAATCCTAAAAGAATCACTTGTATAAATAGGACACTGTTATCTAGGATCTGGATCATCTTCTTCACTACACTCTCGAGTCTACAACACAGGGGTGAAAAGGGAGAGGCATTTGTTCTTGTAAAAGGCCCTAAGCCGGCAACCCCATTGTAATCACCTTGAATCAAATAATACACTACCCCAATGAGCAAGAACCTCCCTTAAAATAGACTTAGCCTTAATCCCCTGGCTAAGGCGAACCACTTACACATTGTCTTCTTTTCCTTTCCAAAGATTGTTTTCTTGGCACAACTTATTCACAGGAACCATCAAACTTCGTTCTAGGCTTGGGCTATTATTTCCGAGCATCATCAATTACAATAAAGATTAGACTATTTTTAACCTAAAAAAATAATTTTTAAATAAAAAAACATTAATATTAAAAATAAAAGACTTCATTTATAGTAATCAGATCTCAAATAGTCTTGGGCCGCCCTACACAAAGACTATGGCAACATACCTAATCTTTTTGAAGATCTTATTTAGTCAACAAAATCTCAAGCTTAATGTACATGAGATGACTGCATGAGAGAGTCGATCTTCTACAACACTACTTTTAGGGATTATATATATATATATATTTAATAAAGTAGAGCTGAGTTTGAATTTTGGAGACAAAGAGCGGTCCATATCGTTTCGTGACCAATCTAACGGACAACGTAATCCAAACATAAAAAATGGTTCAGATCATCTCAAAAATTTTGATCTAACGATTATAATTGAACTTAACTCTAACACTCATATCTCTTATATAACTCTCTCTCTCTTATCTCTTATACATTTTAAACACACTATCTCATCTCCTCTCTCTCTATATATAGTAATATAGATATAATAAAATAGTTAAATTCTTTTATCTTAAATTTTTTGCAGCTCAGATCTTTTGATAATTATTAATCCAACCATCTTAATTAATCACTAAATTTCTAAAGGTCTCTCATTGTAGAACTCTAAAGATACACGCCTCTCACTCTCTACTTCTCATTTCAGGACTCTTTGTAGAAGACGTTTCTCCATCTTTGCGTCGCTGCCATCCACCACAGTTTCAACAAGTTCGATTTTCTTACTCTCTTTAACTATCTATCTCTCTAACTATCTATAACCGTCTCAGCACCAAATCACCACCGCAGCCCAGCCCCACACTGATGCCTCCCTTTCACTGACGAATATGCCGATTATTGATATCGAGTGTCTCAAATCTTCATCGCCCACCAGAGAAGAAGAACTTGAAAATCTGCGATCAACTCTCAGCTCATGGGGTTGCTTCCATGTCTGGTTTTTCGCTTCTCTCCATTAACTTGTTGTACAGACACCGTGGAACCCAATATTATTTTGTTGGTAAAATAAAATTTATTTTTGCCTATAAATGATCATTTGAGAAGCCTAGCCCCAACACAACTCCAGTGAACTCTCTCTCTCCCTATCCCTTCGTAATGCACATGAAGTGTTCGTCAAAATGCCTAAGAAAAATACTTACATTCTGTTCCACACATACACAACACACAATTGGGGTTTTGGGTTGAAAGGTTGTGAGGTTTAAAACAGGTATTCATTTTCATGTGGGAATCAAAGGTATTGCTTTGCTCACTCATTTTCAGGTGGGAATCAAAGGTATTGTTTTAAATCAAAGGTATTACTTTATCAACAAATAGCTTATGACCTAATAATGATATATGCGGTAAGTTGTAGGATTATTCAGGGTTAGTGCTTGGTATATTCATACCCAGTTAGCAACTACCTTTACCAAACTATGAATGGTCTTCTCTTTAGCTTTTATATAGTTTTTTAAATGATTGAATTTGTTCTACTAAGTTTATTCTTTAAATGATTGAATTTGTTCTGTTTAGTTTATTCTGGATACAAGTTCATATTTTTTTGATAAAAAGCTACAGGTGAATGGGTTTTATGTGAGTAATGGGTTGTTTGATTTTTGCATAATTCCTTGGATTTTGATTGTTTTATACAGATTCCAAAGTGACCTGAAAAGGTTCCTTTAGCTGAATATAGGTTCCAGAGTTCAGGTACGTAATTGATCCACTTTGCTTTGTATAGGATTGTTGTTTAAGGTGCACAAAATTGGTTTGGGCAGTGGAATTTAAAGATTTTTAGGTTGAAAGGCCAGTTTAGGATTGTTGTTTTGCCTCAATAAGCATGATTTGTGTAAAATATGATAACTCACTTTTTGAACTTCACCAGTCAAAGAGCTATAGGTTTTGAAAATTAAATTTTAGAACCAAAAAACTAGAAAGTTTAATGAGAAAAAAAAGTAGTCATTTTTAATGTTCAATTGAGTTTTAATTTAATCTCTATGTGTCTACTGTCAACAATTTGGAGCTTGCTCACAACATGTTTGAAAACATGTCTGACAAGGATTTGATTTGTTGAAATGTGATGATTAGTGGGTGTGATGATTAACATCCTTTTTTTGCTATCTCATTTCTATGTGTTTTCTTCTTCATTTCTTTGTCTAAATCTTTAGGCATTGGCTAGAAAATTTTAAGCCTCCACTAATTTATGAGGTATTGACTTAATGGTTGTATAGGAGCTTACAAGAGCTTAGTGTTAATTGGTCTCAACTAGGCTTATTCGGTAGGTAGGGTTACCTATTTTCTGCCTTACCTATTTATCTTATCTTCTTTTTGTTTGCTACTTTATTTGGGTGAAATATGATTCTGAGCTACTTGGTAGATTCTGAGTTATTTAGTGAAATATGATTCTAAGTTAAACTAACAATAGATATTTATTTTTGTTTATCGCATAAGGAGGGTAGTTATCTAATTTTTTTTAAACTTACTTAAACTATGTAATAATTTCTCTTTCTATGAAATTATGTTACCTATTTGAGCTAAGTAATTTCAATGGATTGAAGGCTTAGATGACTCCTTGAATAAGGAATGATGATATCTAGAGTGCTTTAGAATTTAGAGTCTGATTTGTTGGATTAGTACTTTAGTGCTTTGGACTTTATTCTTTAGTTTATGAATAATTTCCTAAAATAATAAAGTCATAATATTATTACTTTTGTTGATATAGAATCCTATGAACATTACTTTTATTTTCGCCTATTCCTTTTAAGTCTATTGTGATTTTTTTTTTAGTTTCTTTGGTGTTGTTGAATTATAGTCTTTTTTTTTTATTTTGTAGTTGGTATGGCAAAATTAAAAACTAGTAACTTGACTACTGATTATTGATGAATTTTTTATATTCTCTTGAGAGTTTTGTTTTTATTAACATACTGTTACTGCGATTAATAATTGATAATTTTTCATTATTTGTATGTCAAATGAGCATGGTGGTGTCGTCTTGATTTCATGCTTATTGTATAGTTGATACATTTATGCTCCAACTTATTGTACTGGTCATCTGAATGCAACTGCCAGGTAGCTAACAATTATGAATGAGTTGTTGATTTTAAGTTGATTATTTGAAAAAGGGTAATAGTTAGGGTACTTGAATTCTGGTAATGTGTTCCTTCCCTTTGTTCACTCTGCATTACTCCCAAGGATGTTAATGAAATTTTCTAATAACTTGCATAAACCATTTTGGTTGGAAAATGTTAACATTGATTGTGTTGCTAAGCGAAAAAACAGAGTTACTGTCAAAGAGGGGGAAAATAGAGGAAACAAATGGAGTTGCTGAGAAAGAACATATAGTAGATGTTACTGGAGTTGCAACTCCATATCTGTCCTTTAAGGGCTGTTTTTTTAATGTGTGTTTGTGCTGGAAATATTATATAAGTTGCCCTTTGTATTTGCTTGATGTTTGTATTGATTTTTTTTGATGAAATAAGTAGGTTTTTTTATATATATAAAATTTATACAATATCTGAAGAAGTTTTTTTTGCTCATAATTTTGCTTTCCTTTTAAGTTTTTCTTTGAGTTTTGCTCTTGCAAATGGTATGAGTTGGGGAGATTTAACTCGAATGGTAAAAGAAAAGAAATTTAGAAATCCTGTTGCGTGTGTATGTGTGTGGGTTTCCTCTCTATACATTTATTTATTATATAGTGTCTTCAAGTACAGGCAATGCTTAGATCTCTGTTGTGTTGGATTCAAACACAATCCGCTTTTTTTTGTATTAAAACTTAGGTTCCGTTTATTTTGTTCTCGATTATGTTGGGCTAAAAATCAAAATTGCAGTGAACCAATGTATAGTGATTGATTTGAATTAACAAAGAATTTGAACCAGACATAGGTATACTGCGATTTTTTATTTTTATTATTATTATTGGAGATTGTTGTGTTACATAGTACCCTCGGGAATGAGCAATTATTTGCGATATTTTTGTTTGTTGTATAGTGTCTTCAGATACGGACAATTACTAGTATGTATATATATTAGTTTATGTCAATCCCCAATAATAAGTGTGATACCGACTAGATAGCATAATGATGAAATTTTGGGAGAGTTTACAATCCAACGAGGATGAGTTATGACTCGATGGGGTCCAAAAAACTTGAGATCGGTTCCAAGTTTTTACTCTTATCAATCCTAAATCCTGCAAACCATCTACGCTCTGCATAATTCAACTTCATTGTCTTCTGTGACATCTAAAAGTGAAGCTTTGAATTTTAACTATCTGGGAAATTTTCTAAATAGATATCCTAATAGAGTAATAGTGCACAGAGCCTTGCACCTCAATTAACCCAAGTCATGCTTAGTGGGTTAAATCACCTTTTATGGCTCAGCATTCCCTTTGTACCCAAAAAAAAATACAAAAGAAGCTAGGCCAGCCAACAATTCAAGATGGCTCGGGTTTGTAGTAAGTTCAATTCACGATGGACCAAGGTTGAGTTCAACTGTTGGCACATGAGTAAAGGCTTATTTACTGGGGTGAAAAAGACTAACAACTTGCATATATGCCAGGCTCTACATAATTCACTCTACGGCTTGTTTTACAATTTGTTTTTTTTTTTTTTGGCAAAATAAAAATGGTTGGCCAGACAGCAGGAAATCGCAGGCGCTCCCATAGAGCCTGGCAGTGAGAGCAGCGGGATTCCCAGCGAATCGAACCTTACTTGTTAGCCTCATTGCTAACCTCATTGCCAACCTCATGGGAGTCGTTAAGAATCCTAAACGGGACACTGTGCTTGTTTTACAATTGAGAGTACCCCTTTTTTTTCCTGGGGGTTGGGTTGGGAGAGTTTGTTTGAAGCTGGTTTTATCTGATTGCGTGAAGTCTAGTTCCAGAATGTGATGAATGCACAAACACCAATGAAGATGAACTACTCATCTATTTAGCATCATGCCTCCTCTTCATTACCTACGCAGTAACAACATTCAAGTTGTGGAATTGAATAGTAGGGAAACATTTTGTTCACATAGTATCAAAATCTTTTGGCTAATGAGGACCTAACAGAGTAATGACATTTTTTTTTCAGTCAACTTATTTATCTCATTTTGTAAGATGTAGTTTCACAGTAAGTTCTGCTTCTTTGGCAGCTCAAAACTTTCATCTAAATACAGACTATCAGTTTAGTCTAATAACTCAATAACACAAGAACCTTCAATGTCTTCCAACATTGTGCTTGTCTTTCAGTCAGCTCGACAGAAAATGTTCTTCCAGAAAGAACTAATCCAAATCAAATTAAGAAATTCCTATCCCCCATGAACTGAAACTCTTCAAAGGAAATATTTCGTAAGGATAACATACTAGAATATTATGATCACAATTGTCATTTCTTAAGGCTCTTAAGTGCCTATCCTTCAAAACTCACCAACAAGAGCATGCAGCACTGCAGTTTTTGCAACACTTTATACCTTTCGCTTTACAGTCCAAGTCCAGGATTCCCTGCGCAAGTCATAGCCATTCCAAGAAACTAAAAGACAAATGTTATAGTTATTATAAGTTCGTAACGATTAGCAATGAAGAAATGAGTTATTAACCCACTCTGCATCATCCTTAATCCATCACCCCCTTGTGTATATGTCTGGATTAGCATACTTTTGCTAATTAGATACAACAATTATCAAACACTTAACCTTTGTAGCAAGCGATGAAAACTTGCTATCTTCCTAGGAACCAGAAAAAGCTCCACCAATCTGCTTAGAAACACAACCCTCCACCATTCTCCTTAAGGATCTAAACTCCTAACCTGCATCAATTTCCAGTCTATTTCTTACCCTAGACATAGCAAACATCCTTCAAATTGTCTCTATTCTTTTTCAAAATCTCAAACCAACATAATTAGCATCTTTCCATACCAAGGATCTACCAAAACTTCTCCTTCCATGATCAATTCCCCAATTCCTAGAATCACCATTCCTCTTTCTAAATCCCAGACTTCCATATCAAAACCTCAGCATAAACCGTGAACCATCATCTTCACTTTTTTTTTTTTTTGCACTTTAAACCCAAATTAGTATATTTTCTTTACACGATAAAGATAATAACTCTAGGAATAACTCTATAACCACTAAAAAAAATATAATTTCCATTACTGCTACTTCAAAATAATGCTCTGAGAAGTGTTGAATGGAAGAATGCAAGTGAAGCTCAGTTTTCCCTTCGAATAACAAAATAATACTACTAATAATTATTTGTATGCATAAGTTCATAACCATTGATTCTAAAAGACAAACAAGAAAAGGGAAACACACAGTCCACTGCTTCATATATTAGAAAAAGAGCAATGGGAAAGTTTCTACCAGACCAATTTTCAGTTGGAGTTGTCATGAATCGGAAATTGAATCTGAGAGGCTTTCATGGGTTGTTTGGTCATTGTCGAAGCCATTAAGGTTAAGCTGGTCTTTACGAGAAGGTTGAGATTGGTCGACGGTGTACTGTGATTTCTCCAGAAACGGCTTGAAACCCAGCTGAAGGGTTAGGTACCCAAAAGCTAGGGCTCCGATCACCACCACCCCCGATCTCATCGCGTTTATCTTCGCCGTCTCTCTCATTCTTCTCTCTCTCTCTCTCCTTCCTTTGTCCCCTACTGCACACCAGTTATTTCCCTTTTTGTGTAAAACGACCTCGCACTGCTAGTAATTGACGTCGTCGCAGCTGCAATTCCGGTCTGTTGATGCGTCGGATTTTGTCCAAATTCTAACGAATCTGGCCCAATCAGACGATCCTTCGTCCATATTCCGGATATGACCAAACCCGTTTGATCCTTAACTAAAAAAAAAAAGGTGATTTAGAAGTCGGTACAATTTTTTAGACTTATTTAGGCAAAAGTACAATCAAAAACTTATTTGAGATAAAGTGCATATTTTTTAGAAATGTCACTGTTGCCATCGGTAAAAAATGTATGGATAGAAAATCTTTTGTATTCTATTCTTTTTTTTTTGCTACAATCAAGTAATGAGAGGTATAATATGAGCATATTTTTTCTAACAATTTCTATAACTTTCTCTCTCTCTCTCTTTCTCTCTCTCTTCACCTATTTTCTTTTACTATATTTATATTAATATTACAACAAGACAAAATAAACCAAACAGTTACATCCATCGATAAACAGTTATACCCATTAAAAAAATAGTTACACCCATTCAAAAACAGTGACACCCATTAAAAAAATAGTTACACTCATTTAAAAAATAGTTACACCCATTAAAAAAATAGTTACACCCATTAAAAAAGACAAAAAAAATTTTTTTCTTACATCTCAACAACGAACAATATATGATATCTAACAAAACATCTTGACCAAATAATTTCCATGACATGGGGACGACATATATATATATATATGTGTGTGTGTGTGATCATTTTGTTTCACTTTCACAGTTTGTTTCACTTTATATATACACAATATATATATATATATATATATGTGCGTGTGATCAATTTATATGTGTGTGTGTGTGTGATCAGTTTGTATATATATATATGTGTGTTTGTGTGTTTGTGTATGTGCGTGTGTGTGTGTGTGAGTAGTTTATATATATATAAATATGTAAAGATTACATATTTGTTTCCTAAAATAACTGTCAATAGATGCATAAATCTCTCACAAAACTCTTCATTCAAAATTCAAAAATTAAAAAAGATAACAAATATGTAATCTTTATATATTCGTTTTCTAAAATAACTGTCAATCATAGCTGCATAAAATAAGGAAGGGTGTTTAAGTAAAAAAGATTTTAATTCATTTGAATTTTGTACCTAAACATAAAAAGTTTTATAAAAAATGTATTTAATAGAATAAACCACTTATCCATACACTTTTGCCTAAATAAGTTTAAAAAATTGTATCGACACCTAAAAAACCAAAAAAAAAAAGATTGGTAAAATCTCATTTTGCCAGCCCAAAGATACAAAAATTCTCGGTTTGTCCTCTAAATAATTAATTTTTTCACATTGTCCCTCAAATAATAAAAAATGTTATAACATGATCCACCGTCTTATTTCTGTTTAGTCATCCATCTGTTTTGGAATTATTAAATGGTTGATTTGACAAAAAACAAACAAACGACCAAACATAAAATAAAGCAATGGTCCACACTATAACATTTTTATTTTTCTGAGGGGATAATATAAAAAAATTAATCATTCGGAGAACAAATATGAATTTTTATATCTTTCAAGCCACAAAGTAAAATTTACCCAATAAGATTATTGTTCCGGCGGCTATGAAACCATCAAATTCTTCCTCTTTCTATTCTTTTTTTTTTTTTTTTTCAGACACTATTAAAAAGAGATAAACCATAAAGTTCAAACCCACAATCTTAAGATCTAGAAACAAGAGCTGTGGCTAATCTCTCTTTCTAGTGTCCGAAACCTCTGAAATATAAAGAAAGTCTCAACGTTCAATTACTCCATTCGATTCAGTCCATATTTTTGTAAGCACCCTTTTGAAAGTACAATCACAACTGGAATGAGTGTGTGTGTGTGTACTTAAGTTCGACTTCATGGGTTCACTGGGAAAGGACTAGCAGAAGCAATAAAAGCTACAAGGTCGCCAACAGGACCTTAGACACATTATTGTGACCAGAAGAGTTCCTCTATACTTTTAATCAGCAGAATGTAGGTCAAAAACCAGTATCATTCCCAAAGGCCAACAGAGGGTTCATCACTGTCCTAATACTTGTCGCGCAACCATGTATTAATAGGACATCCACCACCCGGTTCAACAAAATGCACAGGACAAATTATATATATCGTAATAGGAATCGCAGCAAATCATTCGACACCCCATCACTGGAGGTTGAAAGCCTAAAGTAAACACAATAATAACCAATAAGCATCACATATTCACAACATCTCAAGGGATCATCACTTATATGCAGAGAACTATGGTGGCAACCTCAAGACTTCATGTTGCTACGGTTAAGTAGCAAGATAAGATATAGTTCAACTAGCATTTTTCGTGCAAGATAAATAACCTTGACACCATAAATGTTACAAGACACATGCACAATTAGACAATGTAGGGATCACATTCGAAAGGAGAGTGATAGGTTTACAGTTTCATTCTTGTTGATTTGGAGTAAAGTTTTACGATAAGTACCCTGCAACTTGACGATGCAAATGTACCTCAGAAGAGGTTAGCACTTTATAACATCTTTTTGATAGAGAAGTTAAAATTTTAAAAGCATGAAAGTCACATTCTATGAAAAACAAAGCTGTGCTACTTTGATCTTTCTCTTTTTTTGGGGTAATGATTTCTTCATAGATGGAAAATCTTGAGGGCTAATACTGAGTTTCACTATCACTATAGTAAGTTCCCTTCTTCCATATTCAGGTAATCTTCCCCATCAAACCCTTCTGCAAATGCCATTTCATCAGAGCATCAGTAAATAAAAGAGCTAAAAATAAGAACAATGTTGAAGAAAGTCTCTAGAAATACAATGAACACAAGGAATTCTCTTAAACAAGACAATATGGAAGATTAGTTCATTCCAATATCCTTGCAAAACAGGTTCACATGTAGATATGACATGGAGACATTCTAGCACAATTTTTCATTGTCTAAGAAAAGGATAGTGTGAGCACATATTTTCAGTCTCAAAAGAACGAACAAGATAGCAACATGAAACAATAAACTTAACACTGAACGAGGACCATGTGATTTGTCTATGTATAATGAGAGTCCACCTATTTTACAGGATGACGAGAAAAGTAATAAGGAAGGCCAGACACACTCAATACTGAACTTCAGGTGCGAAGTATGATGATAGAATACTCACATCATCACGCACGTTTCTAGTCCGCCCACACCACCCCTACTCAAGAATCTTCAGGTGGTGGCTGTTGCTGTGGCCACATCTGCTGACCTATGTAAGGATGAGGTTGAGGGCCATAAAGAGCTTGATCCACAGGCTTCCCCATGTACATCCCTGGAGCTCCAACCTGTGAAGCATGTTGCGGTGGCATATAATAGTACGGAACACCCTCAGTTGGAGCTCCAACAGGAAGAGGTCCCCTTGGGATGGATGAAAATACCTCATCTTTCAAATCTTCCCTAGGGACAATATCGACCAAGAAATCAAATATGTCAGTTCTAGTGATGGCTGCCGCAATATCATTCTTCTGAAGCGTCCTCCTTTTGTTCTCCTCTGTGTGATTCCAAGATCGCAAAGTCAACTCAAGGATAAACATCTCACACGCCCTGGCAAATACAACCGGAGCCTCAGCTGCTATCATTCTAACATCCTCATCTGCTTTCATAATCTTCTTTATCCTCGCCAATGGAAGGCTATGGTTTTTAAAATCAGTTGTCTGCTCGATATCTTGGTACTGGTTTGCCCAAAAATTGTGTAGTTGTTGCTGCAATTGCTGTTGCTGCTGCTGATGGATGTGCTGATAAGCAAGCTGATTTTGTGCAAGCTGAGCTGGAGAGGCAGACAGACCAGATGATTGTGAGGGAGGCTGAACTGATCCAACTGATGCAGGGGAAGAGAACCCCACCATTTGGTTAGCTTGATATGGGGCCACACTATATGGCATCTGAACTGAGCTACCCACCACCCCAGTAACTGGAGGCTGGCCAGGCCCTTGCTGATCCATTTTGAGAGAGCAGACTCGCTAGGAACCTTTATTCTATGGGAATTTCAAATGTCGAATGTAGAAAAAACCATAAGATTTATTAGAACACAAAATCATATTAAGCACTTCATCATAGAAGATACCAAGCTTCAGTTAGTAGCCTAAACCCGGAAATATTTATGGTATACATGCACACCATGCACCTATACAAGTAGCTGCTACTTCTACAGATAACTAAGAAATAAAAGTTTCCATAAATCCATAACAATCTCAAAAGTAATGAAAGTGAAAATAGATCCAAATGCAGACAACCTCTTGGAGATAATCCAGGAGAAAATCAAATAATTTAGGCCCATGGTCCTTTATGATTATCAAAATCCTCAGATTTAAATTCATCTTCAAGTGTTTCCACCATTCTTGTTAGAAGTTGAATTGCAACTCTTTGCAAGCATCAATTCTTGTTTGAATTCATTAAAAGACCATTAGGCTTAATTGATCCATATACTAGGGCTTCACATGGGAGCAGAGAAACATTATCTGCCAATTTCAACAGAGAAATCTCTCCAACACGCAAGATTGTACCGTGGGAAACAGAATCCACATCTCAATTGACTATTAATTATCAGATTTGCACTTATAATGAATAATCATTGGAAGTCAATTTCTATAATTTAACCCAGTTATCAACTACAGCTTTTCATCTCACTTCTTTTCGACAAAGAACTTCGTTGCAATCAAAAATATTTCAGTACGAAAAAAGTTGCCCTCTAGAAATTCTGGAAATCTGTGCGTGCCAATGATATAAATTTAACATGAATGTTTACCTTACGAAGAACCTTTGGAAACTTCTGTACTCTAACACTCTTTTAATTTATGTCAACTTAAATGAACAAATAGTGCCGATAATGATGACTGAACACCTTCCTTCTGATCAAACAGTGAAAAAAGAACACCATACCACCAACATTTGCAACCAAACATAGTTAGAAAATCCCAGTCTGATATTCAATTTTACAAGGAAGTAAAAAGGAGGCGGCAAAGTAGAATTTTATTGCTATCACTAATCGATAAACAACTATAAATTCAGAAAGCACCAATTCTCAAATCTACTAATGGCATCTATGGAAACCTCAATTACACAGTTAGTAACGATACAAAAATATTTCTCACTAACAAGCATCTACTCACACAAGAAATTCAAGCTCACAATCAAGTTGGGTTCACACACACATATATATACCAAAAATCACATAAAAAAATCATTATTCTTGATTTCTAGCTGACATAAATACATGCATGAACCTAAATGACAAAAACGATACCTTTACAGCGATATTTACTTAGAATTATTGGTCTTGCTCAACGATCAAAACCTTACAACCAAAACCCAAAAAAAGAATTAAGAGAATCATCAGAAAACTTTGATCAAAATCAAATAAAAATCGATATCTACACAATGGTGTTCATGAAAATCCAACCTGGGTTTTGGCAATTGGGTATAGTAACAGCGAGTGTGAGAGACAGATCAACTAGGGTTTGGAATACAGAGACGAGCCAATTGAATGAAAGTGGAGGTTGACTTAAATGCATACATCTATTTACTTCCAATTTCCAACTGATTAATATTCCCAATGACCTAAAACTACCCACTTTGACCTACTTTGATTTAATCTCATGATTGAACATTTTGGTCTTTTATTTTAAATTATTTCTTAAAATTTTAATTATTTAAATGTTTTCTCTAAAGTATAATTTAGGAAAAATGTCAAACACGTCTCTTCTACTTTACCGTATCTCTAAGGACACCTTTCTATTATCAAAAACATTATTAACATCCCTTTTAGTATATATTTAAACTTCATTGACACCTCCTCCTTTAAATCACTATTTATAACAAAAGTAAATTATTTAAAATACTAAAATTGTTCTATATAAACCTTTTACAATCTTTTAACATAAAATTTGAGCTGAATATTTTTTTATATATATATTAAATTTGAGTTGATTAAAAAAAATTCTACATATTAAAATTTGGGGGTAAACTACATAAATGGGTCTTGAACTTTACTGTTTTTTTTAAATTGCCACTTTAACTTTCATTTTTTTTATTTTACCCCTGAACTATTTAAATTATTTTAATCAACACATTTCGTTAGATTTCAACATTAAATAAGTAACGGCAACTGCAGATGGAATGTTGTGAAAGGCGGTTTCAACATTTCACTTATTAATGGTTTAGGCGGCATAATTCCCTCGCTTTAGATCCTTCTGATGCTCTATGCCTAGAGCAAGACTCCTTTTCTCCTATATTCAACGAATGAATCAAAATAAATGTGTTAGGGTTAGGGTTTTGTGTTCCTCACAATCATATTGACTGAATGTTGAAAATCGCTAGACATTTCATCTCCTTCCCATCTCATACATTCAACGAATAGACTACAATGACTTGGTTATTGCGGATAGCGGGTATTACCTTCCATCCACAACAAGTCTACTGTAAGTATTGCATCTCATTCCTATAATTTTGGTTGTTTGGTATTGGGTATTAGCTAATTTTCTAGTTGTTGATTTTTCAGTTTCGGGTATTAGGTTTTAGGTATTCTGTTCTTTAAAGAAATTTGGTGTTGAGTAGTATTGTTGGGTATTGGGTATTGTGTTACTTAAAGAATTTGGGTGTTGGGTGTTGGGCATTGGGGGTATTGTGTTCATTAAAGAATTTGGGTGTTAGGTGTTAGACATTGGGGGTATTGTGTTCCTTAAAGAATTTCTTTAAGTGTTGGTATTGGGTATTGTGTTACTTAAAGAATTTGGGTGTTTGACTATAACATCAAACTAATTTATTTGAATTTTTATATATTGATTGTCAGTATTTGACTGTAATTTATTCTTGTGTTGGCTTCAACATGAAATGGGTAGGTTCGTACCCAAAAATTTTTACTATAGAGATGCATTATGGTGGTAAGTTCAAGTATATGCCCCGCAGAATGTACGTAGGAGGGAAAGTTAATCATTTTAAACTGTGTGATGTTGATAAGATGTCACACTCTGAGATAAAGTGAAATAACAAACTCATTAGAGGGTCAGAGGGTTGTAACACGCTTATCACTACAAAAAAGAATTGAAACAATGAGAAAAAAGAAAAAAGATGGTGGACAATCAACTCAATAATGGTGGAGTATTTTGTAGGATGGACAAAGTAGAATGTGAATATAACTTAAAAGGATATGTAAAATTCTCCAGATGGATGTTCTTTGTTTTTTGGGTTCCTCGAGTTTTTTGTTTTTGGTTTTGGACATTGTTTTGTGTTAGCTAAGTGCAAGCTGCCTTGTAACCATTGCTCAAGTGTTGTGTTTTGTATAGATGAATATCTTATTATGAAGTAAAGGTTTTTGTCTCAAGTATCATGTTCTTTGTTTGCATAATGATTTTCTATCTTCTGTTTGAGTTTGAAGACACTGATTCATCTGAAACATATTAGAAATTAGTATTACATCCTTACTAACTTAACAAATACACCAACTACATCTTTCCATTACTAATTAACATTACATCCTTACTAACTTAACAAACCATTAATATGGTAAAACTACAATTTTAACACAATCATTACTTTCTCCTGCAATTTCTTTTAATCAACGTTTACAGTCGGTTCAAGTTGTCTGTCTAAGCTTGTTGATGCTTTTCCACTAGATCCATTGCTGGATACTGCCCACACTACCAACCACGAAACTAGCAATGCAACCCACAAGAAAATTCTCTTCTTTTTTGTTTGCTATCTTGTTTCTCTGCAACTAAAACTCGTTTTATAAATCCTGGAATTATCTGCCGCGCACGAGGACACATAGGTGGGTCATACCAGTCGAAGAACCCGTAACCCCCATTCTACAAGTACATGAAGCATATTAGATATGTTAGAATCTATAAATTACCTATAGCAGAAGAACATTAGTGGCAACAAGCATCCATGGCTTTGTTTCAATACATGGTGTATATGTTAGAAACTTACCATTGACATGTAGCAAGAGAAGAATCTCCTGCCTGAATTAATATCAGTCCAAGACGTCTTCATCATTACTTTTCTCCCACAGTGGCAGTAAACATCTATAGCTTGCTTTTCTTCTCTCTCTCTCTCTCTCTCAATTGGACAAAACAGAGCCTGGGTGTAATAAAACAAAGCATTAGGAGGATCTGAAGCGAGGAAATTGTTGGGGCCTAAACCATTAATAGGTGAAATGTCGAAACTGCCCTTCACAAACATTCCATCTAACGAAAGGCGTTGATTAAAATGATTTGAATAGTTCAGGGGGTAAAATCAAAAAAATAAAAGTTCAAGGGGCAATTTAAAAAAACAGTAAATTTTAGGGGTCATTTATGTAGTTTATCCTAAAATTTGAGTCAATCAAAATTCGATTCAAATTGATTAAATTTTATTTCTTACGTATTAAAATTCAAGACGATTTGAAACTCTACTTTGAGTTGTTAACTCCGATTAAAATTTATATTTTTTATTTATTAAAATTTGATTTAATTTGATTAAAATTTATTTTATGTATTAAAATTTGAGTCAATTAAAATTTATATTTTTTTATATATCAAAATTCGAGTCGATTAATTTTTAATGGAAGTTGATTAAAATTTGATTTGAGTCTTGAATAGAATTTTAATCAGATAAAATTTTAATAAGTAAAAAAATATAATTTTTAATCAACTCAAATTTTAATATATAAAAAATAAAGGTCCAAATTTTAATACATAAAAAAATTAAAAAAAATAGAAAGAGTTTCATTGAAGATATGTATATCTAGAAAGGGTGTGGATGAATTTTTTCTAAAATATATTATAGACAATTTAATAAAATTATATTTTAATTAAAATTTTTAATCTGACAAGAAAATTCAGTAAAGATTCATAAAAATAGAGGGAATATCCTTAAAGATATGATAAACTAGAAGGGATGTGGTTAAATTTTTTTTTATAATTTAGGGGATTAATTAAGATAATTGATAGTTTAGGGAATATATAATTTAAAACAAAGGCTATAGGTTATGAGACATTTTATGAAGTTTACTTACAAAATTATTGAATGATTTGAGCAGTGTCAATTCAACTCGCGCTCGACTCAATTTGGAGTACATTGAACTTTTTTCAATATATTAAATAAATAAAATCTAACTCAAACTCATTTGATTGATGAGCAAAGTTAGGCTTGATTAAATTCGATTCGGCTCGAATTGTTCCATATGCATAAATTATTTATATTTTATGACAAGGTTTTATTCGCAAATAAATCTAAATTGTAAACACTTTTCTCTCGTATTCTTCTCTAACAAATCATATAATTTTAGAATTTTTTTTGTTGTGAAGTCATTTACCTTAGGATTGAATATTAAGTAATAATGTTTAGTTTTTAAAATTGTTTATTGAGAAATTTAATTCGATTTTAACTTGAGTGTAACTGAAATGCACTTAAACTTCTATCGAAGTGTACTTGAGTAAAAATTTAATTTGCACAATCAAAACTCTGCTTAAACTCGAGCTGGGTTAGTCACAATCAAACTAAGTTAGAAAATATTAAAAATAAAAAATTATTGTCTTAAAATACTAAAAATAGAAAACTATTGTCTTAAAATACTAAAAATAGAAAACTATTGTCTTTTGCACTTGTCGTTTGTGCAATGTAGCTTTCGAAAACAATCAACTTTGCCAAGAGCATTAATTTTTTTACTCCACCAATATTATTATTTAAGTTGTTTTAACATTTAAAAAAGCAAGCATGATATGTATTTATATATTAATTTATACTCAATTATATTATTTAATGGTCATTTCTTTTCAAGAGCAAAGCTAGGTGAGAAAAGACATGAGCGGAAACATCTTCTCATTTCAATGACTTTTTGTGGGAGTGAGTCAAGAAGTGATCAAGCAACAATCATTGAGAATCCAAAGTTCTTGTCCACTAGTTGGATATTAGTTCGAATTCGAATGATTTTTTCATATTGTCAATAATGAGTGAAAAGATCGCATTCTAGTTGCATTATGGGTACATTTAAATATAATTTTACATTAATTAAAATTATTGTTACTTTAAAATCTGTTAAAATCGATCGAGATATTTTAATCAATAAATAGTTTTTAGGCGACTGTTTGTCATAGATTCAAATATTTCGTTTCAGAACTTTCTTGAATGAAAAAGCAATGAACAAACATGGTGCAAAGAATTAAAAAAATAGATTTTTTTTATTAATTCAATTGAATAAACTTTAGTTACTAAACGACTGAATAAACAACTTTAATTATAGCATTAATTGTCTCGTAAATCTAATCTAAAACCGTTCCTAACAATACTTAGATTGTGAGTCTTTTGATCCAATGTATGTCTTTTATATCCATTGCTTTTGACGGTTTTACTTCTGATTACTATGACTGATCAATAATTTTTAGTAAGTTATCTATTTCTTTTCAAATATGTGTGTGGTTAATCATCTTTAACCTTTTTTTTTTTCGATTCTACCACATAACACTTTCTCAATGCACCTAAGATGTTAAGTGTCGATACATTGAATATTCCTGAGATATAATATTTTATGCCTGAACAATTATATTTGATGAGGCCAAAATCAATTGCGCTAAGCCCAATGAATCAAAAAGGCCCAAGTCAGCTAAAAGACAGCTCAATCCCACGTTGCAGGTCCGACCCAGTCTAGGATTCAAGAAGTCCGGAGAGATAGGAGCACGTGAAAAAAACTATCGGGATTTACACTCATGGAAACCTAATCCTATTTTAATTATACTTACCAAAGAGGAGGTGCTCTCTTCCTCACGTCACTGTCTCTTCATTTTTATATAATGTAAGCTCTCGTCACATAGAGGACATGATCTTGAGACATCTACATCTCTACACCTTGAGATCTCTCAACACACTCTTCTACACCTACACATTTGTCTTCTATCTCCTTTCTATTGTAATTCTACCATTGACTCATCAATAAAAAACTTCGACTACCGCTGTCGTTTTCTGAGAATAGAATAAGTTATCCAAACCGAATTACTATACATCATTATGTTGATTTATTATTTACTGTTTTGTCATTAATTATTTCATTTATTGTTCATTAATCACACCATTTACATATACTCGACTAGTGATTTTGTACGATACAAATTTATTCATTATCAATATTGACAATATATCTAAAAAAAAATTCAAAGTGAACCCATGTCCCCGGTCTCCGCCAATGGCTGTAGAATCAAGACTCGAATTCTTGGCGTCTAAGTAAAGTTGAAGAGTACGACCACAGGAGCTAACTCAGTGAATTGTTTATGGGGGGGTGATTAATTGAAGGATAAATAAAAGGGGTATATCGACATTATATATAATATCATGCTCAACAAAGTTCATTACTTCATTTTTTTTCACCTCAGACCATTCAAACTTTATTGAAATCAGTTCCTGTACACTGGTTGAAGTTCATGACATAAAAAGCCCACTCTCATTCTTCTGTTAAGAACTACATACCAACTCTCACTTCAAATTCTTTACATGGACCCCACTCATTTTGATTGACATGAACATCTCTCAATTTTTTCATCTAAAGATAACAGTCTTCTACTACTTTGTGGCTGCAAAAACTGATGGCCCTTCCACCTGAAACATCATCCACCAACTTCACAAATCAGCAGTGGTAGGAGAGAGAATATGTGGCTCAAAGTAGCACATAGACAAAAACAAGTAGATTTTTATAGACTACGAAATATTATCAACAAATGCTAAGAGAGGCAATCATCCTATGAGATTAACCCTCATCTTTGTGCCTAGCTAGACCTTTGTTGTCATTTGTTGTATGTCACTAATCATTGTCTTCCCACAAGATAAACTATTGGCGTAGGTCAATGCAATGCCCGAGAGTTTCGTAATTACTGTGCCTGAAGAGGGTCATATGTACACAACTTTAATGCTGATTTCAATTATTTTTCTCATAAGTCAAGATAAAACAACTTTATTGTGAAAAGTCCCACAGTACATGGCTTTTACAACTATATCAATATATTTATTTTCCTATATTTCTTTCCCATCCAAAGAAGATGGAACATGGGATCATATTGAGCAATAAATAAATGATACTAGATGAGGCATGACTGTTATGTTGGTGTGTACCACATAT
>CM042194.1:29676897-29693163 GCA_023539305.1 Ilex asprella
ATGATACTAGATGAGGCATGACTGTTATGTTGGTGTGTACCACATATACAGCATACCACATAATAAAAACTGCTGACCAAATCTAACTTATTTCAATCCCACTCAAAGTTGATCCACTAACCCCGTAGTGATGGGAGTCTTCATCAAGAAATATTTTTCAGTAATAAAATCGAGTCTTACGAGTTTCATGAGGGCTATGTTTAATTCAAACGGGTTAATATGATCATATGAAAATATGTGGCCATAATTAAAAAAATATAGGATAAGAACAGCATGTTAATTACCATGAATTTAGCTCCCCAGATTTCCTCCTCAGTGGCAGGAACAGCAGTGACCTTGTTCTTGGGATTTTCATAGCTTCTCAGTTCTCCAACTGCTGTTGAGTAGAAACATCCTGCAAAAAAAAAAAAAAAAGATTGCACCATTGTCAAATGTCCATGTGGTCACAATTTATTATATTACTAGTGGGTATTTCAACGCACCAAGTTACATAAAAGAAGGTTCATCATGTAGTTATTAATTTATAAGACGAAAACAGAGAGATGATTAGTGATTAGCCAACTCACCTTGAGGGAAAGAAGCAAGTGACTTGCCACAAGCACCTTTAAGCAAATCAGCATCATTAGCAAATGCAACATACCCATCAGCAGTGATTCCCCAATACAGAGGAACCTTACCAAATTGATCCTGTCACAACACCACCAACCCAATTGTTGGTAAAGTACCCATCTAACCATAAGAACAACTATTGCATAGAAAAACTTTAAAAGTGAGATTATAATTCAATTTGGTAAGCTTACAGCAAAATAATATCATCTGAATCGATCCTATCGATTGATTCTAACATTGTAGGATTGATCTCAACATTTTTTTTTTTTTACCATAAGTTAACCTTTTGGTATTTTAACTTGACAAAGATGAATGGTCGTCTCATCAAATTGAATCATAAGCTCACAATTTTGTAGTGGCTTTTGATGTGCAAGTGTATTGGGTACAATAGTTCTCGAGCAATAAAGAATTCAATGAGCAATTGGTTGGTGGAATGACTTACAGTGGCAACAAACAAGGTAGAAGTGGACTTGTCAAAGACAACGAAAGCGAAATTCCCCTCAAGGTGGCCAACAACATGGTTAGGAGGGTAAGGTGCCCGGTCACGGAGGGCCTTGTAAGCCTCGATGACCAAAACCGCCTCGTTCGCAGACTTGGCTAGGCCATATTGTTGCTTCAGACTCCCCAAGTTGTCAAGTGCTCCCTCAAACAAGCAGAATATTTCATCCTTGACTGCAAATGATCTGCCATTTTCATCACCCAGAGTTAAGTTTCAGTGGAAATAGACCAGGGGGTGAAGGAATAAAATCTTATGACAAACAGAAAAAATAAAACCACCACTGGCTAGTTAGCCTGTGTGCATATAACTTGATCTAGACTTTGTTTATGCCAAATTAAATATTTAGCATAACAGTGATGCCACGTTATCACGTAATTTTACCATCTAATAATAAGAATCCATACTTAGGAATTCCTATATATATATATATACATGTATGATTTCCTGTAAAGTATATAAATACTATTAATTTAATATCGTGGTGTCACCGTTACATTCAATATCTTCTTCAAACAAGGTACTGTTGGGTGTTGGGTGTTGGGATTGTTGGGTGTTGGGTGTTGGGATTGAACGCACTTTGAACCCACAAATAAACACACACAATTGAAGAACAAACCAAGATCATAGAGCAATAAGAAACAAGAAAGAACAAGATATACAAATTTTACATGGTTCGGCAATTTACCTACATCCACGAAACTACAAGAAAATCACTATTGAAAGGGAGGAATACAAAGGCGGCTGGACAATACACTGGAAACCTTAATCACCAAAACAATAGTTTTTATATGTCCTGCGCACCCGGCCACACCCAAAAATTTCAATTAAAAAACCACCCAATATTATTTCGGGTAGGGTCATCATCGGATCAACACAAAAAACTAGGCTCCACAAAAGTTGGTATCCATCTTTTGTTTTCAAGTTTAATTTGAAATCTAAATAAGTTATATTATGAAATTTTAAATTAACATATTTGCATGACTTTTTACTAGTTTTATTACATATTTTACTATGACTAGATTTGGATTTTCTAAATTATATTTCTTTAATTTTAGTTTGGTTTTAATCAGCCATAGATTTCATTAGTCTCTACGGGATCAGACTTAGATCCGCCTATATTATTAAACAAACAACAGATAATTGAAACGGACACAATGGAAAGATCCGGATCCACCGGGACTGGTCACAAGGTGGTGACCAAACAATACGAAGAAAAGAAGAAAGAAATAGGAAAGAACATAAAAGAAAAGAAAATACATGTCGGATGGGCTGGTAGAGTTGATAATTGAGTCAATCTAGTCGAGTTCGACTTTTGACTTTAAATAATTTTTTAAACTCGTAAAATAGTTGAATTATTTGGGATAGACATAGATTTGGCTAGTTTTAAACTTGGCTCGGAAGTTTTTGATTTTTTTAACGAGCCGAGATTGAATAAATTATTCTAACTTGCTTAAGAAAACAAGCTCA
This sequence comes from Ilex asprella, assembly GCA_023539305.1. Classification (NCBI taxonomy): domain Eukaryota; kingdom Viridiplantae; phylum Streptophyta; class Magnoliopsida; order Aquifoliales; family Aquifoliaceae; genus Ilex; species Ilex asprella. The sequence continues at coordinate 29,679,473 of CM042194.1, forward strand.
ATTATCAGCCCAGGATGCATCAGAGAGAGAGAGAGAGAGGATATTCATATTCATATGCATATAAAAGAGACTTGCAAGTATAAAACGAAAACAAATTTCTCAAAATTTAGCAGAGAAACTCTCTAAATTCAAACTGAATAATCATAATATTATGAGAATTTGAGCACTTCCGTTGAATAATCTTAATATTTTTTTCGATTTTATTATCATATTTATGTACCTGGGATGTGAAGCAGACTCGTTGTGGTGACTGTAAGCCATTTGGACGTGATCGCCGATCTGTACAGATACCGCCGAGGAGTTGTTTCCGACAAACCGGTTGACCAGCTTCGCCGCCGTTATCTTCGGCGACGGAGTACGGCAGCCTGCTGCCACCAGCTCGTCCGGTGGCGACACTATTGAGCTGCTAAAAACTCCCAACATAGTTGCCTGTATATTCTCTCTCACGCGCACAGAAAAACACACACACTCATTCACTCTCTCTCTCTCTCTACGACGGTGAGGCCTCCTCAGGACAATACAATAATAGAAAGGAAAGAAGAGAGTGGTGGGTCTGAAATTTATAGAAAGAGGAGGGAGAGTATTATTGGCACTTTGTGGAGAATTAATTAACATTCCTCACGGTTTACTCAAATTATGAAAGATACCCTCATATTTTCTAAAATTTGATTTGTTTCTCTATTAGATTTTGTCTTCTAATCAACTGAATACTTTGTTCACTATTTTTCACTTATTTCTTCTTTGTGTATCAAAATAGCTCCCATATCCAAATACATAAACTTAGTTTAAGCCTACAACAAGCGCTTGTCAAACATTTTCCAATTCCTCACCTGTTCCATCTCATTTTTCTCTTTTTTTTGATTATTTTCTCCACACACACCTTTAATTGAATAACAACCACGACCCTAATCAATCCCCCGCACTGACTCGATTGAAGTCTTAGTATCACCCCACAACCATCACTTACCTATAAATAACCGCACTTTTACCCTCTTCAAATTAACTAACACTTTACTCCCTTCTCGAACCACAAACCACACCCACTAGCCATCCTTCTTCAAATCACCAACTCGCTTTCCTCATTTTTCATTAAATCATTAATCTCATTAAAACTGGCAACCATATCCCACTATAAAAAAGTAAATTCTCTAAAGAAAAATAGATTTCCTTAAGAAAAATAAATTATGTGCATAGTTTGTTAGTACTATTAACCATAGAATTAACGGAGGACATATGTTGAACTATGAACTGAATAAGGGAGGAGTGAAATGTAATTTTTAATACTTTAAATTTAATTTAAGTAAACCACAAGGATCGGAGTGTAAGGATTCATTTTCTGTGTCTGATACATTTTTTTCAATCCAAATGTCCAATGGAGTACAGGGGCCACGTGGAGTGGGACCCACTTATGGGCGATGATAACAGTGTTCGGATAGGATCGAGTGGGCCCAACGCCGGAGCTGAAAGCTATAGCGTATACGGGGTGCAATCATACAGACACAGTGGAGTTTATGGACTCATCCACTCGATCGGTCAATCTTTGAATGATTTGTACTTTGAATGTGCATGACATATGATGCGGCTTAGTCATACATTACAATTTTTTTTCTTTTTCTTTTTCTTTTTTTATAACTTGTATTTTTTTTTTCTGGTGTGGAATATATGCTGGGGAGGCTGTCATGTCCAAGTGGACAAAAGTAGAAACCAACTCCTAGGAAAAAGAAATAAATAATAAAATATAAAAAGATGACTAGATAAGATGTAAATTGTTGAAAAAGATAAGAGACTTGCAAGTTGGTGATGGTGACGCCCACTGTATTGTCCCAGGCCCATGGTATGGGAGCCTCAGTCTGTCACATTGGCCCCATATTGCCTTCATTTATTTATTGAATTACCCCTTTAATGACTATAGTGCGTATTTTATTTTATTTTTTTGTTAGAGGATGTTCAGATTTACATCGATAATTTTCTCGACCTCTAAGATTGGTTATCGTAGTTCGAACAAGTTTAAGGAAATGTTCTCTAAAAAATAAGAGTAATTAATTTTTAAAAAATGTAACTAATATCGAATCCGAGATTTTTTTACTTGAAAAAGGGCATGTTTAATTAAGGCTAAGATGATGTGGTTCTCATGTTGCCTATTAAGGCTCCCTGACAAACAACTTGTTGTTTTGACACTGGGGCTTGTTTAGTATGTGAGTTTGAAGGTGTTTGGGAACATAGATTGGGGGAGTAAACCCCCTTAAATTTATATTTAACAAGTATGAAGTATGAATAAGATTTCAAACTTGATCCGATCATAAAACCCTCATACTTGAGTTTCATGAAACCCAAGGGGGGGTTGGGTTTCATATGCGGGTTTGGGGGTTTAACATGTAAATAATATTTGTACTTTTGTATATCCTATATACCTTATATATACAAATTAGTTAAGAGACAAAATAGTCATTTGTATACAAATATATTATCATAATAATTATATATCCCAGTACATACCAAATGTGGGTATGAATAGCATTGAATGTTGAATCCTGTCTTTGAATCGCATATTTAGGTCAAACCTGGATTTAGACAATCCAATCCAAACCCCTCTAAAAAACATATCAAATAAGCCCTAGAAGTCATCTTTTTAGGTATCTAAAAAATATTATCAAAGAGTAGTTTAAGTGGTAATAAGAACAAATTATAAATTCAAAGATCTTGAGTTTGAATCGTGACATTCTATTTGGGTCAGACTATAAGAGATTTATCCCTCACAAATATTATAGTCCCAATGTGGATGACTTATCTTTGATTGGACTAAAGAAAAAATTAGTCGAAGTTTGCATAAATTAATCTAGACACTTCCAACCATTGAACTAAAAAAAAAAATGGAATAGTTTGAGATTGATATAGGTAAAAGATGATTCAAATTCTTTAATTTGCCATATAAATCAAATTATATCTAAATTAGAACTCGTTTACCAAATGAATCAAGATTGAGCATCATTCACATAGTTAATCTTAAATACGAGTTTAATTCAAATTAAATGAGCAGAAGTTAAACAAGATGTTTCTAACTCATCACGGACACGAGTCAAGCTAGAATACTTCGAATGAAACAACCCTAAATAGGGTCGATATTCGGGCCAATTCGGTTCATTTTCATTTATGTATATTGTCATTACACTTATGTTACGTATATCTAATTGTCTAACTTAATTTGTTAGCCTAATCTAGACCATTACACAAATTCAAATCATCATGTTTAAGTAATACTTTTGTAATAAGTCATATCTTCTCTGGTATAGAAACTAGGGTTCTATTCTCAAAATAGCACCAAAACGAGCTGTAAAGGAAAAATACATTCTGTAATGTACATCATGAGGATCCCCCGACCCCAACAAATATATGAACAAATACAACCAAAATTGCCACTTGAAAAAATGACAAGCAATGGAATTGTGGATTTTCTTAAACCAACCCCACAAATGGGCCTAGAGTTATCGTTTAAGATGTGAAATCCAAATAAAGACAAAGGTAGCTTAAATAATAATACAGATAAATTATAAATTCTGATATCTTGAATTTGAACATTAACAACTTCTTAAGGCCAAGTTATAAGGGATTTATCCCTCATGAATCCTCTAATATTAGTATGGATGACCTGTTTTTAATCGGATTGGGGAGAAAATTAAGCGAGATATGTCTAAGTTGACTCAAATACTCCTTACCATTGAAAAAGAAAAAGAAATCCGAAAAAAAGAAGTTAAGAGTCTACCAAAGATTGAAAGGGTTGTAGCACAATCACTATTTTCCATGATTATGACTTGCCCCAAAAATTATGTTATTCAATCTAGGGAAATTGAAGCCACATATCTTCTTCCTTTTTCCACTCCTCCAAAATGAAAGTGACCATGGTGATGGGGATGTACATGGATATCTTCACATCCCCAATTAGCCTACTGGTGTATACATGAAACTAATGTGTGTGTGAGTTGGACCATTCAAAAACATCCATGTAGCTTTTATCCAATGCCACAATTGATTGATTCCCTTTGTTCAATTTCTAATGCTATCATCTTTTATGTGGTCTCGAAAGAAGTCGTTTGATTCAACTTATTTATCAAAAGAACTTTGTCATTGAATTTGGGAATGGTTCTTTTTATAAATGTGTGAACTTTAAAGAATTTTTATCCAAATTAATCTCAAATTGTTCACTAACAATTTGGTTTATTTATCGCCTGCATATCAAGTCAACACAAATTAAATAACAGGATTCAAATTCAACTTTCTACATAATATATCTATATAATAAAACATATAGTCTTGTTTATACAAGACATAACAACAATTCAAATCATTTAAATTCAACGGCTGATATTACGAATTAAATTTTAATATTTTAATCACAGTAACCCAACTTATTTATATTTAACTTTTTAATCACGATTAAAAAATGTGTTTTACACGGGATACCCTAGTAACACAATAAGATGCAGGAATCACTAGTGATATATCAATTCTCACTCGATTAACAAAAGAAAGGGCTCCCATCAGATGAGGACATTGACTAACATAATCTCCTTGCAGTTTTCCCTGGGTGTGTGGAGGATGATGTGTTAAACTATCTTTAAGTGTTTGGAGTTAGCACTTTGTTTGGTGAGAAAAAAACCAGAGTCTATTTTAGTGTATTATCTGCTGCTGTCCACTGTTTGTCATGCAATTTATAAATATTGATTGATTAGCATGAAATCTTGAGCTTAATAAACAAAGAACCACTGAAAATTCACTAAAAAAGGGGTCCACTTTACATAATTATCGGACCTATAACGATGTCAAATATCCATAAGCCCTAGTAACACGTCACATGTCTGAACTCGGGTCATCACTTATCTCAAATTCCACTACATTGGATTTGGATTCTTTTAGCGTAACTTTGTATTCATAAATCAAAGAATAATTAAGGTAGTGTTTTGCACCGCTTTTTGAAAGTGGTTTTTTTTTTTTTGGCCTCAGAAAGATACCATCTGATTGAGTCGTGTATTCAGAAATTTATTCTTTCGGCTTCTAAAGGCATAGCTGTCGCTACCATTGAATCGTGAAGATGCAAATTCTCCTCAGGGTCGGCTTGGGCCCATGGACCACACTGTTAACCTAACAACCCAATATTGTATATGACTCGAATCGACTCGTATCATGGCTATGGACATTAATTGCGATCCGCGTTGGCTTGGACAAATGTCTGCCCTAGACCTGATTTGTGCCCAGGCATAGATGTCGGTTGATGGGCGGCCCAACCCGGTGATGACCCTAAAATTCTATGATATTTAAAAACTCGTTCAAAAACACATAGGGTAGTGTAGCGGTTGGGTCTTTTTTTTTTTTTTTTTTTATAATTTAGAGTTTTCAGGTTTAATTTCTTTTCACATCGAGACTAAAAAAATCTCTTCTCACACCAATTCTTAAGGGCTAGTCACCCTTATCCATTTGATGACATGTTTTAGACCAACTCAAACTACGGTGGTCCACCATTGATTTTGAATGAGTAATCGGTACAAACTTAAACATCCTACAACCGCTGGACTCGACCGTGGTAGGTCAATATCCTAGACGATTGTAATTTTTGGTATGATATCTCTTTTTTATGCTATCAATATTGTTTAAATAATGGACGTGTTATTACAATTATAAAGAATAGTAATGTTATTTAAACTTAATTTATTGATCTAATCTATCACAACCACTGGATTGATTACGAATCCCAACATATATTACAACTCGTTTTCATTCCAACGATTATGAATAATTAAATCAATAAATTATTTCAAAATAGCATTGATTTATAAAGAATTTACTTGAATCAGAGCATACAAAATTGCGAGCACTTGATAATAATATCAAACTCAATACAAGAGACCTATCAGAACTTGAAGTTGGCACACACTGCCTCCTCCGCCAATAGTGAAAAACTAAAGCCTACCTTTGAAGAAGCCAAATCAAACTCAACAACACTCTCCTCCAACTGATGTGCTCCAATTACAATCGAGGTTTGTGCATCTAAACCACCATCTACAAAACCTAAGCACACCACTTCAGGACTTATCTCCACCATTGAATTAGCCCCATATACCTTCCAATACACTTTCTTGTTCTGAAACACAAATGTAATTACAGGTACATCCACACCAACCATAGTAAAACCCAACATTCTTCTGCTAAAACACTCTGTGAAAGGTGCCACAGGAGCCACTTTGGAAATCTTCATGGCTTTAAGCTCCTCAGCAAATGCTTCAGTAAAAGCCTTATAAATTGAGCTCTCAAGAACAGTATAGGGGTCTATTGTACTTATTTTTGTCCCCCCAATACCCTGCTTGTTGATAGACAACAATGTTGAATTTATAGAGATGGGTTTTGTGTCAATCATAATAGACTTAACAGCAATGAAGTATTCTGCAGAGGGTCTTCCTTGGTAAATTCCTACAAAGCTCACAGGATTTATGTAGAGATTAGTGTAAGAAAAACTTTGTGATCTGTCAATGACCTTTGATTTGTTGTAACTTGGATAAAAGAGGTAAGGAGCATCCCCAAACACTATAAAACCATTAGCCTTTGAGGTGGAGGGTAGGCCTATGGTACCAATTTTGGTGGTGTACCTAAATTTACAAGTGAAAACGAGTTAGTTACAAATCATCTCAAGCCATACTCTGACTCTATGATGTCAAGTTACAACTCAAAAAAATGAATCAATCTTCTAATGGACGGTCGATTCCAAAAAACTAAAGTTTGTCGTAAGTTTCAAAGATTAATTTATAATATTTAGCATGATATTGAAATAACGTAACCTAAAATCTCACCTTAAAGTGGATGGCAAACACAAGGCAAATTTTCGAGGCAAGCTTCCGCCGAACACTGATGAAAGTTGGCTTGGCAACCCAATTTGAGTCCTTCCAAGGCCTGCCATTCCCTTAGTACCATTAACAAGGCCGCGTAAAAGCCAATCCCTGGAACACGAGAAAATAAATTTTGGGATTGTGACCTCACGACCGATGTGTATCTCTATTTTTGGAGTCGAGAATTGATACTGTGACCCTGAACCATGGTCAGACATTGTCTTGTCTAGAGCTTGAAGTGAAATGACATCTGTAGCTACTTCTTCGTACCCTGCAAGTCCTGCTATGGTGTTTTCTGGGTCAAGAAGACAAGTGTAATTTGTGCAGCCAGGCTGTGGTGTCCCGAAGCAAAGGTCACAGAGGCTGGCCTTGGCAATTGAACAAGCAGCTGAGCCGCAATGGCCTGGTTGGTAAGTGGAGGAATTGTAGTCCGTCTCGCAGTCCATCCATAAGTGTCGGCCACCAAGATCAATGACTAGGTTTATTGGTTTGAGAGGTGTACCTAGGCTCAATTGGGTTGTGTATTGGAGGGTAGAGGGGTCTTTGGAGACTGGGAGGACCAATGCTTTAGGTTTGTGTGATGGTTGGGATTGGCAGAGAGAGAAGAAGATGAGGAGAGAGAAAGTAAATAATTGAAGATAAGTCATTGAAAGATTGAGAGAGGGAAGAAGATTGTGTCGAGGGCAATGAGTGAATGGAATGGGGCAACCCTTAGGGGTGTTCCAGGTCCAGTCTCAAGCCTCCCACCTTGCAACTAAGCGGTGTGAAGTTTAATACTTCCCATAACTTAGAAAAGTCAGTGATCTTTATTTTTTGGACAACACGTAGTTTGAGGTACAGTGGTTGATTCAGAGTTCGAAGAAGAAATAGATACAAAACTGAACATCTTAAAAAAAAAAAAAAAACACATCTGTGCTTTGTTTGTATCTGTGGATGGGTCTTATTTTGTAGAGCTATTGGTTTTAAATGAAAGTTATTTCTTATTAAAATTTAGGGTTAATTGTATTAGAAGTCTTCAAATTATAGGGTTTGTCTCATTTTGTTCCACAATGTTTCAATTGAATCATATTGATTTTCAAAGTATTTAATATGTTTTTATATGGCCCTTCAAGCAAATAACGTCTAGATTGCTCACGATTTTTATTATAAATTTGTCACGTAATAGCTAAATATAGACAAAAAATAATTTTGATAGCTCTTAAACATAATTTGGGTAGTTCTTGACAAAAAAATGTATAATATAAGTAGCTTTTGACCAAAATTTAGATAATTCATGATTAAAATTGTAGAATTTAGGTAGTTATTTAACCAAAATTTGAATAAAATTTTGATCAAGAGTTAACCAAATTATTTTTTTGTCCATATTTAAGTATCATGTGACAAATTTATAATAAAAAATCGTTAGCAATCTAGACACTGTCTGTTTGATGGACCATATAGAAACATATTCAATACTTTAGGGACCAAAATGATACAATTGAAATATTAAGAACCAAAATAAGATAAATTATATATTTCGAGAACCTCTAATACAATTAATCCTAAAATTTATTTATAATAGTGTATAAACAGATTTTTATCGTGTTAAATTTATGTGGAGTATAAATTATAATTTGCCCGAGTCGTGGTGTGTAATTTTTTTTTTTTGACAAACACCAAATAAACCTAACAGTCGTCGTGGTGTGTAGTTATGTGTCACCACTGCCTTTCAAATTATCATTGCCATGTGCGCTGTGGCCACCGCACTTTGACTATAGTAGATATTGGATCAGCCATTATTCAATACCTCACAGTTGATTTTCTTGACCAACAATGGCATATCTATCAAAATTTTTGAGAAAAATTTCAGTCATATTTCTCTCAGTTTATTATATTTTTAACGATATTTTTTCTATTATTAAAAATATCACTGACACTTTTTATAATTTATATTTAAACATCATTAACATTTCTTATTATTAAACTACCATTTCTAACAAAAAAAAATCATCTAAAATATCAAAAATGCCCTACATAAACTTTAAGTAATTTTTCTACATAAAATTTATTAAAATTCGAGTCGATTAAAATTTATTTTTCTACATATTAAAATTTGAACTAATTAAAATTCGATTGAAATTGATTAAATTTTATTTTTTAAAATGTATTAAAATTCGAGTCTATTAAAATTTATTTTTTACATAGTAAAATTTGAGCCAATTTGAACTTCATCCGAGTTGTTAGAGCCAATTAAAATTCGTTGTTGAGTCGATTAAAATTTATATTTTTTTAACTTATTAAAATTCATGTCAATTAAAATTCGATTTATTAAAATTTGAATCAATTAAAATTTATATTTTTTATGTATTAAAATTTAAACTGATCAAAATTTAATACGAGTTGATTAAAATTTAATTTGAGTGGATTAAAAATAATTTTTAATCGACTCATATAGAATTTTAATTAGCCCAAATTTTAATACGTAAAAAATATAATTTTTAATCGGCTCGAAGTTTAATACGTAAAAAAAATTAGAAAACAGAAGGAGTTTCATTGAAGATATATTATCTAGGGGGTGTGTGTGGATGAAGTTTGTTTTCAAATATATTATGGGTAATTTAGTAAAATTGCATTCTAGTTAATATTTTTAATTTGACAAGGGTGTCACTGAAGATTTAAAAAATAGAAATGGTATCCTTGAAGATATGATAAACTAGAGGGGTGTGGTTAAAATTTTTCCAAAATTTTATCAAATTTATATCTTAAATTAATGTGAACTATAGGATCAATGAGCTTCACAAAATTTTACTGACTATCCAATTACTCAATTACTCTCAATCTGTCGTATCATTTGAAATCTGTGATTTGATAAAAGACTTGGTTTTTTTTTTCGAACAAAGATAAAAGACTTGGTGATGGTGAATATAGCATTTTTCTTTCTTGACAATGACAATTGAACACTTTAGACCTTTTTTTTGGTGTCATGGTTAGAGCCTTCGAGCCAACTTTTGTACACCTTAATTTTTTTCTTGGTTCGATTAATAACAGGCCATCTCCTAGAAAATTGAAAAATTTATAAGAGATAAATTCCTAATAATTTAGCCGTAAGCGAGTTGTTCTAAACTCGGGATATTTAGATTTATAGCTCATTCATGTCTCCATTGCGTTATCTCTTGAGATTGAAGTTCTTGTTATCAAACGGTATTGAACCACATAAAGTTAAAGTTGAAGTTGAAGTTGGCACATGTTTGTCTGAACAAGGGTGAAGACCTGAACCACAGCATTGATTTAGCAAGATCAAACTGCAAAAGATTGTCCTCAATTTGATGTCCTCCAATCACTAGTGAAGTCCTTGGATTCACCCCTCCATCCACAAATCCTAGACACAACACAGTATCACTAACTTGCACCATTGAATTTGAACCAAATATCGTCCAGTACACACTCTCTCTATGCAACACCAGGTCAATGGGAGGCACCCCAGGGCCAACACGGGTACTGCCCAAGTTATTTGAGCTATAACATGTCTCAAAAGGCGCCACCGGCATTACTCTAGGGACATCAGACAACTGTTTGATAAATGCTCGAGTGAAAGCATTGTAGATTGATGTCTCCATAACTGTATAAGGATTGATGGTGCTGATCTTCGTGCCATCATAGCCTTCCTTGTTGATGGACAACAGTGTTGCATTAAGCGGCACAACTTTTCCATTGATCTTGATGGACTGCACTCCAATGAAATATTCTGCAGAAGGCTCACCCGGAAAGAAAACTGTTAGGATTTAACTCACGTAAACCCACAGACAAACGCACACAATCGAAGAACAAACCAAGAACATAAATCAATGAGAAACAAGAAAGAACAAGACACAAAGATTTTTACGTGGTTCGGCAATTTGCCTACGTCCACGAAGCTGCAGGAATTTCACTATATTGAGAGAGAAGGTTTACAAGAGCGGCTACAATCAACTCACGAACCCTAATCACCAACAACGGGTTTTTATATGTCTTGCACCGGGCCACAAAGTAGGCCCAAATGGACCAAGCCTCAGAAACTTTCCCATTAAAAACCACGCAACATTATTTCGGGTCGGGTCATCATCCGAATCAAAACTGCGAAAACTAGACTCCACAAAAGAACCCAACAAAAACTCCTGCAGCTGAAACTGGATTTTTTATTAGTGGGGTGTAGATAAGTGACTTAGAGACCTCCACATTAGGGAGCAAAACATATGGGCCGTCGCGAAAGAATAATGATGAGCCCGAATTTTACCGGGCCAAGTCCAATTCAAATAAACTGAGGAAACCCAAACAGAGCAGGGACAACCCACCGAAAAGGAGTCCAATGCACCAAAAGACCAAGAGACCAGCTCCAAGACCCCCAAAGGAGGGCGCCGCCCAGGGCCAGGCCCCCCTGGTCCGTCCTCCAGCCTCTCCTTCGCTCTCTTCTCCTAGCCACTCAACCTCAAGGCAATCTCAGCGCCAAAGTGACTCCGAAGACCAGGTGCAGCCTACTCTAACTCCAAGCTCAGGCTCAAGTACACTCTAACTCAAAGTTCACCTCCGAAGGAATAGGGGCATGAGGGAAAAATATCGAGATACGCATCACGGAGATTTACTCCTACCAAAAGTGTGCTTACCAAAGAGGTCTACTCCTACCAAAATAATGGAAGACCCCTTTCTCACGTCACCGCCTCACCGCCATAACTCTAGCTATATAATGTAAGTCATCTCAACATTAAGGGCACGCCTCCGAATCCCATACACTCACTGCTCTCTCTCTCTCTCTCTCTCTATTGTAACTCTCCAGAGTAAACTCTTCGGTGACTATTATTCATCAATAAAGAACACCAGACCACTGCTGCCGTTCCCGAGAGTGGACGTAGGTCACCCAGACCGAACCACTATAAATTTCTGTGTTTACCCTTTATTTACTATTCTGCCATTGATCTACCATTGATTGTCTATTTACTGCTCATTAATTGTGTCTCTTGATATACTTGACTGTTGATCTTGTACGAAGACAATATTGTACATCATCAAATAAGACGCCATGAGATCTAGTTGAAGAAGACAAACAAAGAGCGAATTTTCTGGGAAAGCTGAAGGCTTTAGAGAATTGAGAATGAAGCCCAATTCTAGTCCGACCGATCCCGGCCATTCCCTTAACTCCATTGGCAAGACCTTCTAAGAAAAATGTGTAGCCACAAGTGAAGATAAATCGTGGAACTTAAACAACCCGGCCAGGGTTCAACCCATCGGTAGAGTGGACAGAAACAACATCTTCCGCAAGCTCACCAATGGAACCAACCACTGCTATATTGTTAGCAGGGAAGTGTGAACATGTGTTATTATTGCACCCTGGCTTACACTTATCATAACAATTTTGGCAAGCATTGGTCCTAGCAAGTGAGCACTGGGTTGAGTGGCAACGAGCGGGTTTATAAGATGAACTAACGTAGCCATGGTCACAAAACACCCATGATAGTCGTGCGTCAAGGTCTCGAGTTAGTTTTATTGGCACGAGAGGAGTCCTTTGGTGAATTTGAGTAACGTATTGGAGGGAGGTGGATGAGTCTTTGGTGACCGGAACGACAAGAGCGCGGGGCCGGAAAGATGTTTTGGCTATGGAGGGTGAGGTGAAGAAGAGAAGAGAGAAGAGGAAGAAAGGAAATGGAGAAGCCATGGAAAATGATAGTGATAAGAGCAACTCCAACAATGTTATCTAAAATAACTACTCAAAATATATTTAAATATTGTATTATCTACTTTAGTTAACCACTTTTTCAAATTCACTATAACAACGTTATCTATTTTAACTAACCACTTCAAATAACTTTCAATAATAAAATTCAAAAAATAGCAATTCAACTATACATTGTATAAATTTAATCAATTATGGGCTACAAGAATAAATATCATAAAAGATGGGTGACAAGAGTAACTATCATAAAATACTTAGGGGTTTTTGCTGAATTTTTTGATTTTTTTTTGGGTTTTGCTGGATTTTTAGAAGAGTTTTATTGGATTTTAGGGGGAAGTTGTTGGATTTGAATCAACTCATCGTCTTCCCCGTTCTGAGAGAGAGACCATATAGATCAATACACAGGAAATCCAACAAACAGATAGAATGCATTCCAACAGGCACATATTGGTGATTGCTCTCAACCAAAAAACTACCTGAATCTTACATAGTGGAATTGAAATTGATCAAAGAATTTACTAACGATCAATTGAGAGGTTTTCGAATAAATGGGAGCTATGAAAACTTACTTGGAGAGGGATACTTTCAGAACTCAAGAGGGTTTGAGATTTGTGTCCCAAACCTATCGTTTCAGACGATGAAGACTTATGTGGACTGATTTAGACGACGAAGCATTCAGACAATAAAGTCTTCAGCAATGAAGCCTCTGAGGGTGTTGTTGGCGTAAAAAACAGAATAGCCAGCTTCTTTACTCTCGCAAAGAGCAGCCATCCAAATAGTAGTAATGAGAAGAAGCTAATGTGACAGTTAGTCCATTAGAGACAATATTTAATGATTACTTATATAAAATAGCTGAGACTGGTATTTTATGGAAGTCCTTGGAGTTGCTCTAACACAGAATATATGGTATATGAGGGGGAGTGGGAAGGGTCTGTAGCTAGCCTAAGTTATTGTGATGTTATCTAATCTCTCTGCATTGGTGAAGTATTAGTGAAGTTATGACAGTTGGGTGTGGATATGAATGTGAGCACGTGAGGCGTCTGGGTTTGGGTGTAGAGAGGTTACAGGGTAAGGATGGAGAGTTGGTACCCACGAATCATGTCGGTAAGGGTACGATTTGACCAAAAACAAAGTAA
>CM042194.1:29693263-29711987 GCA_023539305.1 Ilex asprella
TGATGCAAAATGACAATGAAAAAATTTGGATATGACAACACATTGCATAAATTGACAATACACTGCATAGATTGACAACACACTGCATACATTAACAATTACAAGATGTGACAATGAAAAAGTTGAGATATGACAACACACAGAATAAACTCACAAAGCAACAATGATGATTAAAGTAAATAGGACATAAACATAAACGTTATATGCTTAATAAGGTGAACAATAATTAAAATTTTTAATTTTCATCAGACATATACTCATCTGATAGGTATTGTTCATTAGATAATATCTTAGATCGCTTAGTAGTTGTTAACTCCCTGACAAATGCAGTTGTGATTATGTTAGATGCTATTTGGAGCATATGATATTGGCACTTATGCAACATCATCATATTATTCTCTTTTCGTATACGTTTAACTGTTACTTCATAGTTGACTCTATTCTTTCGGGGCATGGTAAGTGAAAATCTATGTGACACCGATATATCAAGTTCTCTCATATCTGTGCATAATGACTGTGATTCATTAGCACAAAAAGCCCACTCTCGACGAAGTCCAACACAATACTCATTTGGATCAGAAAACCTCTCTTGTAACAAACACCACCAGCCACTCAACAATCACCATAAATTATGATCTTCTTATGGCTCATTCTCGCACAAAAGGATGACATACTTGAATGAGTAAATAAAATGACATTATTGTTAAAATTCCCAATTGGCTCCATTTGAAATGCCACAAGACATAAAAAAGTTCAACCAACTTATATAAGCTACCATGTGGATTGTGAGCTAGAATAAAGAACATCTTAATATCTCCTACTGCCTTCTTACTCATAAGAATTCAAATAAAAGAGTCTCTATTCCCCTCGATTTTCACTAATGTACAAACTATAAAAAAAATAACATTTTCAAATCTCCTATCCCAAAAGTATCCTATTCATACCCAAAAAAACCCAAGACAGGTTGTCTTTGACTATATAACAAGAATATTCCCCAAACATTGTCCATCAGCAAAGTCATTAATAAATATTCATCTCTCACTGAAATAAAATTTAGTAGATAATTTTCATAAAATTAAAGTAAATTAATAGATAATTCCAATTAGATTAAATTAATATAGAAATTAAATTAAATTAACAGAGAATTTAATTTAACTTTACATGTATAATTAACAGTGTATAGTAATCCTTTTCACTTCTTGTGTACTATTGGAGGTCCTTCACCAAATTGTTCACATAGATCTACTTTTGAATCTCAAATGCACAAAATATTTTTTGGTGAAAAAACATTTGGGAAGTGGAATTTATTCCCATGCTCAAGAATTTCTTACCATGGGCAACTCTAGGCTAAATTTAAATCTACAGTCATGCGACGATAAGATGAAATAAAATTTAGCAAAGAATTTTCATTAAATTAAATTAAATGAATAGATAAATTAAATTAGATTAAATTAATATAGAAATTAAATTAAATTAACAGAGAATTTAATTTAACTTTACGTGTATAATTGACAGTTAATTACAAACTAATAACACAATTAAAATTAATTTAATTGAAACACAGTTGGTGGTGAAACACATACTGCAAGAGAGGAGAAGGGTGGTGGAGGTGGTGTTTGTAGGTGGTGGTGTTCGCTGTGTTCATGGAGATGTCATCTGAAGGAGGTTGTGCTGTTGATTTGACTCTTGAATGAGGAGTTTGGGAACTCAAATTTGGGTTCAGACAGGATGGCGGGATGCTGGTGAAGATTTCGCCTGAAGGGATCAGTGGTGCTGGTGATTTGTCGATGTGGAGTTTCGAATGGTTATAATGATGTTGTTGGTGATTCGCCTGAGAAAAGGTTCAGGTGGTGGAGGAGGGTTTTGGTGACCTTAGGTTGTAGCTTGGGTGGCTCTTGAGTGGTGGCCGTTGGTTGTAATAGCGGTGGGAGATGGGTTACAATTTTAGGGCTCAGACAATTTGGGGGAAGAAGGGAATAAGGGAGAAGAGGGAAATGTAAGTTTCGGACTTTAGCTAAAGACGTCAGTCTAATTGACGTGTTTAGTTAAAAACGTCAATTAGGCTGATGTCTATACTTCCCAGGCTCTTAGCTTAAAAACGTCAAATGGACTGACGTTCAAACGTCAGTTCATTTAATGTCTTTAGCCTAAAAACGTCAGTCCATTTGACGTTTTTAAAAAGTGTCTGTATTTGAGAATTATTTTCAAATCCACCCTTATTTGGGAATTTTTTTTTAAAAGACCATGGGATGGGTCAAAAGCTCCTCCTCATGGCTATGGTTGTGGCTGTTTCTTTTAATTTTCTTCTTTTTTTCTCTCTCCTCTTTATCTCATCCAGCTCTATGGCAAAACCCTCTTTCAGGCCTAAGGCTCTTGTTCTTCCTGTATCCAAAGATGCTTCAACTCTTCAATACCTTACCCATATCAACCAAAGGACTCCTCTTGTACCTGTAAGACTCACCCTTGATCTTGGTGGCCCGTTCTTATGGCTCAATTGCAGTCAAGGCTACGTTTTTTCAACCTACCGTCCGGTTCGGTGTGGCTCAACTCAATGCTCACTTGCTAGGTTTAGTGCCTGTGGAACCTGTAGTAATGGTCCTTCTAGGTCAGGGTGCAATAACAACACATGTAATCTCATCACTGACAACACTGTGATTCGCACCACCACTTTTTGTGATCTTGGTTAAGGCATCGTGTCGGTTCGATCCACGGATGGGAAGAATCTCGGCCGAACTATTTCCGAGTCCCAATTTCTATTTGTTTGTGGTGAAAGTATAACATTTTTATTACAAGGCCTTGCTAGTGTTGTTAAGGGTATGGCTGGTCTTAGGAGGACTCGAATCTCACTTCCTTGTCAATTCTCTGCTGCATTTAACTTTCCGAGAAAATTTCCTGTTTACTTAAGTTCTTCAACAAGGTCTAATGGTATCATCTTCTTTGACAATGGACCTTATATATTTATTCCTAACTGTGCGGGCAAATTTTTGCAGAATATAGATGAAAACAGGATCTTTCCCTTGGTGGACTCGAATCCGTCGAGAAAGGTCGGGTTCCAGTGGTGAGGAATGAGTTGAAAGGGCTAAAGATAGCCTAAGGAGCGGTGATGAATTGTCTCTGGGCTCCCCTGTCATCCCTGGAGGATTGGGATGAGTTCCTGGAATGCAAAAAACAAGTTAGAAGGGCGCCAGAGTGTTTTCAGGTGTATCCCCTCTGACGATCAAGTCAGTATTTGAGAGAGAGGATGAGGAAAGCACTGTATGGCTCTTTAAAGGTGATTTTGCGTACCTTTACATTGTATTTTCGAAGACTATTTATACTCACTAAAGACCCATCATTGCTGAAGGTCTACATAGTAAAAGACATTAGACATAGGGCAGTGTGCTCCCTATTCTGCATTGGGGAGACCCCGCTATTAATTGTTCGGCGTCCCGAGCACATAATGCTCGTCCTTTTAATCAAGGATGTTAAATGCTCGGAGCCTGGAGTATTGAATGCTCTTCCTTCTAATGATGATGTATTAAATGCTCGGTTCCTGAAGCATTTAATGTTCCGAGCATTTAATGTTCCTTCTCCTTGACTTCCTCAGCCATTATGGATATCTTTTATGCCAGAGGATTCAGTAAATGCTTGCTTGTCTTGGTCGTATGTTGGCAGGAGTTCTTTTGTAACTTCCCCTCTTAGCCCATGCTTTTCGCCACGTGCCGGATCCCTACTGGCGAAGTGTCTTGATCACCCTGTCGCCCTGATTTCGTCTGCGCAGAATGTCACCATCATTCCTAGTCTAGTTCTGTCTGACTAGCCGTCAATCAACCAGTAACCTTTCTAGTAACTTGGAAATACGTGGTCAGACTAATCACAACAAGTAACTCGAGGACCGAGGACACGCGGCTGTTTCGAGGCAGAGGTACCCCCGAGACTGAGGAGTCGAGATGGAGTGGTGTGGCCAACCCCTTGGTGCCGAAGGCATGAGTCATCCACTAAGAATCAGGGTGTCCTCAGTGCCGAAAACACGTGCCGATGATCCACACAACCCCCAGGAGTGTCCCATCACTAACGTTGATGCCTCAAGCTCCCTTATCTACCACCACTGATCATCAACCCTGTAGTACTGCATCAGCTTACCATACAGATGAGCCTTCTTATGAGTTCTTTATTGGTGTAAAATCAGTTAAAATCGAAGAAACCCTGTTAAGTACTGCATCAGCTTACCATATAGATGAGCCTTCTTATGAGTACTTTATTGGTGTAAAATCAGTTAAAATCGAAGAAAAACAAGTCCCAATAAACAAAAATCTTCTGTCCATAAACAGTAAAGGCTATGGAGGAACTAAGATCAGCACTGTAAACAACCTATACACAGTCTTGGAAACTTCAATCAGGGCCGGCCCAACATGTATGAAAAAAAAGCTTGGGCTTTAGGCCCAAGATTTTTAGAAAGACCCATAATTTTAGGTACATTACTATAATCAAAATATTCATTGCAATAATTTGGGTCTATAATCCAATCCATAACATTAAAAACTTAGAAATTAAAAAAATACTCAAAAGTCAACTCATATTTACACGCACCCACTTTCTCTCTCTCTCTATCTCTCTCCGGTAAAAAAAATTGAAATTGAAATTAAACACTTTCTCTCTGTGGTAAAAAACAAAAACAAAAATTGAAATCTCTTTTTCGAAAATATTAACACATTTTTCTTCTGTCTTCCTCTCACATAGAAAATTAAAAATATATTAATTTTTTAAAAAATAATATTAAAAATAAAATATTTTTATTTAATATTTTCACTTTAGGCCTCAAATTGATTTGAGCCGCCCCTGACTTCAATCTACAGTGCTCTGGTTAATGCTTTTGTGAAAGAGCTTTCCAAGTCTTCCAACACCACAAGGGTGGCGGCAGTGGCACCCTTTGGGGCTTGCTTTGACGCCAAGAACATCGGAAAAACCCGTGTTGGCCCGGCGGTGCCACATATCGATCTTATTCTGCAGAGGAAAAGAGTGTACTGGAGGATCTTTGGACCAAATTCAATGGTGCAAGTTAGGGATGGTGTTATGTGTCTGGGTTTTGTGGATGGAGGTGTAAACCCTATGACTTCGACCGTCGTTGGACTGGCATCAGATAGAGGACAAACTTCAGCAGTTTGATCTGGCGGAATCAAGAATAGGGTTCAGTTCTTCTCTCTTGTTCCACCAAACAGCATGTGCCAAATTCGACTTCCAAGGCAATGCTCAAGTAAATGGGAAATAGCTTTCATCACAGGATTAGATCTGTTATTTAGTTTGGATTTCCTGTTAAAGCTTCTTCGATATCCGGTTCACCTTGAAACTAATAGTGAAATTATTTTATGTCCTTAATGTTATTATAATTTTATGTCCTTAATGTTCACCTTAATTTTTTTTCTCGATACCTAGACAAAACCTATATTAGTGTAGGAAAAATACTAAATAAACTTAAAAACTTAACTTGATAAATTATTATCATCGAATAGATAGTGGGTCATAATAAATAGTAAGACTCATTATTAAATTAATAATAAATATAACAGTCTTATCATAAACTCAAATTTCTAAATGTATGTGGCAGGATGAGAATATATCCCATTCCAATGGAAAAGGATAACATAAATAGTGTATAGACTTCCACTCCTCTCATCAATAAATCAGTTCGTTGAATTCTTGTTCATTTATCACCAATATTTTCCAAGGCATCTACATTTATTGTTCGAGAAATATTATTTA
Organism: Ilex asprella; assembly: GCA_023539305.1. NCBI lineage: Eukaryota > Viridiplantae > Streptophyta > Magnoliopsida > Aquifoliales > Aquifoliaceae > Ilex > Ilex asprella. The sequence goes on from CM042194.1 coordinate 29,699,003, forward strand.
GATCTAAAAATTTGATCTAATTTATTGACATAATAATATGGCTTTAGTAGAACCATTTGATCAATATCAAGTTCCAATGTTTGATAGGCTCCACAGTCAATCCAAAGGTTATAGTGAATTAGGTCAGCAAATTAGGTCAGTAAATTAGGTCCCAATAGCATTGCTCTGTTTGTTTTTCTCCTCCCCTCATCTCTTCGTGCTCTCGCCCTTCATAGTGATCACATCTTTCCTATCCAACGGTCTCATTTTTTTTTTTATTAGTTCAACCCTTTGGAATGCTTAAGTTAACTTATACGTACTTCGATTAATTTTTTTTTGATTGATTAAAGGTAGACCATCCATGTCAGGACAAAAGTTATTCATGAAGGATAAATCTTTCATGGGTTAACCCCCCAAAATTATCAAAATTCAAACGATGGACATTTGAATTTACGGTTCGACTTTATTATCACTTGAGTTATCCCTTCCGTTCTCATCCTTCCAATCTTCAAAGGGTCATCATCTCTCCGATGCATTAACTAGATTAAACAAAGGACTCCATTCGTGCCAGCAAAACTAATTATATATGCTAACGAGTGATTGATCCAGTCGGCAAGAATTCGAATGAAAAGAGAGCTAATTTCACTATGACCTCCCAAGACGATTTCTAGGTTATCCTTCAAATGAAAAGAGAGCTAATTTCACTATGACCTCCCAAGACGATTTCAAGGTTATCTTAAGGATAAAGTTTTTGGAACCAATCAAAGCAATATCTAGAGCATTTTTTAACAATATCTATCTAAGCAAATGGACCACATAAAAATAAAATACATTATCCTCATTTTATTTTTATATAAAATATCCACATTTTTCCCCAGAAAGTAAAGCACACATTTTATTAATAGCAAAATAAAATACATTGGTGTGACCACTTCAAGCAATCATGAGTTGTACCCATTTATTTAGCAACTAAAAATCATAACAAATAATATATAATCAAACCACTAATTAAACATTGGAAGCTATTTGATTAAACATTGGAAGTGAAGTTGAAGTTGGCACAAGTTGTTTGCTGGAACAGGAGAGAAGAACTGAACCCTAGTCTTGATGCAGCCAGATCAAACTGCAGAAGATTATCCTCAATTTGATGCCCTCCAATTACTATGGAGGTCCTCGGATTCACCCCTCCATCAACAAACCCTAGGCACAACGCTGTCTCACTAACTTGCACCATTGAGTTTGCTCCAAAGATCCTCCAGTACACACTCTGGCTTTGCAGAAGAAGATCGATAGGTGGCACCGCTGGACCGACACGGGTGCTTCCGATGTTCTTGGCATCAAAGCAAGCCCCAAAGGGTGCCACTGATGCCACCCTTGAGACGTTAGAGAGCTCTTTCACAAAAGCATCAACCACAGCATTGTAGATTGAAGTTTCCAACACTGTGTACGGGTTCACAGTGCTGATCTTAGTTCCTCCATAGCCTTCACTGTTTATGGCCAGAAGGGTTGTGTTTATTGGCAACAATTTTTCATTGATTTTGATGGATTTTACTCCAATGAAGTATTCAGCAGAACGGTCACCTGAAGAGTAAACTGCTGCAGTACTTACTGGGTTGATGATCAGTGGGGTGTAGATAAGGGACCCTGAGGGATTAACATTGGGAAGAAAAACATAAGGACCATCACCGAAGAAGATGACGCCATTAGACCTTGTTGAAGAACTCAGGCAAACGGCAAATTTTCTAGGAAAACTAAAAGCAGCAGAGAATTGAGAAGGAAGTGAGATTTGAGTCCTCCCAAGGCCAGCCATGCCCTTGACACCACTAGCAAGACCTTCTAACAGAAATGTTGATCCACAAACAAACAGAAACTGGGACTCAGAAACAGTCCTGCCGGGGTTTTTCCCGTCGATGGATTTGATGGATACAACATCGGAACCAAGATCACCGCCGGTGGCGGTGCGAGTAACGGTGTTGTCCGGGAAGAGACCACATGTGTTGTTATTGCATCCTGGCCTAGGGGTAGAGAAACACTCTGAACAGGCAGTAGACTTAGCAAGTGAGCATTGAGCTGAGCGACACCGGGCGGGACGATAGGTTGAAGAAACATAGCCTTGATCGCAATCCACCCATAAATCCTGGCCACCAAGATCAAGGGTCACACTTACCGGGACAAGAGGGGTCCTTTGGTTGATTTGGGTAATGTATTGGAGAGTTGAAGCATCTTTGGATACAGGAAGAACAAGGGCCTTAGGCCTGAAAGAGGGTTGAGCCACAGAGGATGAGAAACAGAGGAGAGAGAATAAGAGAAGGGAATGGAGGAGAGAAGCAGCCATGGAGATTGATGGTGTTGAAAGCTGGTTCTAACTTCTAAGCCATCGCCCTTTATATAGCTACTTTAGGTTCTTAATTACGTGTGGTCAAAAGGCTTAACAAAGTCAAGGATGGAACGAGCAAAAAAAAAAAAAACAAAGTCAAGGATGGCGACTGCTGCAAGTTTTGTGTGCTGATTTAATTATAGTAATATTATTTTTACCTAAAAATTTAATATAATTTATTAGTATAATGATATGATTTTATTAAAATCATTGGATTAATACCAAGTTCTAATATTTGATGGAGCCCACAACTAATTCAATGGTCACAGTGAATTAGGTCAGCAAATTATTTTAGATTTTTAGACCCCAATAACATTGCTCTTCTGCTTATTATTTTCACAAGAAATTCTACGATACAATAAATTAGAATATAACACCCAGTTATTTCTAATTTGTTGTGCACTTTAAGTTTTTTTTTTTTAACACACACTAGACACAACCTCTTAAAAGAGGAAGTGCCGAGTGAGTTTATTACTATTTTTTGGGTCTCAATTTTGACCTGGTTGTTGTAATAATAATGTACTCATATACATGGATATGTTAAATATCATCTAAAATAGGTGATATAATAAATCGGTATTGATGATACCAAAAATTAACTAAGGTTAAATTCGGACCCCACAGTTCATAATCATTAACTCAAGGTGCGTAGGTCGGGAATATTCAGCAATGAGACCCTCGTGCATGCGATGACATATAATTGCTGACACCCTCCAGAAGGTTATGTCACGCTTAGGAAATGTAACCAATAATAACCAAATATTCTAGCACATGAGTCACAACCGTCTCAAGAGGAATCACGTTGATTACGCTAGGATGACATCGATTACAGAAAAGATCGCAAATACCATGCAAGACAACAATACACTATAAATAGGGATCAAATCCCTTGAATTTAAAGAAATATAGCAATCATCTATGTATTTATTCTGTGTAATCTCCTTCCCACCAATTAATAGAAAACTCACAGGAACTATATATTCTATTAAAGTGAATTAATTAAACTCCCGAGTTGGTGAATCACCATAAATTTTTTGTCTATTCAACTTTGTTATCTAATTGAATTGATAATTCAACCACCAAGAATTTAGTAGTTCTAGCTGGACATTCCAGTGACTCCCAAATTTCTAGATAGTTCACCTCTTTTCAGTTGCGCAAAACACACCATCAAATATTATTCTCACCGATAGTGTAAACCCCATAATTATTATAATATCCTTTTATCCTTAGTCCCATGGATGACAGCAAGATTAAGTGTGTCTTTTTGCATGGAATATGTTTCTGCCACATTATCTAGTCTTAATTTTTCATCTTTTTTGTTATACTAGTGTAACATTATTCTAGAGTTATTATTAATAAATTAAAGACGTAAACGTTACTAATGAAAAATACATGTTTGAATAGTCCGATGCTTACGTGGCAAAAGCCACATCAGCTTGAATGTTGACTACGGCTCACCGAAAGACTTTTCTCCGGTCCACGACAAAATCCATGTCCGCCGTGCCGTTGTATTACCCAAGGTATCAGCCTTATATTTGTTAAAGCATACCCATAGGTTGGAGAAATTTTTACGTGAGTTATACACACCACGTGGCTGAACCAGGTGGTGTGTACACCCAATAAATGCTTGTCAATTAACCAAATGTCAGAAGAATTTTTAAAGAAGCCAAGTCATCAATTGAGCTGGGTTTGTTGACGGAAAATTAACAGGGAAACTCCAAGAAAATTTTTGCTGAAAATCTCTTTCCAAGATTTTTTAAATTTCAAAATTCAAAACCCAATTAAATCTTTGGGTTCTCTCTCCATCATTATTTCGCTCTCTCACTCTCTCTCCACAAACTACATCTCTCCTTCAATTTCTGTTTCTCCATTACTTCAAGTTTCTTATCTCTCTTTGCACATCACCGGTGAAGATGGTGACCCAGCAACACCCAGGTTGTATCGGTGGGGGAACAGGTAAGCTCTTTGATCTCTCTAACAAGTCCATTGTTCTGACCACTGACGAGTGCTCCAATTGATTTTATCTTTTTTTTTTTGTTGAATTTCGCTAGTCAGTTATTATCTCTAAAGTTAAAGAATACATATTGAGTTTTATTGAAATTTAAAAACTTCAAAATTCAAAACCCATCTCTTCATCACCATTTCTTTCTTTCTCTATAAATTTTTTCTCTCCGTCCCATAACACAATTCGCACCCATTATTTGGTTCTCTCTCTCTCTCTCTGTCTCTAGACATCACCGGTGAAGCTAGGTGGAGACCTGGACATACCCAGGTTGTGTGGGTGGAGGAACAAGTAAGCAATCCTCTTTCTCTTTCTAGAATGAGAAATCATTTAAGGGCAACTGTTGGCCATGAATAAACCAAAAAATTGAAGGTGTTTAGTATTTTTTCTCTACAGGTTGATTCAAGAATTTAGTATTTTTCATGAAGAATTTCAGAGAAATGGAAACATAGAGAAGAAGAAAATGAAGACAGAGAGAATTTCTTATTTCTGACTAATTGCAAATGGTGTTAATTGGTCATGGCAGTAGACTTTTATATATGAAATGAAGGAGAAAATTGTATTTGTTGATTATTTTGTCCATGTTATTTTGTAATTAGAAGTTAGTTTGTGATGATAATGACAAAAATAGTATGTCATTTTCTCCGTCTTTATTTCTTTCATTTGTTTCTGTTGAAGAACTAGTTGTGTTTATCTTGGGTTAACTTGCAAAACAACGAAGAGAGAAAAGGATGCCGGATGTTGTTGCTGCATGATCAAGGTGTTAAGGAAGAAGATGTTGATTCTTTGATTTTATTGGTTTAGCTGTTGTATAGACAGGTCTGTCTACCTTTTCGACTGATTGTAAATTCTTTGATTCATGAAATAAAGTTTTGATTTTTTTTTTAAAGGAAGAAGATGTTTTTTTACGGTTTGGAATATGATTAAGTCTTTTGTTGGTGGTGAGTGAATATGGTTAAGTCTTTTGCTAAAGTTCTGGACAGAAGGGAGTGGTCCTTTGGCAGTAACAATAATGTTATGTGTTGGTTTGGAAGCAATTTATGTTATGCGGCAGCAGCAGTGCTATGCTGCTGTACTGGTTTTGTTGAAATGCTGGGGTGTATAAAGAGTTTTATTTATTTAGGAATTAAACCAAGTGTTGTATATATTAGGTGTAGCTGAAACTTTATAAACTTCAAACTTCAATTAGTTAAATGACAGAAAATTACAAGAAACAAAGAAAGGCACAAACGCCTTTACAGGAAAACAACCAAAACAGAAACTACAAGAAGCAAAACAGGCCATATCAATAACAGATCAGAATATCCAACACAAGGCAACAGCTCCATCCAAAGTCATAATATGCAGCCAATAAACCATCTCCACAGCAAAGCCATACCTAGCAGCATAACAACACCAGGCCTTCTCATGTTTCAAACAAATCATTGATTCTCACTCATTCATGCCCTTGTAAAAAACATTGTTGGAGGAACTCTGATTTATTTCCGACATTGCAATATTGGTTTGTAATTAACTGGTAAAAGACATATTCGGGCGAAGCACATTTGCAACTGCTGAGTTGAAATGAGACACATCAGTACGTACATTGGCAATATGCAGGCCAGACAGTGGTACAAACTGCATACACACGCAAATCACATAATTAAAATACAATTAATGATTGAATAATTATTTTTAAATTTAAAATGTGATTATACCTGATTTTGAAAATTTGTGTTATCTTCAATTCCTAGCACTGATGATTGCATAGCACCACCTGCTTATAAACACATTATAACAAAATCATACGATAAAATTAATTTCATAATTATGAAGGACAATAGGTTATTACTAGACATGGTTGTCCTAAGTTGTGGCATTCGGGATATACATGCATCTGCCTTTGATGATTTTTTCTTCTTCCTCTTCTCCAAGAAACCTTTTAGCCTACCATATGTTTTTCCTTTTTGTCTCAATCGTGGAGGATCCAACACTGGCGTACTAGAAATGTCTAAAAGAATGTTCTCATCATCATCATCATCAACTGTATTTTTTCCTAATAAAGTTGATTTGTATCTTCTCACTTGATGTACAATATTATCCATGTTATTTTCTACAATCTCAACAGTTGTATCATCATCCACACTAAGATTCATAACACTAAACGTCTTTCGCATTAATTTGTTGAGGCGCAATGTCCTAGATGAATTTCCACTATTGTCTGACAACAAAGTACTAGTCATACAAAGTTCCACCCCTTGTTTTGCATTTTTGGTCCATCTTTTCAAGATATATTGTTTGGAAATTTTGTTCACACAATTCAAATTGAATACCCTTAATGCATGACGACATAACCAGCCCAGTGACTCAAATTGTTTACAACTACACATTATTGAATAATTCGAGCTGTCAAACTGCACAATATAGACTCGATCACCTCCTTCCTTTCTTATCTTATATATATGAGTTGTGTTGTCATGACTGGACTGAATCTCCTTTTGAGAAACACATTGTAATAACTCATCTTGAAACAATCCAAAAATCTTGTGTGTGTACACCTTGCAAGCATGCTTTAAAATTCCAGAATCACGAACTAAAACCCGAGGTTTACCATTAGCACAATTATAATCATCAATCACCTCCATTTCACGCATTTTTTCAGCATTTTGTTCAAAATGATGCACAAATTCTGTTAAAATCATTGTCTTACAAGCCATATGTTGAAAAATATTATTTGTGCTCTTACTCCTTTGACTTGAGCTAATGTTACAAGAAAATGTATCATGACTAAATGCAAGAGCCCATTTTTCACGAAGGTTATACAATTTCTGAAGTCATGACACGTTCAAACAATCCCAAGTCACCATCATCTCAGTCTACTTTTCTTCAAAATCATTCTCACAAGTCACAGTTATACAAAAGATACGAAAACATATCCCTAAACCCAGGTTCACAATAAAGAGAATAAATATTTGTAGTTGCATTTTTTGATATATGCCACTGACACAAGAGGTGACAAGTATTAGGAAACACCCTTGCAATGTCATTTGCCATCGCATGATCTTGATCAATAAAAATGATTTTTGGCGCCTTATGATCCATGGACTCTAAAAAAGCATCAAACAACCAAACAAATGAAGCAGTTGTCTCATCGCATAAAAATGCACAACCAAACAACATATTTTTTCAATGATGGTTTACTCCCACAAATGAAGCATATATCATATTGTATCTATTTGTACGGTAAGTGGTGTCAAAGATAACAACATCTTCAAAAATTTCATAATCTAATTTTGATATTCCATCTCTCTAAAAAAAATTGGTCATTCGGTTTTCCTCATCAACTTGCACAGTATAAAAAAAACATGGGATTTTCTGCCTGCTGGTGCTTGAAATAATTAATCAAACTCTGACCATCACTGGCTAAAATTTTTTTTGACCTTTCAGCTTGTATAAAATTATGACAATCACTCTGAATAAATTCAACATTTTGATATCCACCAGCTTCATTTATTCGATAAGAAAATATTTTTGTAGCTCTTATACCAGCATCAACCATTGATTTAATTACAGCTTTACTAGTATTTTGTATCTTTCGGGAGGATCTCATCAAGTGTCGTTGTTCATATTCAACAAAAGAGTGATTATGCTCAGAGAAAAACTGTGAAATTTCATACACCATTTTTCACTGTAAAAAATGACACGAGCCTGACAACCACATCTCGTCTCTAATTTATAGGATTTTTTCTCTTCACTTGGGTCTGTAAATTCTCTAAATCCCTCTTTTGAACATAAAAATACGTGTCTGCTAACTTCACCTATGTTTCTAGAAAAACTCTTATGCCTTTTTCAAATGCTAAAACCTTTACTGTATGCATATTTGTTGTACATGTCAAATGCCTCCTCTTCACTAAACGCTAACATACCAACTTTCAACTCGCAATCGTCATTATTGGCAGTTAAAAATTGATCAGGTGCATTAATCTCAAAGTAGTCAGCTCTAACTTCTTCGTTGTCATCATCACAGATTTCTATAGTGTAAAATTATGTAATGACATATAGTTAAAATTTCATCTATGTGTAGCTAAATCAAACATACATAATTAATTTGAATCTAAAAGGTGAAAATAAATACCAATTTGTACAATTTCTTTCCCACGATTTGAAGCCATTGTTCAATCTATGTCCTCACTCTTCACGTTGACTCTGTATACAATAAACCTCAACACATGAGAAATACAAAGTAAAAAACATGATACCCACAATAATGGACAATGAGAGAAAAGAAACTAATTTCTTACCAATCCTCAAGTGAGACTTTTGAAATGTTAAAAGAAAACGTGACTATGGAGAAAAAAGAAAGAGATATGTTACTTTGAAGTGGGAATGAGAGTTCTACGGTGGGTGAAAGATGGTAATAAACAAGTGGTTGGTGAGTAATAGGTAAAACTTACTGAATTTTTAATTAATGGGTAATTAATGCTACAGTATCTAGTCAATTACTTGTCTTAAAAATGCAGCTGAGTGGACCTCTACAGCTGCCTTTACAGTAGTCATCCTAACTGAGGTTACTGTAAAAATCCTAGGCTTCAGCAACCCAGTAACCTCTTTTGAATTTTAACCGCATCCAGTCCAAAATCATAAGAAAGAAAATCTAAATCAAAATACTTCCCTCTCGAACTAATGTCCTTGTTGGTGTATTTGCATCTCTATAGATGTGGAGTAGCTTGTTGCACAGTTAGCTTACTCAACATGCACCTGCAAATAGTGTAGATTTTTTTTTTTTAAAAGAAGAAAAATTTTATAGATTGAAGCCAAAAATTACAAGAAGCAACAACATTTTACAAAAAAACCAACAATGAAAAGAAAACCACAATTACACTTAATGACTTTAATTCTTCAAAATGCCTCAAGAACATTATTGTTACTGCCAAAGGACCACAACAAATCAATTTAACTGATTTAGAAGCTGATTAACAGATAATAACAACAAATTACAGCAAATAAAATAGCAAGGGAGTACACTTACCTATTGTCACAGATGGACGAGCAGCAGGTGGTGGTCGCTTGGTGGTGGTGGTCCTTGCAGCGTGTAATAGGTGGTGGTGGTCCTCGCTGGTGGTGATGAGTTATTCCTTCTTTCAACACACGTACCTTCTTTCGGTGGTGGTGGTCGCTGGAGGTACGCCTGAAGGAGGTTAGGGGTGGTCGCGTTGTCGGTGGTGGTGGTGGCTGCTGGGTCGCCTAAATGAAGTTTGGGCACAAAGAATTTGGGGGAAAGATGGGTTTTCGGGTTGAACTAAAAACGTCAACAAGATATTGTGAATTTTGAATTTTTACTCTCCATCACAACTAAAATTGTCTACAAAAATTTATTGGGAGTTGTACTTGATAACAGTGAGTTAACGGGAGTAAATGAAAAGGCTGAGTTGTTTTGTGTCTTCCAACTTGTCCACTTGGTAAATTGTGATTGGGTGTACACGCCACCTGGGTCAGCCACGTGGTGTGTATAAGTCATGAAAAAATTTCTCCATAGGTTGTGTTTGTTTGGGAGATAATTGGGGAATAAGGAGTTGGGATAGTGTTTATTAGTATATGGGTCTTATATATATTTTATTTGTTAATTACTTTTAACAAAATATTAATTTTTGGATCCTAATACTGATCCGATATAAACAGTGACACTAAACTCATCTACATGAGTACATTTAATACCATTAGAAAGATGGTATTAAACGGTAGCAGAAGGGGCACCGACAATATAAGACAATTTAATTACTATATCCTTTCCCAAGGGAATGGAATGGATGGTAAACATGATATTTTGCTATATGTGATGTGATGGAATATATGTTTTTGGTGGGTCCTAAAATAAAAATATTGCTCAAATAAAATATGAGATGAAATTGCATTCATTTTTATTATCGGTATTAACTTCTCTCAATATTAAAAATATATAAAATATATTTAATCAATCATATCGAATGAGGAGTAGGGATTGGGGCTATCCCACATCGGATAGCCTTGGAGTTGAGTGTATATGTATAAGGCCCTACACCACCACTACTTTTAAGTGACGGTATTGTAATAGTCATATGTGTGTGTTATCGTCTCCTATCAAAAATAAAAAAAATAAAAAAAATCATATGAATTCTAATCCCCCAAAGAAACACACCTTATACAGTCACGCGTCCATTTAATGCCTTTCCAGTTATACAAATTGTATTGGAATAAAAATGTATTGAATCCATATTCAATTCATCAATGATTGCATTTTTAATTTTGCATCGTGTACAAGTTGAGTTTGTCGAAATGAGGCATGAAATGAAGCCAACTAAAAAGAAGTTCTAGGAGTCGACACATTTATCTAACGGATTAACTGGTTCATCCACTTATTATCACTAGAACCTGCTAAAGGACTAATTAAAATTCACTAGACCCATATCAATTTTCATGCAAAGTTTGAGGGTTGTGTGGAGATTTACCACTTACTAACGTTCAATCTGATTTATAGCTATTGCTGTGTTGAGAAAACTCATTATATTTCTATATTGATTGACTATACAACACAAGTTTGAAAATTCACCTTACTACGTGAAGGGTTTTTTCACTCAATTATATGCAAGGATTAGGATGCGCGACTTAGAGAGGACAAATAGATTAATTAAAAATTAAGATTCAGACAACCGCCAATTTAAACTTATTGACCATAAATACCAATTATTAATTAGTCAATTAAGTCTATGAACGGGGAGGCCTCCGGGTTAAGGTGATGATGGGCTGAAGTTATCCCATATCGGATAACCTTAAGGTATGTATGTGAGTTTATAAGGACCTAGGTTATTTCTACTTTTAAGTAAAAATGTTCTAGTGTTCTCTGGTTCAAAAAAAAATCAGTCAATTAAGTGCGTGGACCCATTTTATTAATTAGTCAATTTAAAAGTACTCAAGTTTTATATTTCAAAAATACAATTTATATATAAAAAAATATTTTTTTATAACTTTTCTATGAAAAATTATTTCTTTAAAAAAAGAAATAGGCCCATGATAGATCTGTCAATTGTGTCGGTGTGTCAAAAAAATATTTGAATAAATTATAATGACACCTCTACTTGTTTCTAAAATTTTCACTCCACCCCTTGTTATTCTCAAAATTACACTGACATACCATAGAATGTGACAGATTATAACAGATTCCCCCCTTTAAACTAACTCATCCTTAGGTCTATGATTTATGTAAGTAGATTTGATGATATAAACTTCCTACTTTGCCCTCGAGCTAGACACCACCTGTTTTGACTACACATTTTAGCTTCTAGACTTAAAATAGATCTTTGGATCAATCTGATATACTACTGAAAACTTCAAAAGCAATTTGAAGCTCTCCTCTCTTATGCTGATCCATTGAAGCACCTTTTAGCTCCAAAATAACTTGGGCAAATAAGTATACTACAGTCTCATAATAAACATAACACAATCTTATAGACTTTATTTATGAAAACATAAAATTAAATCTCTTTAACATTGAATCACCTCTTAAAGCTTAATTTCTCCAACAGTGAACCACCAAAATATCACATTCGAATCAATCTGTCTTAACAGTCACACAGTGTGAAAGCGGGGACGAGGGCGAGAGCGAGAGTGCAAAAGCATAAAATTTAAAAAAAATCTTAAGAGTAGGAGCACTTTGAAAGTGTTATATATATATACACTATATATATATATATATATATATATATATATAATTTCATGAATATAAAATTAAAAAATAATTTATCATACATACAAAGTTGGCAGCAACAATGAAATGAGAAGACTAGAGGTCATCCCACATCGGAAGGCTAGGAAAAGTTACGACACATGGTAGGAATTTTTATGCTTGGAGAGTTTGTCCCATATCAGAAGCTTAATATAACCTGTGGGCAACTCATTAACCATTAGAGTTTGTTTGGTATGTTTTTTGGGAAGAGTTTGAATTGGTCTGTTCAAATCCTTTCAAATACAAAGACGAAATTCAACATTTAATGTTGTTCATGTCCATGTCTAATATGCACAGGAATATATAACTATTATGATAATATAATCATATGAGCAAGGGGTATGGGGACGAATCATATGACTAAAGTCACAATGCATACTTATAGGCAATTATTTGCCTTTGATAACATCTTAAAATGAATTAAAAGTTATTCAATATTTAAAATCCTATCAACTATCATTTAAAGTAGGCAAAAAAAAAAAACTGATTTAAATGCATAACCATTCTAATTTCCAGAAACATAAAAAATTCAGCCGCTAATTGAACAAGTTGACCCAAAAGATGGATTGAAACTTTGCAACCAAACCTCAGAAAACTTTCTTAAAGTTTCTCCATGCATGTCCAGATAAAACCTTCAAACCCGTACCCAAAAATCATGAATTATGTAAACCCTAGACAACAAAATTTTTAGAACAATAGTACTCAAACTTTTCTTCTTAGAAGACCTTGCTTTTCAACACTTCAATATTCAACACTTCGGGTGGATGAACTTTACCTTTTAGATCTCTTTTGACAGAATCAGTGTGAATTCTAGTTGGTTCAAGTATACTTTGTGTGGTGAATAATGAGTGGTTACAGATATTTAGAGGGATATATACATGAATTTTCT
>CM042194.1:29712087-29723887 GCA_023539305.1 Ilex asprella
AGATTAGCTTCGATTTTAATTTCTTGAAAATACCCAGATTGTTCTTGGGCTTGTTTAGTCTGAATTTGACAACATCTAGGGTTGTCTCTGTTGTTTTTGATTGAAAATACCAGATATTTGACATTGATACATGCACATTAATTGGGTTTTGCTCATATGGGTTCTGTAAATATTGCTGCCCTATTTGAGATTAGCTTCGATTTTAATTTATTGAAAATACCCAGATTGTTCTTGGGCTTGTTTAGTCTGAATTTGATAATATCTAGGGCTGTAGCTGTTTATTTAGGATTGAAATTGTTGAAAATACCAGATATTTGACATTGATACATGCACATTAATTGGGTTTTGCTCATATGCGTTCTGTAAAAATTGCTGCCCTATTTGAGATTAGCTTCGATTTTAATTTCTTGAAAATACCCAGATTGTTCTTGGGCTTGTTTAATCTGAATTTGATAATATCTAGGGCTGTCGTGGTTTTTTTTGATTGAAATTGTTGAAAATATCAAATATTTGGCATTGATTTGATTCAGGAAAACCAGCCGAAACTGGATATTTATTTATATATCTATTTGTCAGACTGGAAGAAATCTAACCGACCTGTTATATCAATCGATCCCATGGAGTTTTTAGAAATCCCAAATGTAATGCGGGAGTATGCAATATTTTGACAGTCAGTTTCACTATTTCCCCTCTGCAGGTTTGCTTCTCTTAAGAATGTGAAGCTCATATATACATTTTGGACTTGTGGCTGTTTGTTATTGCGGAAGAGTTTGGGAAGTTCGATAATTTCTAAGAATTTTTTGAGCAGAAAAGGGAGAAAAGATTAGAAGGTTTTTTCTGAATCAGCAATGAATCGATTTGATGAAATCTATAGGGAGCGAATCGCAGCTCTTTGGCGAGCTATGTATGCAACAAAATGCATAAGAGAGGATAATGTTCCATGCAAAATTGAAGAGGTAAGTAAATCTGAGCTAATAGGTTCTCTACTACTGCATAATTCACTAAATTCCGACTTTCTATTAACAAACATTTTCCCACTTACAATAAACTTGTTATTCTTGGATCTTTCAGGGTCTCTACTTGGGTTCCCTTGGGGCTGCAAATAACAAGAGTGCATTGAAAAGCTTGAATGTCACGCACATTTTAACCGTGGCAAATTCATTGGCACCTTCTCATCCCAATGATTTCACATACAAAATTGTTAATGGTAGGAAAGTTTAGGGTTTGATTCCTGAATTAGTCTCCTGTCATTTATTTGCGAATAATGTTCCTTGAGTGAATATTTGCATGCTAGAATGTCCCCTAAGGAGGTCTCATATGTTGTTCAACTTCCTTGCTTTGTGTCTTCAAGCTTTGTGCAAAAATGACATTTTAATAGTATCTATTCTCAAAGCAATTTTTATTTCAATTTCATATGTTTTGTTTCACTAGTGATTTTTTGTTAGGTAAATAACACTGACACTACCAGCGTTTGGTGAGACAATAAGGCTACCCCTTGATATTTCAAAATTACATAAAGATCCCTTGTGAGAATTTTTAATGAAATTCATTAATCATTTTGACCTTTTATTTGACTGACTTAAAAAGTTTAAATCAATGAAAATAGGGGCAAGTATGGAATTTTAATCTTTTTTTCATTGGTTTCTACTCAGAACGGGTGGTCCGAGTTTTAATACCAAGACTCGGGGGGTGTTAATGTAATTTACCCTTGTTTTTCTTAGTATAGTAGTATGTTATTCTTTCTTTTACTTGTACTTAGTTTCTGATTTTCTGAATAAAAGAGCTTTCAGTTAGGATTTCTTTGATTCCTTTTACTATTTGAAAGCACTTTCACTTTTATAGTGGAAATTTGGATTAACTTATGGTGTTTTATGTGGCTTGAGGCAGTCCTAGACAGAGAAGACATAAACATATCGCAGTACTTTGATGAATGTTTCGAATTCATTGATGAAGCTAAAAGAAAGGGTGGTGGTGTATTGGTTCATTGCTTTGTGGGAAGATCCAGAAGGTGAATTTTTTTGCCTTTGTCCCTTGCTTTGCAGGGATTATGCTTTTATGGCCGATGAAGAGATATTTTGAACATGTTTTTACTCTCTTTCTATGGCGTTTATTGGTTTTTCCAAACAAAGACAGACAAACTTCCATAGTTCTATAAGTCAGGTTCTCAATTTTAGATGTGGATATTTGGTAATTTACAAGTCCTCCCCATTAGTAGCTGTGGGCATTGACATCAACATTTACAAGCTTCAATTCATTTTTATCTGTTAAAAGAATGACACATTTGGTGATTGATTAGTGTTGTATTGTGAGCCTGGTGAGGTCCATGTTGTGATTCTTGTGCTTGATCAGATGATGTAGTTCTGTCAGAAAAAAAAAATATGATGTAGCTGGGATTGATCTTGCCTTGAGTTCTGGCTAATCCTTTTCAATCTTTAATTGGTGCATCTGTAAGTAGTTGTGTGTATCTTAATAAATTTCACCTGGTCAGTGATTCTTTACTTCCTCTAGGCTGATACAAATGTGGCCAGCTTGCTTTCCCAGAGAAGAGAGAGAGAGAACAAGGAGACTTTCCTATTTCATTTTCCAAAACGATGCGGATGAGGAAGACGCAGAGCTGATATAATTGAAACCTAAAAGATTTCACAACCATTTTAGATTTTTTTTTAACTTGCACTAGTGGGTTAATATATCAGTGTGTCACTTTTAACTATCCCATGACACCTGTCAAAAGATTGCGTTAAAGAATTGGGTTTTATCCTTAATATCTGAAAACTACGTAAACCATGAAATTGAGCAAACTGAAACAAATTTCTGTCTTCCACCTTGCAGTGTGACTATTATTGTTGCTTACCTGATGAAAAAGCATGGTATGAGCTTATCAGAAGCCTTGGAACATGTGAAGAGTAAAAGACCAGTGGCATCTCCTAACTCAGGTTTTCTGTTACAGCTACAGAACTTCGAGAAATCTCTTCGAGGTATGTAACCATTGATAATGTAGTTGATTTCACTGATTATTTATAAATTTAGATGGTACTTGATCTGTTTAACCATCTTCCCATGTAAATCCCTGGGTAGGACAAATTCAGACACTGGGAACTTGTTGCTGATGTGTTTAATCCAAATGTTAGAAATCAATATTTCAATGTAGTCTGGAAATGGTGAAATAGTGTGGTAACATCATAATTGACCAGTGTTCGGGACTAGTATGGAGAAATTTCTAAACATCAGAGTGGGAGTCTTGAATTCTCAGGAAAAGAAAAAAGGCCGGAAAAGTGGGGTCCCCCGCCCGCATGTTTTGTGTGTGTGTAGGGTGGGGGAGGAGTTGACAATTTATGTAATTTGACTTGGATTATGTTTGAAGCTGGCAACTATACCATTTATAGATTACTATTTGGAGTAAATCATCTTAAAACTTCATGGAAGAACATAGCAGTGGATGGAAAACTTTTACAAGTTGGAAGATTCCTGAAAATGCTTTGAGAATAGATGTGAAGATGGTGTTTGTAACTACTGATTTTGCATTTATTGCACAGTGATACTTTTGAGGACTAGTTTTTTTTTTCCCCTGACCTTTGTTACAGTAATAGCAGTTTTCTGCTCTAAGCGATATGGTAATTTAGTGATTACTCTGTTCTCTTCCATTGAAATGCAGGAGTGAAGGCAGAAAGATCACATGAAGTTTAAGATTGAACCATGCTAAGTGGATGACCAACAGCAAAAGTCATGGTGAACAATGCAAGGAAAAATTGAATCAAGACCTCCTGTTTTAGTTATTTTTTTCAGTTTCAATGATCAATAAAGTCTAGTATAATTGTACATATGAACTCTATATAGTTTCCAAATGCTTGATGTTATTACCATTTTCTGAACGTTTGCAGCCTTAGAAAGTTGCCTTCTCTCAATATCATGATCCGGTTTGGGGGAAAAATATGGTACAGAGAAGTTATTTTTCGATATTATATTTACTTTTTGTTCAATAAAAACATAACACGTGTAAAGTTATTTTATTGTATTCTTTTTCACTTTCGATGGTTACAACTTCATTAAACTATGATTACATATCCTTTATTTTTTGGTAGACCTGTACTAAAGTTGAAGGCAGTGGTTCTAAATTTTTTGGGTAGACCGGAAACGGAAATGTCATTTTGATAGGTGATTTGTCAAAATGAGAATTGTACATAAATGTATTGGACGAGGTCTCACTCTTGAGCTTACAATCTCTACCTATGCCTCTTTTTACTGGTTAAAAACAATATTTTGTATTTTTGTAGGAAAGTACCCTATCAGCAATAATAACTAAGGTTTCAATTTTTTTTTTGGCTCATGAAAAAAGGGTTGGGACAAGAAAAAGCGTGTAGCGATTATCCCGTTAGCCCTTTACCGGCAGAATCATAAGGTTTTTGACCTTGTTTAGAACATCTCTCGAAATCGGATTTAACTAGGTGAGCATAGAGGTTAATAATTGAGTCTTAATAAGGTTCAGAATTCGAACTCTCAACCTCTAAGTGAAGAGTAAAGTCAGTATCACCAAAAAAAAGCCCAATTTAGTTACCGTCTGGAATGATTCAGAAAAAATACTTTTGGACTTGTATTTGTTATCTTACATTTTAAACAAAACATTGGCGATTTGAATAAATAAATTATTTAAGAAGTGTTCTTTCGATTTCTTAAATCATCGCAAACGTAACCTTTGTTTTCCTCCTAGTAAGTAATTATAATTATTATCATTATCACACTTAATCTTGCCAAATTAAAAAAAAAAAGTTCTTTTCTCTTGATAAAAAGTTTTGTTGAGAACAAAATTGGATAGCACAAATAGAGTTTAAAACAGGTTAGAAAAAACTAAACAAGAACAACTAAAGAGTAAATCTCACAGGAGCTCATCACAGCGATATATCTCTCCCAACCCAAAAATTAAGTGGAAAGAATGATAATTAGGTCTTATTTTGTCTATACATGAACTTTGATTTTAGCTTTTAAATTTAAAATTAAATTGGTATATCTTCCTAATTGTAAAGCTGAGAATACTAAAAATCTCATCAACTATGACTCCAATTTTCAAAAAATGATAATCAAACCATGAATGTTGGTATTACTTTGGACTAGCTAGTAAAGTAGTAACCATGAAATTGGTTCCCTTTTACAATACATAAACAAAAGGTTGTCTTCTTCACATACTATCACAACACAGAGATCTGACAAAGGGGTAGAAATAAGGGCTGTTTTATTACCTCTGGAGAAACTGATACTTGGATGAATCATGAATATCTATAAGAGAGAGAGAGAGAGAGAGAGATGAAGAACAGAGCAAGGCATGCATGATAAGAACCAAATGGAGCAGGCAATGTGCATGACGAAGATGAGAAATTACCTTCCCTTTTTTTATCTCACGCGGGGAACGTAATTGTCCCAATATCATAAACGTGAGGTCTAATTTATACACCATACCCACACACACCAGAGAGAGAGAGAGGGAGTCTGTATGGTTGCAACTATGAGAGAGAGAGAGAGGGAGTCCGTATGGTTGCAAGTGTATCAGAGAGAGAGAGAGTCTGCGTGTGTGTGCACCAGAGGGGGGGGAGGGGAAGAGAGAGAGAGTGTAAAACTAATTAACCTCACGAGAGTGTAGCACATTGCATTTAATAAGGAGTGAAGAACCTAGACGAGTAAAAAGAAATCACCCTACCTGTAGGATTCCGTAGTATGGTGGCCTATATAAGTATATATAGTAAGAGAAACTCAGGTTTGTGTAGGAATAGTCTGCTCCAGAACAAAGAGAACCAAAAGATATCAAAGTTCAAAGCCTTTTCTTTTCGTAACATAAAATGTCTCACATAGCTGTGGAGAGAAACAGGAGAAGACAGATGAATGAACATCTTAGGGTTTTACGCTCCTTGACCCCAAGCTTCTACATTAAGAGGGTATCTCTCTCTCTCTCTCTCTCTTCCTTTTTTCGCTCTCTGTACTCATGTTATGCCAAAACATGGGCTGCAAATGAACTTCATCAAGCTAAGCACTAGAATGTACGGGCTTGGCTCCATTCGTTCATGCAGGATGGAGGATCATCAGACTTGGGTGTGATCGATCATTAGGAGTTTTAAAATATCTTGTTGATCAGCCTCGACTTGACTTGTTCGTTAGATCAAACTAACAGAGCTCAAGTTTGACTTCACTAATTAGTGTTCGTTTTGGGCTCGAGTCCCAGCTCCAATTCAATATCAACCTTAACTAATACAAACACAAACATGTAGTATGTCTTTAAAAATGAGCTCAATTAGTTCACGAGACTTACCAATTGAATAATATTATGTTCAAATTCAAGTTGAGCTCATTTATCGAACAAGTTCTAAAATTTGGATCGAGCTCATTTCATAATTGAATAATAAATTTAAATGAGTTCCTCTATATAAGTTGATTCCTGATTCACCTGTATACCTAATGTCTACATGTACATATATGTGTACACATTGCTAACTTTACATCTTTGTTGTTATGATTATTAAAGGGAGATCAAGCATCTATTATAGGGGGTGTGATAGAATTCATCAAGGAGTTGCACCATGTTCTACAGTGTTTGGAGTCAAAGAAACGAAGGAAGAGCCTGAGCCCTAGCCCTGGTCCAAGTCCCAGGCCATTGCAGCTAAGTCCTCAACCTGATAGCCCATTCGGGGTCGAAAATTTTAAGGAACTTGGAGCATGCTGCAACTCTCCAGTTGCAGATGTGGAAGCAAAGCTCTCCGGATCGAACGTTATCTTGAGAACTATATCCCGGAGAATTCCAGGTCAAATTGTGAAGATAATCAATGTTTTGGAGAAACTTTCGTTTGAGATCCTTCATCTGAATATCAGTAGCATGGAAGACACTGTTCTATACTCCTTTGTCATAAAGGTACGCTACGAAATTTATTTGCTTGTTCTCCTCCTACCAAACAAAGGGCTAGTCCGAGCAAATACAATAACTCCCTTGTTGATATCTTTACTCTTTAAAGGCCTCCTAACAAGGATTCATGTCTATTGCACATAGTTTTGAGGGGGCTAATGGCATTCCATAAGGTCGAAAAGAAAGATTAGATTATCGAGAGGATCACGTCAGGAGGGGTGATCACAATCGGATTGGATGTTGTTATGTCCAAGTTTGAATTCATTAAATATAAGATTCTAATTACGGGTAAAAACATATGTCCATACATGCGCATCTAGTGAAAATATGTCGACAAAACAGCAATGAATGACCACATACATTCGTCTAATTTCTCTCATGGTGCTTAAGAAATAAAAGGTACGTACTCATTCACATTCTCTCCCTGGTAGTATTGGTATACATAACTTGCAACATGGGAACCTGGCCATATTGATAGCTTTGGAATCTATGCATCACCTAACAAATTTGATTGAAGTGATCCCTTGATACATCTATGTAGATAAATTACCTAAGTAGTTAATTTTTAAGTTTCTTCATTATTCGCTTTCATTTTAATAGATTTTTTTTTTTTTTTACAGATAGGGCTGGAGTGCAAGATAAGTATGGAGGAACTAGCACTTGAAGTCCAACAAAGCTTCTGCTCTGATACAGTTTATGTCAAAGATATCATATGAACTTATAAATATATATATATAATCTATTATATATCCTAACAATGGGAAGAATCTGCATTTCTATAGCTATATCATGTTGCTAAACTTCATTTTCATGGAAAATGTATCAGTTTCTTTCAATGTTTTCCTAGAATATATAAATAGTTCTTCTTTATAAATGAATCCTATACTAGAATTCAAGTAAGGCATGCAAAGGTAAATAGTGTTATCAGTAGGTTAGTATTAAAACAGTTATTAGTTTTTAGTATGGGTTGCAATTGGATGGTTTTTTTCACAGTATCAACACATGGATCAAGTTTGTTTAATCTAATCTCTCGGGTAAAACCAGGCCAATTCACACCTTCTGATCTATATCACAGAAGAAGGAGATGATGTAGAGATTATCAAGTAAAAATGACATTATCCCGAATTATCCTTAACGTAAACTAGTTGTTTCTCACGTTTTGCTTAATAAATAAGTCGACACAAGCTCGTATTATGTAAGGCAAGAATTCAACTTAACATGACTCGTACAGGTAAATAAGTCATATATGAATTGAACAGATTTTAATACGACACGAGTTAAACATATCACGAATTACCACTTCTTCCGTCGTAGATCAGATAGCTGCTTAGATTATCTACTGTTACTTGTGGGCCGACAAAACAATGGTCTGATGGGCCTGATATCCATTTGTTTGGACTATATCAAATATCAGATATACTAACCTATCTGTCTTTAGCCCAATAAAATTAATCCTCCTTCCTCAATAATAATGGGCTAGGCCCAGCCTGTTAGATAGCCAGAATACCATAGAAGGTGATTAAGGAATTTCTCTTGAGAAATGCTATTTGAACCTAATTTGGGGACCTTATTAAGGGACCTAATGATAAGGATTTCTCGACCTAGTCTCTAGAGTTGTGAAAGTTATATGTTTAGTCGTTTATTTCGTAGACCAGATTGTAATTTGTTCTTCTCTACGAATATTGGTACACATATCCCTCGTCGAGTGTTTTGAGCCTTATTATACCTTCGTTTTTACACAAATAAAATTCAATTAGTATCTACCAAAAGAATTCCCAATACGCGCACGTGAAGAATGGAAGGACTGCATAAGCTCGAAAAATTAGTTAGATGCTCGAAAATGACTAGATATATCTTTAATAAATCGGAAAAAAAGGGAAAAAAAACAACACACATGTACCCACTTCCCTAATGCCTCTGCTACATTCTTACTACCATGTATGTCCTCCTTTACCATAAATTTCCCTCTGCATAGCCTATTTTCAAACCCCTAATAACATTGTGAGTGAGAGTTCAAGTGTATCAATGGAGTCCAAGGAAAATAGGTGGGCCATGAAACCACAAATAGCAACCTTCTCCTTTCAATAAGCAATCAAAATGTTCGGCAGCCCTTTTTCCCATCCTTTCACATGAAATCATTATTAATTTGGGCCTGAATGGGCCCACAATAGAAAATGATGGATCCAGATCCACTACAAGGGTAATGACTCTTCATAATTTTGTTTTTTGTTTTTTTTTTCCTTACGTCACATCATTCCATCCACAGGTGGTTTAAGCTCACGACTACAATGAAAAAACTCAAATACACATAATCACTTACAAACCAAGTTTATCGGTTAAGTCCAACTTTTATGAGGTCGGTAGAACTTGAACTCGAGATACACATACTACGATTATTTCTCACCATTTATACGACCACCAAACTAATTAGTCTTCATTTTAGCTCTTAGTGATTGTTTAGTCACATAAGAGATTAGTAACATATAGAGAATCTCCTTTTGTCATGGTCACATGTATGTGTTGTGTCAAATCATGTTTGTTAGCTATCATAGTCCTTGACCAGCCTCAGGCTCTCACATGATCTTGCTGTTACCTATTTTGCACGTATATATATAATGCTTACCTTGTGCATTATGATAAAATAGACCCCCCCCCCCCCCCGGGTCTTTACCCTTTTTTTCTTCCTAGCTAACCCTAATAATCAACACCTAATTTTGTCAAGAGACTTGATTAGAAGAGGAAATAGTTTCTCTCTATATACTCAAGCCAAACCATGTTATGGCATGTGTGGATGCTTCATCCTATTAGCATCTATAAAGTTTTTTTTTTTAATCAAAAAGCTTTTTTTAAAATTTATTTTCCAAAAAAAAAAAATAATAGTTTGGTGAATAAGTTTAAAACTGTGATATTTTGTTAAAAAAATTTCAAAAAAGATGGATGAAGGAGATTTGATTCTTTATTAACTTATGGACAAATACAAGTGAATTTTGAATCATTCTAATTTACACTGAAATTTTTATATCTCAATAACTATGTAACAAAAATCGAGTGCCCATGTTCGACCACTTTATTCGTGTGCTTTGCTACGAACTTATGTAATCGAATCCTAACTACTCAATTTCTCGTAGTTTTTATTGTTTTGGAGTTAAATTCACTCTCAAAAACCATATCAAAATTGAGCATATCCAATGCTCCATTCATCACATAAATGGAATGCGGTAGTACATTTAAATATTTGAAAAGTGTAATGAAAGGTAGTCCCAAATTTAAGAAAAAGACACAACAATTCAGGCACAACATGAGGAACCCTAGTTAGAGCCTATGTTGTCCTAAAGTGTGAAAATAGTACCTCACTCATTTAATGTACCATGATGTAAAAGTGGGTCAAATTGCCATAATTATACAAATAGGCGGTCCATAAATCAAATATTTCTTGTTTTTTATTTGGGTAATTTTTTACGTATCAAATTTGTTCATCAAAATTTACATTAAATTAATTATAGCCGTTCGATTAGTGATGATATCTATTAATCCAATGACTGTAATTAATTTGGTGAAAATTTTGGTACACATAGCACTACTCTTTTGATTTGGATGCCTACATTAGTCTAATTCAAAAAAATAGCAATTTACAAATGATCCACATATTCACAAACCCAAACCATAGTACCTAGGCCACATTTGTCGGTGTATTAAATTTTATTTTGAACCCGAATTTAAATAATTATTAGTATTCAATGTGATATATCTTCGTGTATATATATATATATATATATATATAAGTATATGCTACAATTCATTGGTTATTTGAAGGGAAAATTATTGATAAAATTTACTACAATTCAACTCTGATTCTTTCCTGGCCTGAACCTCATAGGTTAAGTGGTTAGGATTTGATCAAAAAAAACTCTGATTAAAATGTCTCAATCGTATAGATATTTAAATTGGATTTTTTATTCATATTATTATAAAATTTTGATTAGGAACGTTAAAAAAAACTAATCAATTATACAGATTAATTTATAAATTTAAATTTTAAAATTAAATTCGTTTTCAAATCAGTTAAAATATGTTTCATTAATTCGCATAGACCAAGAGGAGAATGCATAGCTCATTATTGGCGACATTTTATTTAGGGTAGTTTGGGAATTTATGTTAGGGGCCAAACGTGAATCGCCCCTCGCTCCATGACAATCCTAACCACTAGGGTTAGGATAAATACAGAAAAAGGTTTGACCATCCACACACCTCAAACCTTATCCCTCATGCCATTGATGCTGCATAACATACACTAGCACCATCCCTATCACGTGACCTCTCGTCGGAATGAGATCCACTATAATATATTTTTTCACTAATTATTAATTTTTTTTTTAACGAAATTTTTTTCCAAGTCAAGTCATGTTATATTCATCCCTACGAGAGTAAATATTATATATTTATAATCACATGTAAATCACATATATCGATTAATTGAATGAGACATCAGCGAGCGGCGAACGCGATTTATGAGTCTCTTTCCGATTCTTTCACCCAATCACATGATAAATAAGCAAAGTAGGCCCTGCCTTAATCTGTCTCCAAACAGCTAGCCCTCACCAGGTTGTTAGCCTTGACATCCGGGACTATAGTTCGCCAAAATTTAATTTCACACTCTTGAGCTATTCGTAAAAAATATACATATTAGAGAAAATCTAGATCTAATTAAATTACCCGTAAATTATATTGTGTATTATCCAAATATAGTAATCACATACTCTTTCTTTCTTTCTCTCTCTATGTATGTGCATATATAACATACGCATATCGTACTAAAAAATTTAATATCATATCAAAAGTTATAAGCATTTAGAGATTTTAATTTAATGCATTTATAATTTATAATTATAAAAATAATAAAATAAAATAACAATTTACAAA
>CM042194.1:29723987-29736474 GCA_023539305.1 Ilex asprella
TTCAAATCGACTCAAATTTTAATATGTAAAAAATAAATTTTAATATGTTCGAATTTTAATACGTTAAAAAAAATAAAATTTATTCAACTTCAATTGAATTTTAATTGGTTCAAATTTTAGTATGTAAAAAAATAAATTTTAATCGGCTCGAATTTTAATAAAATTTTATGTAAAAAAATTACTTGAGATTTATATAGGGGCATTTTTGGTATTTTAGATTAATATTTTTTTATTAGAAATGGTAGTTTAATGGGAAAGGGTGTTAGTGATGTTTAAAAATAAACTAGAAGGAGTGTTATTGAAGATTTAAAAATTAGAAAAAGTATCTTTAAAGATATGATAAACTAGAAGGGTGTGACTGAAATTTTTCCAAAAACAATTATCATCATGTGACAAATCCAATTCAATGGTGGGTCTCTCTCTCTCTCTTTCTGTTTTTCTTTCTCTCTTATTGATAGTCTTCTGGTTGATGAGACTAGACCATCACTTGAATTCGTGTGGAAGTGTCAACGCCGTTAGATTTTTCCAAATTTAAAGTTGTTAGCTTGTCTCTGTCATACCCATCCCGACACACATTTCTCCCCTTCTGAAACATACACTAACGACACTGTTACTATAATTAAACATTAAAAATCGTAAATTTTAATTTTATAATAACAAAAATAATTTTAAAAAAGTGATACCCATAAATTTTTTATTTTTAATTAAAAATATCAATTATGTAAATTAAATAAGGCATAAGCGGACAACACAATAGTCTTCTCCCTCACCAAAATTCTGCCTCACCAAAGTGGGAGGAGAGTAGATGATTAATTTGAAGGGTAATTTAAGTGGTAAAAAAGATAAATTATAAACTCAGATATCTTAAATTCGAATTTTAATAATTTTTTGACGTCAGACCATGAATTACCTGACTGACTGAAGAGCAGACTAATCAAGATGTACGTAAGCTAGTTCGAATACCCTCGACTATTAAATTAAAAAAAACAAAAAAAGGAAAAAAAAAGGGGAGGAGAGTATTCACCAAAAATTTTGATCCCACTTTAAAACATTTTCTTGTAATCAATTAATAATAACCATCTATCATAAGTTATAATTATAGATAAAAAAAAAAAACCATCACCTCCACCATTTAACGATTTTTTATTTAAAAAAAAATAGTAGGGGAGATTTAAGTTCAATTTTGCATAGCACCAAAAACCAATTATTTTCCCTCCCTTATCTATGCATACCATACAAAAAATGGTGGGTCATATGTCAACAGTGGTGGGTCCAACTTTCCCATTCAATGAATGGGTTTGAACCTCACTGCATTAGGCTCAATGATTTCATTTCAATCACATTTTAGCTGGATGAGGTATAATTTTTTTGTTTTTGGCGGGATAAGGTACATAATAACAATGCAAAAACAATACATAAGGGGAATGGTTGAAAATTGGAAGCTAGCAGCACCCTGATTTAACAAGTCCTTATAATTTGTCGTGCACATGTTTTTTATTAGGGCGGTTAGTAGAACGAGTTTAAGTCAAATTCGAGTTAAATTTGAAAAAATTATTTATTAGTCAAACTTAAAAAATTGTTTAAGAACGATTTGTTTAGAAACGAGTCAAAAACAAGTCAAGTATGAGCTGAACAAATATTTATACATAAACGAATCGAACTTGTCCAATTTGAGTTAGTTTAAAAAACAAATCGAACCTAAACAAGTTAAATCCTAGTCGAACTCAAATCAAACTTAAATAACTTACTTTAATTAACTGTCATAATTTTAACAGTAATCATCTTTCTTTCTCTTTTTTAGGTCAAAAGTCAAAAATTTTCAAACTAATTTTCACACACCTTAATCAACTCAATTCCTCTTAAAAAAAATAAAAAAATTTAACCCAATTCAATTGAAGGCAAACAATTCATGCCTGAACTAGAGTGAGATAAAATCTTTCATAATCTAACCCCAAATGATTTACTAAAATTTGAATCCACTCAAAACGTCTAAATTTATAACTTGTTTCTATTACCACTTAAATTAACAAGAGTTATCAAGTAACATCTTTCTCCATCTAGTAAGCGAAACACAGCTTATATCAAATGGGTGTGCAGAGAAATGTGAATGACTAAAATGCAGAGAGAAAGAGAGAAGACTTTGGGAGAAATGAGCAGACAGATGAGCCTTGTTGGTAAGCCCCTTCTCCTCTTCTTTGATATATTATTGTCGTCAAAACATATAAACATATGAACATCTCAATAAAAAGCTCACCATCATTCCCCACTTACATCTCATCCTCCCCTACATCTTTAATATATTATCTATAATTACTACCTATGAAGATTAAAGAACTTAGTTTAAACTTCAACTTAGGTTCAGAAAAAAGAAAATTTAAGGAAAAAAAGAGAGGAGAAAACTAAACACTAAAGTGAAAAAACACATTTCCATGTATGACAAAGCACCAAGAGACTAGTGAGTCATTGAGCTATTAACCGAAACACCAAGCAGCATCGCCACTGCCATGACCACCGCTGCCACTACCATCACCACCACCACCACCAGAAATTCAGTACATTTTAGGTAATGGGTGAAACACTGGTGGCACATTCACATTATACTACAGCTTGAGGTGTTTTCGTCACTGAAGATGGAGCTGTAATGGTCTTGTGGTGGAGGGTATGGATAGGGATATGGGGGCATGTAATTGACAGCCGGTGGTGGCCGGGCATACATCATTGGTTGAAACCTTTCATTCCCATTCGCTCGTTGCTGGTTCATCATCATCGCCGCCAATTGTTGCTGGTAGTAGGGGTTACCAGGCATCATCTCTGGCCCAGCCCCTTGGTAATAACCACCAGCACCACCATTCATTGCCGCCGCAGGAAGGCCCTGGACGGCTGGAATGTTACCCATCTGGCCCATTTGGCCCACGGGCACATTTCCCATCTGGCCCATGGGCACATTACCCATCTGACCCATGGGCATGTTTCCCATCGGGCCCGCCTTGGCGCCACCATTCACAGCCATCATGTTAGGCATCATGCTATGAAAACCATCATTCATCCCACCCCCCTTCTTGTCTCCATTACCAGCACCAGCACCACTGCCGCCGCCATTGTTACCATTCTTGTTCTGACCACCTCCACCCCCACCATTTTTACCATCTGATGGTTGCCCACCACCGTTCTTGCCACCACTTTTGGCAGCACCACCACCTTGATTTTGATTAGCCCCATTGTTATTTCCATTCCCACCACCTTTCTTTGCATTACCACCACCACCACCACCACCACCCATGTTCACTTGAACAGGTATATTTCCTCCTCCCCCACCCTTTTTACCATTTCCACCCTGCATAAGCTGAGGATGCTGTCCATTCATCATACCATTCAACATCATATTAGGCATCTGAGCACCCCCATGACCATTATTCATGATGGGTTTCATCTTGTTCAGAGGTATATCATCTATTTCATCATCAAACTCATCATCATCATACTCGTCGTCATCATCATACTCGTCATCATCATCATCATCATCAGGCACGTTGAACTTCACAGCCTTCTGGTTCTGAGCCTTGTTGTTGTTGTTGAAGGGCATTTTCAGGTCTTTAAATTGGGGCAGTTTCAGATCTGCAAATCCCTTCAATTTTTGGAGCTGTTGAAGCTGCTGCTGCTGCTGCTGCTGCTGTTGCTGTTGCTGTTGCTGGTTGTTTTGACCTTGGTGCCCTCCTTTGGGCTGATTATTTACACCCTTTTGGCCTTGACCCTTGTTCCCACCTTTGCCATGGTCAATTTGCATGTTCTTCAACTGGTTATTGAGCTGGTTCTGGTTGTTGGGATTGTTGGCTGCCTTGGGTGCACCCCAGAGCTCTGCATGTTTCCCATTCTTAACCAGCTTCTTGATCAGTGTGGCTGGTTCTACAATTCCTGAAACTGTGACTTTGCCCTGTTCTGAATCTATTTTGGTGGTATAGACTCCTACAAAAACCCAAAAAAAATTACATAGAAAATCAACCAAGCAGTTCAAAAACAAAGCAAATATGACCCAAAAATATATATAAAAAAAGAATGATTAGACCCACATACAAAAACTATTTTGGGTATGTCTAACTATACAGAATAAATCTAAGGAAAATAAAGATTGGATCTTGAAATGGAACTATACCTTCGATTTTCTGCAGGATTTTCTTCACTTTGTGCTTACACCCATCACAATGTATGTTCACTTTCAGAACACAAGTCTGCATGCACAAGTAAAGACAGAGAACACAACCAGAGTAAAGAGAAAAGCACATTATTCACCATTTAAGAGATTCATTAACAAAAAAAAAATGACAGTGAAAAAAAGAGAACCAAGTTTGCCATAAGAAAAATCCATCAAGATCCATATAATTGTAAGTTTATAGCAAATAAATAAAAGAAAAAACATGAATGGGAAACAAGAATGGAACTCAAAAGATCTTGAGTTCAACACATGCAAAAGCCAGTAAAGCTAAAAAACCAAGACAATAACAAGATTTTAACACATATAGCATGTATGAGCAAGAGAATGAGTACCTTGATCTTCAAAAACTCTTCTTTACTCATTTTTTTAACACTCAAACAGAACAACCCAGAAGACTACAATAAAGGAGTGAGAGAGAATGAGTTGGATGGCCAATAGATATGAGAGAAACAGGAGCAGCTAAAAAAGCATTACACTGAGAAGATGAAGATTTTTCTTATCTGTTCTTTCATTTTGGGACCTTTTTCAAACAAACACCAGACAGACACTAAAATGAGAGAAAAAACAGATGGTTCTGGAGTCCCACACTCCGAGCAAAAGAAAACTTAAGACACAACAAGGTTTAGTCTCTCAGAAGCAAAAGCAAAAGAAAGAGTGAGATGGGGAAAAATAGAGAAGTTCAGAGCGGTGGTTGGACATTAAAACTCCTCTGGTGTCTCTGCTTCCATCTATTTCAGAGTTAGAGAGAGAGTAAACAAAAGTGCACTGGCACAAAGAGAGAGGAAGGGGGGGTTTCTAAGTCCTCACTTCTCTTTGTTTTGGCCTTTATTTATTGATTTTTTTCTCACCGTCATTAAAGGGTTTGTTTCATAATTAGTCCATAAGCCACTTGGATCATTGGCTTGGCTTAAAGGGTTGTTTGGCTTGGCTTTAACTGTAGGGTTTGAAATGAGTCTCTCTCTCAACTTCTCCATGTCAATGGCCATCAGAAGAAAGATCACAAACCCAGTGTTTGTATGTGTGAATATTTATTATCAGCAGATGTGAAGGAACTCTTGTCAGATTTTTCTCTCCAAAATTGGTTGGTACAATAAATTCACTCATTTATTGTATATCCATAGGTGGCATGTAAATTATTAAATTGTATACTGTCTTGGACAGATTACTGCAATTGATTTTTTTTCAAAATTACCAAAATACCCTCATCCCAAAACCTCGATAAAAAAATACAACTTTGATAGATTAAACGAGTTAAACGATCAACTTGAATTTAATCGAACTTATAAAACACTTAACTCGAGTTCAATTTGAATCTAAATAAACCCTTAAACCTGAATACGGTCTATACCTTAGTTTTTGGATTCGAATTATACAATTCGGTAAAAATTCGAAACCAATCCTAGTTGAATCTAAAACAAATTCTTGGGTAACACAACATGCACTAGAGTTAAGCTTGAAATAAAATTTTCTAATTCTGGTTAGGTTTCAAAGATTCTAATCTAAGTAAATATTCAAGTTTATATTGAATTTTTTATTTTTTTTTTTGCTATGCCCTAACTTGAATAACAAAAATCTCCAAACATTATATATTTTGGATGAAGTTTAAATTGAATTGCCTAAATCATACTCCTATCCTTACCCATGGGCCTTACCTGGGATTACATAGATTAGCATATGGCTCTGACTGGAAACTTCTATTGTATTTGGAGACTCCATAAATCAAATGTGTATAACTCATTATAAATTTATTAGGTCAGGCTACAAGTGATTTATCTCTAATGAATATCTTAATTTCGATATGTCTTTGACGATATCAGAAAAAAAATTAATTGAAGTGTGCGTAAACAGATCTAGACACCCCTAACTATTAAACCAAAAAAAAAAGCCTTAATTTGTTATTGGGCAAAAATGGAATTTTTTTGACACTATTTAATATGTTCAAAAATAATCCTTCTGCATTTATCTCCTTCCAAAAAAACTTAACAATAATACAAGTTTTCAAAGGTTAGTGATGTTCACATTCCACCTTTGTAATCTTGCACTTTATGTTTTAGTTGATGATAAATTGATTTCTTTGTTCAAACATAACTATTCTCAATATTCTAAAAATGACCACAATAAAAGTGAAGATTGAATTATTATTCGATTGACAAATGTGCCAATTGGACAAATACGACATTTGGATCATCTCGCGCGACATTTTTAAAGAACAACAAGTCAATTTGCATTGATCAAAGCTTGTGGTTATTTGACTTTCTATTGAAAAAATGAAATAAAGGTAACATTTTGACCTGAACAGTCTAACACGTTTGTTGTATGAGAATCGATTTCTAATATGAGTAATAATATGCTGATCAAATTGTTTACCAAATTTTGTATCTCAAATCAATATGAGTGGTTGGATTAGTGGTGTCTACTGGCTCCACCAAATATTCAATGCATGAGATTTTAACACATCACGTGAGATACAATATTTAACAAACAAATTTGGGCATTAGAGT
The DNA here is from genome assembly GCA_023539305.1 of Ilex asprella. Classification (NCBI taxonomy): domain Eukaryota; kingdom Viridiplantae; phylum Streptophyta; class Magnoliopsida; order Aquifoliales; family Aquifoliaceae; genus Ilex; species Ilex asprella. The sequence continues at coordinate 29,730,699 of CM042194.1, forward strand.
TTTATCCTTCTAAAATATCGTCTAACTCTGGTTTTTTTGCATAAAAATCATATAAAACATTCAATAAAATATCTAATACTTAGCTTTTCTATCTAATCATATCTAGTGAAATGGTTTACTAAATTAGTTCTCAAACAAAAAAAAAAGGGAAAAAAATTGTATTGCATGTCCTTAACTAAATACACACCTTATGGTTTGCTACCTCTTAGAAGTAAGGAATATGTTGTTGACATAAAAGTGGACTCATTCCTTGCTCATGGGTTAGCTCATTGATTCCTTCTTCCTAATGTATGCCTCCCTGGCTAGTTTTTTTTTTTTTTTTTCAAAACTAAAAATGGGTCAAATGTTTTTTAGACTTGGGGTTGTATCGTGAAACTCGAATGTATGTCATCATTCATAAATCATGCATTTCATTTAACCATGATTTTACTAGTGAACAAGACTTGAACTTAAAACTTAGATTACATTAAGCGAGAATAAGAGCACAAAAATGACATGATTCAAAAAAATTTAAGGGCAAAAACTCTTTGAGAGCGTTATATTATACACATTCACTTATAAAAGTTAATAAAAAATATAAAAAATTAAATTTAATGCACGACTATGTGACAAACTATTAATTTTTCAATATATGTTAATTATAAAGGTTCTAAATTGATAATTATAGTTTGTAAATATCATTCTAGTTTTATATGTATCTTTTGACATCAGTTGGTACTTCTAAATAAAAATTTGAATAATAATAATGAGTAAGTACATTAGTAAATAAGAACGCAAATTAGTCAAATTCGTGAACTAAAAATTTGATTATAAAATAAGAGCACGAATTCACAGAAAAATCACTCCCAAATCATGAATTTATGCTCGGAGGGTTGGCCTTCAGTGTTTATACGAATTACGTGACTAACCTTAAAACACCTAGGCTCCTTTTGGATGACAATAATCCTAATCAAGAGTGTGTATCTCATTTCTAGTAAAATGATACATGAGTTTCAAATATTGTGATAATATTTTATTTAGTATCTGGTATAGTCAGTATTCTAGTATAGAAATTGATATCTATTTCATTAATATTTTAAGTAATGAACTTTATTTTAGAAAATAACATGATTTTAGGAAGATTTCTTTGTTTTAGCAACAAATTAAATTTTGAGAAGGACTTTGAATTTGAAATTTTTTTTAGAAAAATAAGTTGAGAATGAGATTACAATCATTGATAATGGGTTTATGATTCTCAATATTTGTGAGAATTTGATTTCAATAGTAATCTTATTTCCGATATAAATTACCGACTAATTAAACATCCAAACGTAATAATTCATAAAATTAGGAATGATATTACCATTTCCAACTAAAATTACCGCGATCTAGACGAACCCTAATGTGTTACATCTTAGCTCTTATTCTACCAGCTAGCCAACGTGTGCTGATTCTTACTGGTTTACTTACACAAGGCACTGAATTATAAGGTGGTTTTAAGTAATAAATGTGCCTATAACCCTATCAATCTTTACTATAGGTCAAAGCAAAGAATGGTAAATAGGATTGTCAACTTTTGGCTATTAGTTTGGTTGAATTTACAAGACTCGTAAAGCAAGTTTTTTTTTTTTTTTTATCAAATTCTAACCATTGAACCTATGAGATTCAGGATCAACAAAGACATATATATTAACTCGCACACCCAAAACTACCCAATGTGGGATTACCATTACATGGGACGCTCGGTGTTGAACTGAAATCCCACACTTAAGGTCTCTTGTGCAAATAGAGGTAACTCATGTAATTACTTGATTTTGCAGCTAACATAATTGATCGGAATTAAATTCATGACAGACAATTATTGAAAGAATTAAGAAAAAATAGTACAGGTTGTGTCACACTCCAAGCAAATTTAACTCTCTGTCCTTCTCCAACATGGGTTTAGACCGGTATAGGCTTTCAGAAAATAAGTACTCATAAACATACTGAAACTATTGCTTGTCTCTTTGCTTTTAATTCATGATAAGTGATCTAAAACTTATGTAACCGAAGAAACCTACCACTAGAGGGGATCTCGATCCGAGCAAACGTTGTTTCTTTTCCCTTTTCCAGGGGGAGTTTTAGACTAGCATGGGCTTTCGAAAAGCAAAGCAAGTAGCCATAAGTCATATTCTGCAACTATTTGTCCTTTTTTTGTGTTTTAACTTTTTTTTTTATAAGGTATTTAGATTTGCGTCAATTATTCTCTCGAATTTTGAATTGGCCACTATAACTTGAATTTATTAGGAGGTGTGAAAAGTATCAAGTTTGAGACATCTTATTTATAAAAGATAGCAGACTTGACCATTGGACCACCTAATTTTTTTTTTTTTTTGTGTTTGATCATGTGCTACTTTAGCGGCAATTGGGTGAGAGAAATAAGTCATATTCTGCAACTATTTGTCCTTTTTTTGTGTTTTAACTTTTTTTTTTTATAGGGTATTCAGATTTGCGTCAATTATTCTCTCGAATTTTGAATTGGCCACTATAACTCGAATTTGTTAGGAGGTGTGAAAAGTATCAAGTCTGAGACATCTTATTTATAAAAGATAGCAGACTTGACCATTGGACCACCTAATTTTATTTTATTTTTTTTGTGTTTGATCATGTGCTACTTTAGCGGCAATTGGGTGAGAGAAAGTGACCCTTAAACCAGCAAACCAGCACACAAATGATGCAGATGATTTCAAAATTGTAAGAGTTCTATAGTTTCTTCTATAAGTTTGTAGTTTGTACCCTTCTTTTGTAAGCAACTAAGTGTTGTCTTTCTTAAAAGTCTAACTCATGATGAAACCCTTGTGGCTTTGTCCTTTTTCCCTTTGAATTTTAGTTTTTGAAAACACTTTGAGAGGGCGTCACTTTACCTCTTAAAGGGAATGTCCAGGTGAGAAAGAAGTCTAGGAGATCAAGGAAATGGCCCTAATAAATACTGTATGAGTTATTTCTATGGGTGATCATTGAATTGAGTGAATTTTTAATTGGAGTTTTTGCTTAATTTTGTGTTCTATGTTCACTCAAGAGAGACAAAAAGGGGAAAAGATCAATTGGTTAGGTTAGCTTTGTCTTAGAAAAAACAAAAATGAATACATTATTTTCAAACTCGTACATTTTTGCCCTTGTTGACAAAAAAAAGTAATCTTATTATAACTTAATTTATTGATCTAATTTGTTGACATAATTTACTATAACAATTGGATTGATTGTGGAGCCCATTACACATTAAAACTTGAATTCAATGATTATAATAAAACCACATCATTAATTCAACAAATTAAATTAATTTTTTCATCCCAATAACATAACTCATGTAAAAATCGTCGATGGCTTACAAGATAGAAAATAGGTCAGAGGTCATCCCTGATGAAATGTTGAAGAGATCTTCTGATGCTTAAATAAATATGACAATGAAATATGATAATTGAATCCTGCATGCAAATTAATAATGTGTTTGGCATTTGTTGTTTAGTATGTTTTCTCCTTTATATAGGTCTCTTTCGATTGAGTGAAAGAGTAATGGAAGGATTTTAAAAAGTCGACTATAGATTCTTCAGAATCTCCGATTTGATGAGCCATGCTAGTTGTATTTAATTTAAAAATCTAACTCATTGTATTATTTCGATTGCTAGTGATTCACGATATATGATGGGGTTTACGTTCAATCCAACAATTACAATAAATTAGATCCTAAAATTTGCTTCTAATGGCATTTTCCCTTCTTGGCTATTGCTGTTTTGGCAGTTTTCTTACTTCTATAATTCTATGGATGTATCAAATCTGATTAAACTACCGAATTCGAATTTTCTTACCATTCATGAGTACCTACTTATATTCAAGGTTCCCACTTGAATTTATGATAGGTAATGTATTACAGATGATATTAACAGTTTTTCCCAAAATAGACAGAAAAAACATTCTTCTAAAGATGAATATCAAAAGCATCAAAATGGAAAGAAAAAAAAGGTTAGATGAAAAATCATGAGCCTCCTCCACCATCAACAATGACATTGGAGTTGAACTTAGCATGCTTAGTTAACTAATGAGCTATACACCCTTTGCTACCCCATGCCTATCTACTCTACTTTCCAACTTTACAAATGCTAAAACCACTCCAACCACTCAATTACCTCTCCAAGATGAAAATGACAAATCAACTTAATTCTGTGGGTAGGAAAGGAACAAGAATGAAATCTATGCTTGATTTACTTATATTAATTAAAGAGGTAAGGGGTGGAATTGGTTAGAAATATCATCCTAAGAGTTTAACTTTTTGGAACTGTTCATGTGTAACTTTTTCAAATAATATATTTTTTTGAACGGTTTGTAATGTTCGGGACAGTTTACACGCACTTTGATTAATCATCTCTCTGGTTTAGTCAAAGATAGACTATTTACGCTAGAACTAGGGTATTCATGTGATTGGTTAAGAGTAATCGTATTCAAATCTAAAAATTTGACAAAATTTATAGACCTAATAATGTGATTTTATTGGAACTATTGAATCAACACCAAATTTTAATGTTTGATAGGACACACCATCAATTCAAAGACTATAGTGAATTAAATCAGCAAATTATGTCTCAATAGCATTGCTTATTGGTTAATGGCTCAGGTCGACACCAAACTTGGCAACCTGACTTTCTACCTGAGGTCGGGCAACTAAACGGGCCACGGGTAAAGTCCACATCCAACATAGGAGGTTGTGGAATAAATGAGTCGGGCTGAGGTGCATTAGGAAGGCCTTAGGACTGATTTCACATACTTTTTGTCTCTATGGCTCTTAAAAGTAATTAAGCAGCGCCATTGCAATTGATACTTACATGTGCACTACATGGCCTTAAGATAGTAATTGATAATGGAAAGTAGATAGATTATAAAGGTCATTTATAATGATCCAAACCCATACTGCATGCATTATATGCTCTGCACCTAATACTCACATGGCCCTTGCAGTCCTTATTTCTAACTCTAGAGAACTTACTGTTTACAGGAATTCTTATCACAAAGGGAAAAGGGTTAGTAGGGGTTATGACCGTCCAATTGGGTCATACGAAAAAATTCGAAAGGAACAGAGAAGATTAATATGACCCGACACAAAAATGACAAGAACAAATTGAAAAATAGAAAAAACTATGACCTATGGCAGCCAAGGGAATCCAATGGAACTGAAGATTTTCTTCTCATTTCCTCTTTATTCTGTCTTTGCCCTAACACTCACATAACTATCGACATAGCTCAAATGAGAAGATCTTAGTGGTTTTTATCTTTAGCTCCCAAGTTCAAGTCCCGGCCATTGTTACCTGATGGATGTAATTTAGCGGGTGATTGCATGTATGGGCAGAAGGGCAGCCCAAAATTTATTATGAACTTAAGATGTCCTCAGTGCACCATGCATTTTTAGAAGAAACCAACCACCAGCTTGGGTAACTTTTTTCTGCAAGTGAATGCTCTAAATTTGTTGATGTAATTTCTCTACCACTCCATCAAAGTTTGTCATTGTAAATGTACCCATGCACAGAGAATGCATACAAAAGGAATCTGTAAGGAACAATATTATTGCCAAAGGCAACAGAAGAGGCTGGTCCAAGTGAGAGTGACATCCCTTCATCACCCATCCTTGTTATCTGTCAAAATTTCAATTGGCAAGTTGGCACAAGTACTTTTAGATGCAATTTCACAACTCATAATGTACTATGAGTAAAGGATGCTGTTTTTCCCCCTCTTTTTGAGTAGCTAAACCCATTTTAATCCCATGTTTTTT
>CM042194.1:29736874-29754123 GCA_023539305.1 Ilex asprella
GGTATAGAGAGATATTGACATAGTTGCACAAACATAATTGTTAACATTTAAGTAAAGTGATGGTCCCCCAGAGAAGACCATACACAGACACAAGTTCAGAAAGATACAAATACTTATTAATATTACTGCACAACTTTGCATCTACTTCTCAGAGCTAGGGAACCTCCTTTCAAGGCCCACAAAAAACTTTGCAGATGCTCAGTTTGTCTCTCTTATTGCTAACTTCTATGGCAAATATTCTCCCCCTAGCGACCCCTTTTGGCTGTTAGTTTATACAATATGATATCATCTACATCCCACCCGGAATGTTCATCCAGGGATTTATGTAGCCTTAAATCTTCTCTATTTCTTTCTTTTGGATACTCTATCATCTTACCCAACTTTAAAAGAGTACACAAACTGAAACTGCAAGCAAGAGTGGGCAAAACTCAGAAGGAAGTAGAATAAAGAGAAAAGCAGAGTATTAACACTTTATTCAGACATCAAATATTTCCTGAGAACATCAAATATGATAGATAGTCAATGAAAGGAGGGAAAGGAAAAGGATACATTTCCAGATCAGCAAAATGTATGATCAAACAAAAAGATGGTTTTTAGAACTGAAAACAAGATTTATTCAAATAGAAAATTAGAATTCCACTCCTTTCAATGCAAAACAGGGCAGTCGAAAACCTTGAATGTAGAATGGAATGTATTACATAATAAATTATGAACAAAGGAAGAAAGGAACAAAGAAACTGTAAATCCTTTTTACACAACTAAAAGTACATATATAACAGGATTACAGACACAAGCAAAAGAAAAGAATGAAAAAACTGTGTTCTACCATCGTATTCAGGATGAAGGGAAAAATCTCTCACTGATCAACATTAACCTTAATCTCTATGAGCTCCTCAATAGGTTGACGGCATATAGGACACTTATTTGATTGAAGCCTCAATGCTTTTGCACAATCACTGCACATACACTGAAAAGATGGAACATGTTTCAATTAGAAGAAACCAATTCAGGCCACAGCAAAAGAATAATCAAGCAAACTCGATGATTTTCCAAAATCTTTAAGCATATGGAAGACACTTGATCAAAAATTTCCAAACTTATTTTATTGCTTAAGTTATCACATTTTTATTTTATTTTTCTAAGAAAGGATGATTCTTGAAAATTCTGTTGGCAACCATTTCCTTCTTACACTAAAGGGAAAGTCGGTACTGAAATGTATATCCTTTACCGGTGACAATAAGACAGTAATTACCGATTCAAAAATCTTTAGTCCTAAATTTCTACCATAAATTTAACAGCAAGTATCCAAAGAGCTAGACTAACTACTAGAAGACACCAAGAAACAGGAAAGAAAGACAAAGTTCAGAGCAATTCCAGGGCCATCAACCATCTGCTATGAAGCATCAACACTCTTACGAAGGTGATGTATCCTTGGATACGTGTCAGATACTCTTTGATCCGTGTCCATAATTAAATAATAAAATTCTAATTTCAAACAAGAGTCCAACACTTCTTTAAACTGTGTCTACTACTAAACATTAAGTATGTGCTAACATGTAATAACCAAACTTAAAAATTTGACTGACAAATATTTTATTATGTGGGATAACATATAATTACCAAGACTAGACATGTTAAAGTTATACTCAAAATATAATAATAAAAGCAAAAGATACATAAAAGATTTAGAAAAGAGCAATGCAAAAATGAGAACAATTATTTAAATTATACACGTTTAGTAATCGTCTACGGAAAAATTTACGTTTATTCACTGTTATTATGTCAGTTTAAAAAATTTACACTAGATGACTAGACATAACATTTGCTTATCATAAAGTAATAATTTTTTTATGAATAATATATTATTATTACTATAGTTGCAATACATTACATAAGTTTATATATAAAACACAATTATCTATAGTGTATTCCGAACGTGTCTGTGTTCTATTTTTTTGAAAAATGTCATGTTTATGTGTCCGTGTCCGTGTCCGTGTCCGTCCTTTTTAGACCATCTGAATAACCCCAGCACAGAAATACATCATCACATTTGCAAATCAAGAATTAAGTGGTTACCACCTTGTAAAGCAAGGCCATCTTAGATGATTAGAGAAAGTCCTAAGTGGAAACTACTTGGTGAGAGACATGCAAAACAGAAAGCTCATGCTCTTGTGAGTTAAGGTGCACTTCAGGACTTTTATCCATTTAAAACAATCTTTTGTTAGATGGCCTCTCACCATATGTCGGCAAGGAAGCACAGCTGTATCCTTTGGTTCGGTCATGCAAATCACACACTCCTTCCCTGAGTCATTGTCATTAAAACTCTCTGCAGAGTTTCCAATTCCATATATCTCCCGTAGCTCATAGCGAACTCCATCAACCCACAATAACTGCCTGATAACTCTTACTTTGAAAGGGCCATTGTTGTTCTTCTCCAGGACAGCTTGAGTTATCTGCATATGGGGGGCTGTATTTGGTGAAGGATCACTATGACTTTCATCTGTAGCAAGAGAAGGCAAGCATGTTTCAGCAGAGATTACAAGTGGAAACACGTCTTCTCCAGGTGATGGTTTTGAAAGATCATCCAACTCAAAGAAGCCTAAGTCAATGCCTGTTCCCGAAGGCTGACAAAATTTCTGGTGAACCCCTTTTTGAAAAGGGATTTTGACTGGCACATAGGCTTCTGGAAACAGAGGAACAAATCTACACTTTGCCTCCTCCTTGGCAAAGTAAAATATTGTGATGCTGTCATTAGAAAACATGAGCAAAAGAGAAACAGTTACACGCACTAAAAAGATAAAAACATCCATAATGTGTGCCACATATATATGAGAGAAAATTGACAAATGCAACAAAATGACCAATAAATCAAACCAAAATAAGATCTCTGATAGTGTTACATTGAATATCATATTGCTTCGGAGAACACTGAATTGCAGTTCCAAGTAAAACAGCATGCATGTGGTAGTAGTGTTAGTATGTATCAAAGAGAAAAGAATTGATTAATTAGTATCAGGTCTGAATTACAACGAATTTATACTAGGACAAAACATAGTAATATAAATGACTAATCTACCCCTAATGCTAATATACTAGACTACTCTAACATCCCCCCTCAAACTCACGATGTAATAGCATCCAACATCAAGAGTTTGCCAAGGAGAAAACGAAAGCGTGCAATAGTGTGGAATTTAGTGAAGAAATCTGCCAATTGCATAGTTGAAGGAAGATATGGGAGAGAGATTATGCCCAGCTGAAGATGATGGCACACAAAGTGACAATCAATCTCTATATGTTTGGTGCGCCAATGAAACACTGAGTTGTGAGCAATCTGGATCGCACTGGTGTTATCACGATACATCGGAGTAGGAGTAGTCAAGGAAATGCCAACATCAGCAAGCAACCAACGCAACCAAACTATCTCTGCTGTGGTAGATGCCATAGCACGATACTCAGCTTCGGTAGAAGAGCGAGCTACAACAATTTGTTTCTTGCTTTTCCAGGAAATAAGAGAATCACCAAGAAAGATACAAAAACCAGTGGTGGATTTGTGATCCATAGAGTCACCAGCCCAATCTACATCAGAGTAAGCACGAAGTTCCAGAAACGAAGAAGAGAAAAATAATAAACTCTGATGTAATGTACCCCGTAGATATCGAAGAATCCGAAGAACAGCAGACCAGTGAAGTGCCGTTGGAGCAGCAACAAACTGACTAACCACATGAACTGCATAAGCAATATCTGGACGAGTAACAGTAAGATACACCAAGCTCCCAACAATAGTACGATATAAGGTAGGATCAGGCAGGAGAGAACCATCAGAGGAAGTATAACGACATTAAGCTCCAAGGGTGTGTCAACAGTTCGAGTATCTGATAACCACTGGTGAAGCAACTGCGGCTGTATGACGATCCTTAGACTTAAATGGCTGATGTAAGGCCCCTTTGGCATTCTTGTTCACCAATTTAGGACATTGAGCCTTCCAGTGACCCTTCTCACGACAAAAACTACACTCATCTGAAGTAGCTCGACCCCGATATTTAGTCTGTGAGTGAGAAGTCCCTTTGGGTGGTACAGCCAATACAGTCTGCTTAGGCAAAAAAAGAAGATCCTTTCCAGAAAGAGTCTTAAGACGAACTTCTTCAGCCAGAAGCTCATTCACTACTGTATCAACTGTGGGAAGTGAGAGACGATGAAGGATAGAACCACGAAGACCCTTAAAATCATCTCTAAGGGCCATCAAAAACTGTGCCAACCATTGCTCCTCCCTAAAAGTACGATATACCATATGAATACTCAATTGAGCAAGTTCAGCAAGTGTTAGTTGGTCCAAAAATCCAGTCATAACCGAGTAAAACTCCTGTATGGTCTTGTCACCCTGACGTGCAGCTCGAATTTCATGCTCTAGTTAATATCTCTTTGCAAAATTAGACTGAACAAACAATATAACCAAATAATCCCAAATTTCTTTGGTTGTGTTAAACTTAGCCAAATGCACACCAATGGTCTGATCAACAGAATTGTTAATCCAAATGATAATTTTAGCATTGTTGACTTCCCAAGTATTCTTTAAGTCAGCATATTTTTCTGCCTTCGAATCTGTTGGAGCTTGCAAATCACTACTAACATAACTCCATATCTCTTTTTTCAATAAGAAATTCTTCATAACATAAGACCAATATACATAATTTTCACCATTTAATCTGACACTAATAGCCTGAAGGGAATCAGAATGTCCACTTGATATAATGTTAATAAAGAAACAATGCTCTCAGCAAATTAATACCCAAAATAGAGCAGAAAACATCAATAACACCAACAATCCAACAACAGCCCAGCAAATTAAATCAATAAACCACCAAAGAGTCTCAATCACAAACCAATCGGTGCACTGAAGGCAAGGAAGAGTTCACTGAAGCACACTAACAACCCAAAGCAACCAGCCGACACACAAGAGAGCAAACAAAACAATACCAAAGGGGGCAGTCGTCGCAGACCAATCGGTGCAAAAGAGGTCGCCGAAACCCAGAAGGTGCAGACCAGAAGGAAGCAGACCAGTCGGTTCAGACCAATCGGTGCAAAGGAGGAAGCAGAGCAGTCACCAAAATCCAGAAGGTGCAGACCAGTCGGTGCAAAAGACGTGCAGTCGCCGAAACCTAGAAGACTAACAGCCACTGAAACCCAGTCGATCGTGTTGGTGGTATTCACGGTCGGAGACTAGTGACGTCATCGCCGGCTACGATTATGTCAGTACTGTTCATCATCGTATTCACCAGTTGATCGTGTTGGTCGGAGACTAGTCGATCATGTTGGTGGTATTCACGTCGGGTTCACCGGTTCGATTCACTGTTCACCAGGTTATCTTCTTAGACTTCAATCATAAATTATTATTTGGATTTACATGGCTCTGATACCATGTTAGTATGTATCAAAGAGAAAAGAATTGATTAATTGGTATCAGGTCTGAATTACAACGAATTTATACTAGGGAAAAACGTAGTAATATAAATGACTAATCTACCCCTAATGCTAATATACTAGACTACTCTAACAAGTAGTACTTCGTTAAACAAGTTCCAGTGCCGAGGTAATTCTCAATTTTAAACCAACACAACAGCCCATGAACAAAGTGGCCTTTGTGAAGCACTCACAGCTCTGTCAACAGTTCAAGTGCAACAGCAGTCTCTGCATATGAAGGTACTCACTGAAAAAAATGTAAAACCAAATTGTGTTAACCACCAGTCCCCTACCCCCAGCTTGGTGGTGCCAACCAAGAGGGGAGAGAGAGATGGATACACAATGTGTCATGACCCGGCCCAACTACTTGTGATATTGTTTGCTCTGAATTACCTCACAAAAGCATCACACCAGTTTAGAACGAACAACTCAATATGCAGCATAAGATCCTTCTCTACCTGGGTGATTTGGGACTAATACATGGAACAGTAGCCAACCCCCCCCCCTCTTTGCGGCCTCACCCACCTAAGATGGCTGCTTTATTGTTGGCCTGGTGGACTGTTTAACCCTGGGTAGGGGGAAGAGCCACACCTCCCCGTTTGGGACCCATTTCCACCATGTCAAAGGTAGGTGCAGCTTGGATACCATACTAATGCAACCCAACCCCAGTGCATATGATATTATCTGCTTCAGGTTATCCCTCATGGCTATAAAAACAAGTGATCAATGGAGCACAAGTGTCCACACCCATAGCACAGAATCCTCTTCTATCTGGGTGATGTGGGATAATGACATGGACCAGGCATCTCACTGAACCTCACCCAAGACAACAGATCTACAGGCCTAGTAACTTGTTGGACTATTGTTGCCCCAATTAGAACCTACATGTTAAATAAATGTTATTTCAACTACACACGTTCCATTAAGATTCTTATTCAGTTGTTTAAGTCAACCCCACAAATTGAAAGAAGCGAAAACCATGTCAAACTTAGAAGGCTGCTGAAGCCCATGTATTGCAAGAGAATGCACCAAATGTCTTTGCAAAAAAAGAGATGCCAGGCAGGCATCCAATGCAAGAATGCCAAGAAGGAATTCTGCGTATCCATGACTATAATAAGGTGACAAAAATTAGTACCATTCTAGATACCTAGCATCAAGTTATATAAATTCAACTCATCAAAATATAGTCTTGTTCCAACTAGTTTGTTGTTGACTACATGAATCCTACTGTGTTATAATATGGACCTTAATCTCTATAAAACCACACTCTATGATATCATTTTTAACTACAATTCTTAACATTAGTTTTTGTCTCCCTTTATCCCTCCCATTACCGTCGATAGATATTACATCACTTTTCTTGTTGTAGATGTTCTGTATATATGTTGAAACCACCTAAATCGATTGTCTCAAATTTCTCTCAGAAGTATTCTACTTCCACTTTTTCAAGAATATATCCATTCTCAGTTCCACTATTTCTAGTTTTACAACACATTCATCTTAGCATCATCATTCATACCCTGCCCAATTTTTTAATGTGTTGTTCCTTCGTTTGCCAAATATTATAGCCATAATTAACTATTTTGTTTTTCGGCTTAAAGGCTATGCACTGATTATACAATACACCAAATGCATACCTTCATATAATTCATCTTGCTTTAATTGTATAATTAACATCGTCGCCGCTCTCACCCTAGCTATGGATAATTGACCAACAATGTCCAAAATATTCATTCTTTGGTATCTCTTGATCTTCAATCTTGGTTGCTTTCTATTCAGTTCTCCTTTTACTAAAGTTCTAAGCCATATATTAGTTTTAGTTCTATAAATCTAGTATCTTATTTATTCTTAAATCCCTCTTCAAACATCGAATTTAATGTGAATCTATTTTCTATTGTCATTGATCAATACTATATCCTCACCAAATACCATATATCATATGTCCTTGTCCATATTCCAGAACTAAGGTAAAAAGATAGGGACTTAAAGCAAAACCATAATTAGCTGGGAGTTTATTATTCTCTCATGCAATTGTTTTCACTAAAGCTACTAGTCCAAACACCCGTGCGTATCTTTCATCATATTGATATCTTTATTTGTAATTTTTGTTTTGTACCATATTATATCTCTAGCGACCCTGGTGTCTATATTCTTTGAATTTATGGAAAACCACATGAAGATTCTTCTTTTCTCTATACCTTATCATTAATCTCCCGAGTCTATATCTTCCATTGTTGACCTCTAAGCAAAAATCCAAACTGAATTTTGGATACCACTGATGTAAATTATAATAGCTCTGATACCAAATTTATGTAAATCGTATTAAAGAAAAATTAGGAATAAGAAGGTAAGAAGAAGGGGATGAGAATAGAGAGAGAATTTGAAGAAGAAAGATTCAATATCAACAATCAATAATAATCAAAAGTAGTCTCCAACAAATATGGATCCCCTATACATATAAAGAGTTCACAAATCCTACATATATAAGGAGATCACAAACCCTAAAATAAATAAATAATCAAAATGAAAACTAAGCCCCTAAACAATAAAATGACAAAAAAACTCCTAAACCTTACGTCTACACCTACTATAACGAAATATAATTCGATTCCTATCATTTTCCCCCCGCTGAAAAGAACTCGCCTCCAGAGAGATACGATCATGATAATGCTCTAGAAGATCAGGGTCAAGCCGACGAAACTCGTCCTCCATAATCCATGAATCATCAGTCTCTAGACGATCTCTCCACTGAACAAGATAACAACGATATCCTCCATCAGAGGAACCCACAATCTGATCGTCAAATACATCTGCAATCTGGTCATGCAGTTGTGGTGGAAACGGTGAAAGAATAGAAACTGTAGGTGATACTGATGACAAAGCAACTCCACCTGTAAGAACACCTACTGGCAACATAGGAGGCTCAAGAGTACCATGATAAGGAAACAAGTCCTCCACATTGAAAATATGACTAATACTCATATTCGAAGGTAAGTCAAGGTGATATGCATTAGGTTCAAGCTTAGGAAGAATAAGAAAGGGCCAGTGGCTCCAACATGTAACTTTTTGAAAGAATTTTTAGGGTAGCGTTCAGGACGCACACAAACCATGACATAATCTCTCACAGTAAATTCTTTATTCCTACGGTGAACATCTGCAGCTAATTTATAATTCTCATTACTTAATGTAATTTTCTGTCTTATGTCGGCATGCAAGTCATGAATATGTTAGGCAAAAGCTTCGACTGAGTGCGAAAGGCGAGAATCAGAAGGTAAAGGTAATAAGACAATAGACTGTCTAGGAAAATGACCATAAACAATCTCAAAAGGGGATCTATCAATCGACCTGTTGACGGAGTTGTTATAGGCAAATTCAGCAGTAAGCAACAACAAATTCTAATTTCCCATCTTCTCACCCACTAGACACACCTAAGTAAATCTCTCAAACTACGATTAACAACCTCAGTTTGAGGATGAAAGGCAGATGAAAACTTAAGATTAGTCACAAAGAGTTTCCAAAATGTCTTCCACAAATAACTCACAAACTTGACATCCCTATCAGACACAATAAAAATAGACAACCCATGTAGTCGAACGACCTCTCTAAAAAATAACTTTGCTACATGTGAGACATCAGTAGACTTAGTGCAAGGAATGAAATGGGCCATCTTAGAAAACCTATCCTCAACAAGTGCAAATGTTTTATCCCTAACAAAGTGACCTGCCAGACCTGCCGCATGTAATTCCTAAATCAGGAAATCCCTAAGTGAAGTACGAAAAATACATAAACGCGACTCTCTAAATAAATAACCATCTCTAAGGAGAAAGTCAATGTATTCATGACGATTACTAGCCTGAACATCCTGAAAAATTATGCTAAAGTCAGGATAAGAGAAATAGTCATTTCTAACCCTATCAAAGCCAATCACATGGACACTTATAGTCTGTAAAACATCAACTACACGGCTAAGAACATCCGCAGTCTTGTTTTCAATGTCCACTCGGTGGTGAAGAACAAAAGTGTACTCCTAAAGGAATTCAACCCACCTAACGTGCCTAACACTCAATTTTCTCTGGGAATGAAGGTATTTCAATGCCTGATGATCAGAATATAACACAAACTTAAATTACAATAGATAAAACTTCTAATGGTGGAGAGCTTGTACCACAACGTATAACTCTTTGTCATATGTAGAATATCGTTGTTTAGCTTCATTGAGTTTTTTGCTGAAGTAAGCAATAGGATGACTCTTTTGATTCAAAACTCCACCTATCCCTACACCAGATGCATCACAGGCAACCTCAAACACCTTAGTCTCGAGATTGTACTGAGGAGGAAGACTCTGATCTGATAAAACTAAATGAGGGAGTTGGAAGTCAATATGAGAAACATTTTTCTCTTTATTCGATACTAGCATATCTAAATCCTCTCCCACATTCGGATTAGGAAAGCATGCCGAAACAACATGAATATCGTTGAAGTAATCATGATACTCATATATGGTGGATTTAAAATTGGAAAGTCTTTCACGCTGTTCAGCAGACTGTGATTGAGAACTCATCAAGCTATAGCTGGATTTCTTATGAAATCTCTCAACCTTTAGAGCATATTAATAGGCTGCAACTATCGTATTAAAAGTGTATAATTTGACCTCTCTACTAATTTTTTCTCTCAACCCAAGAATAAATTGATCAATTGTCCAAGGTTCTTCAACAATGTCACACAAGTACATGAGATAATCGAACTGGACAAAGTAATCAGAAACACTAGAAGAATGTTGTCTAAGATTGAGTCATTAGTCATAAAATTGATTCATGTAGGAAGTAAGTAAATACTTCTCTTTTAATTTATATCTCATTTCAACCCAAGTGATAGGTGATTCTCCTAAGGGGTCTAGACTTCTTTGGATTGCTTGTCAATACTTCTTAGCGGAACCTTCCAACATCAATTTAGCAAAACGGACGCAATGAAAATCCGTCATGCCATGCCAATCAAAATATTCTTCTAAATTAGCTAACCAATCTAAGAATTCAAAAGGATCTAAAGTCCCACTAAATATAGAAGGATTTTTGACTCGTTTAGTCATATGGGTTAACTCCATGTAAACATCCCTAGACTTCCAATGATGATGACCTCGACGAGAGACTCTTGAAACATGTGCATTAGAGGAACTCATGAATGACTCTTGAGAGATGAGAATGGTATAAGAACAAATTCAAGAATGCAATTGACAATTCCAAGAAAATTTAAATACAAGAAAATGTGTTTTGGACCCTTTGCATATTCTTTAATTTTTCAATGAATAAAAATATTAATCTCAAAATCTATAGGAGTATGTATACCATAATCAAGAAGAAATTCTGAAACTTTTTGGGGATGATTTTGCAATTTTTGAAACTTCTAGAAGGAAGATTCTGCAATTTCAAAAACTTTCTGGTGGTAGTTCTGTAACTTTTGAGTGTTTCTGTAATTTTTCTGAATCTGCTGGGACAGTTCTGTGTATTTTTTTTTGTTAACTGAATTGAGTTTTTTTTTGTTACGTGAAGAGTGCGTGAACAGTGCACGAAACAGTGATTTTGACAAACATGTTTTTTTTTTCAATGAACAGTGTTGCTGAGAATTTTTTTTTTTTTTTTGTGATTTGTACAAATCGAAGTTGGGTTATGATATCAATTGATGTAAATTGTAATAGCTTTGATACTAAATTAATGTAAATCGTATTAAGAAAGAATTAGGGATGAGAAGGAAAGAAGAAGGGAATGAGAATAGAGAGAGATTTTGAAGAATAAGGATTCAATATCAATAATCAATAATAATCAAAAGTAGTCTCCAATAAATATGGATCCCCTATATATATAAGGAGTTCACAAATCCTATATATATAAGGAGATCACAAACTCTAAAATAAATAAATAATCAAAATGACAACTAAGTCCCTGAATAATAAAATAACAAATAACTTCTAAATCCTACGTCTACTATAACGAAATATAATCCGATTCCTATCAACTATCCTTTTAAGTGTTAATCATTTGTTGATCACACTCTCCAAAAGTTTCATTGTATGACTAATAACATGTGGAACTTGGCATAACTCCCTTATTGTTATATATCGATACTAAAATACTCTTAATCCACTTTTCAGAACTTGCTCAGTTGTTACTATCTTCATAAGTAATTTTGTTGACTAAGATACCCCATGACTCTTAAACTCTTTCAAAGCTCAATAAGCATACTGTCAAGTTCTAAAACTTTATAATCTTTATTTTTTAAAACATTTGTCTCTTCGGACATTCTAACTATACAAAAATTTCATTTCCCCTAATCTCTATATTCTTGCCATATGCCTTAATATTGAAGCTCTCCATATGGTTTTCATTTCTTGATTTTGTACCAAGGCCCTATACTCTTCAATCTTAGTACAATCAATATGATTGAAATACATAGTGTTTGTTTCTCTCAATATAGTCAATTTATATGTGCTTTTATCTCTAACATTGGTATCTAGCTTCAAATATTATCGCATATTTTATACTTCACTTATCTAATTGTCTTTTAATTTTTGTTTTGCATGCTTGTAACTTTTAAAACTCTGATCATTTTCCAGTTTTTCGCCATGATTTATAACATGATCTTTTTGCTTTATTACCGTTTAGACCTCATCATTCTACCACCAAGTGTCTCAGAAAGTATGAAGTTATATAATGTACATACACTCGTGTGCACATTTTCACAAATTTGAGCAATTAAGCCTAAGAAAACAAATTCACAACTTGTTCCTTTTAATTTCTCTACTGTCAAATTTAAACTAAAACAAGGTATGGACCAATAGTGAGGGAATGGAACAGTGAACAGAGCAGCAAGTGGAGAGCAATGATAAGACCGTAGATTAAGAGTCAATAATAGATCCGAATCTCATTCTCTAGGAATACAAGAATAGGTACAATATTTCAATTTAATGTATGAGATTTCACCAACAATGACCTCCTTGACAAATGGTCAATAAGGCAAGGTGAAAAAGGTGATCAAGAATAAGGATTGAACCAAGGAGGAGAAGAGGAAAATGATCAAGTGGCATCAATATGAATCTGAATAGTTTTCTATATAGGCCCAGAGCCCAGATGTTATTGCAACCCCTCCATTTTCTGGCATACCAGAAGTAACAAGACCACCTTCACGCTGATAAACAATTGAAAGGAAAAAAACACTTGCAATAGATACAGTATAATCTAGCATCGAAAAATGAAGTGTACTAGAAAAAAATACATTCAATTCACTGAGCAATATTGCAAAATCCAGATCTTCAAACTGTTCCCCAAGCTCCTAAAAAGGCAGCATATCCAAGTCAATTAGAAATATGATCAAATACCAAAAACAAAAGCATTTTTCAAGGGCAAATGATTAACCACCCTACCTCATAAGACTGGCAATTTTCCAGTCTTAAAATGCGTGCCAAGCAAAAGATGATACATATAATTGACTGGTCCCCTCAATCCCAGAAACAAAAACGAAAAAGGATAGCTATACCAAAACGGCATGACTGCATAGCAGCCATCAAAGTTTGGCTTGTTACATATAGTCTGGCGCCAAAAAGAGAAGTAAGAATTCTAGGCTGTAGATAATAACCAACTATACAAGGTGCATTGCAGATTAGAGGTAAGGACAATGAGCACCTTCACCAAAGCTTTGTAAAGCTTGACATTTACCTGAGGATTCCATCCTTAATCCAGGAGTTGCAGGAAGACTAGTTGGAAGGAAAGCAAAGCCACTCAAAACGTGCAACCGAGGGGAAGCAGTAATATCGCATAGCTACTGATCCTCCCAGATAAAGATGTAAGACGTAATATCACATAGATACTAATCCTCCTAGATAAAGATGCAAGACGTCAATTGGTGAAGTTTATAAACAACCATGATCACACTAAATGACATGAAATTCTTGTTATCTCGTTAGAATGGTCCAATCACCTTGTTTTTGTTCATCCCACAAGGAACAACATGCAATAGCACCAATGACCCTTACTCCTGTAAACTAACCAGAACTCTTGACCTACTCTTAAACGATTAGTATCCCTCCCACGGTTCTAGGACTCAACCGAGTCGTACCCGCCTCGACCACTACCAATAAGATACCGATCCTCATTACTGAAAATTTCCGAGTTGACTTTAAATCAGATATATCTCGGTCAAAATCAATACAAATTGGCCAATTTTGGCCCCGTTTGGTAACGTTTTCATTTTTCGTTTTTATTTTGATTTTTAGAGTAAACAAGAAAAAAAACTCGTTTAGTAACCGAAATTTTTTTTTTTGGCCACTATTTTATAAACGATAGGCAATTTTCAAACACAAAAAAAAAACGTTTTTGGTTTTCGTTTTTGGTTTTTGAAAAACAAAAAACAAAAACGTTATCAAATAGGACCTTACCGATTCACTTTCAATTCGAACTACAGAATCCACAATCATCCGAGCAAAAAAATGCAAGGAGATGTGATAAATAAGAAATAAGGACGATCAAAAATTCAAAATTTAGATATAATGGAAAAGGAGAACAATCTATAAATTGCAAACAAACACTTTTTACATGGATAATCCAAAACACAATAAATCGGTAAGAAATAAAGACGATTAGCAGAATTTTACATGAAATTTGTATCAGCATGAACCCTAAATCATACCCCTTTTTTCCCATTATTTAAACAGATGAAGTAGTAGTAAATATCACGTACTTCTTCTACATCACAGAAGCTCGTCGCCATGACAAATTAGTAGTAGCAATCTTCCAGATCCAAAGCAAAGCCTCAAGCCCCAGCATCGTTAAAACCTCGACAGTCACCCAACGAACCGGATGTCCAGATCCAACCCACCCAATGCACAGTCTCTCTCTCTCTTTCTCTCTCTTTGTGACTTAGCCTTTCTTCTTGAGTGCAAACACATGTCTCTCTCTTCGTGACCTGGCCTTTCTTCAAGAGTGCTAACACACGCCTTTAGTAAACTTTCTTTCCCATCGCCTTTAGTAAACTTTCTTTCCCATCGCCTTTAGTAAACTTTCTTTCCCATCGCTTGATCTAACAACTCCTCTTTCTTACCTTCCCTTTACCTCTTTTATTGAATTTGGGTCTAGCCAACAACTAACCAGACAGTTCAAAAAAATAAAAACAACTAATCAGCCCTTCTCTATGATCCCTTGCCTCAGGTGAATTGAGCGACTGATTGGCCGAACTTCCTGCCCGCGCCTGCGTGACTAAGTCTTAGATGAGACTTCGAGTTTTTACTTAGTCAACGTAACTGGACCCACACTCCCACAGGCCTCTCTCTCTCTCTCTCTCTCAAACAGTCAAAACCGAGACTGTCAGTTTTAACTTTTTTCGTTGTTTTTTTTGTTCTCAATGGTCCCAAATGCTTGTCCAAATTGAGACCACTTTTTCTATTATAGTCCAATTTTTTTAAATATATAATTTCTATTATTCACCACATAATCTAATTAAAACAAATTTGTATCTATATCCTTATAGTGGGAATTACTTACTAAACTTGTATAATTATCAATGATAGAATAAGAATGATTTCGAGTCTCATTGCTATTCAACATGACAATGATTTTGGTTCAGTATGATTATAAATGCTTCCACTGATCACAGATGAAGACAAATATTTTTTGGTAAAGTCCTTATTATTATTTTTTTTGTAATGATTAATGTGTTAAATAATGCAATTCTTAGATATGATGCATAGATGATGATGTTTACATTTATTATAATTTTTTTTTGATTTTTTTCAAAAAAAATTGAGTCATTTATATAACGTTTTAAGCATATCGGCCGATACTGCAAGCTTGAACCATAATCCCTCCTGGTTAGACATGCATCACGAGAAACCTAGCTTATCATGCCTTAATGCCACACCTTTAGTCTCATGTCCATTCAAGAGCATTTAGTAGCCCCGTTGTGAGACTCGGCCCTATGCTAAAACCATTGAGCCATTCTTAACAAATTGCATCCTTTATTGCGGGACACCTATCTCACAAGTGGCATAACGGCATAGTTGTATGAAATAAGCAAGGTCAAAGTTAGAAAGCTCTATTTGGGTAACCTCTTATATCATTACATTACCAGGTTGCTTTGCATCCAGCGTCTGATAGGTATGACCATGTACCAACCGTTCAACGCAAAAAAAGTTTCTATTACCTGATGTGGCGATATGCGACCATGGCTGCCCCTCAAATTTAAAGACTGGCCAGGGTGATACCTATGAAGTTTCATAGAAAGGTGATCATATAAGACGATGTCTTGTATCACTTATGATTCTGGAGAGATCTCTTGTCAGATTCCCTAGCAAGAATAGAGGGTTTGTAACTCTTCTATCCTTAAAACAAACCTGTCTTCCCAAATCAATACCAGGGCAGTCTCAATATCAACTGAGGAAAGAGACACAACAACCAAAGTGGAAGCTAGGGCTACAACTTTAGCAACAAGGTTATAGGGTTACTAACAAAGCAAGTATTGAAAGACGCGTACCTCGAGGAGTTTGCTGCTGAGACTGATTCTTGCACCCTTTATGCCTGGAGACCGAGACAGAATTACATTATGCCCCAGCTTGTCTTACCTTTGCTATTTGCCCCAAACGTAGGAAGGCAGTCAAGACACTTCAGGAAGAAGAGTTTTCGGCACTCCCTTGTATATTCTTTTCTTAGTAAAGATCAGTATCTTCTATCCAGATACATAGAAATGTCTTATTACCCATCCTAAGATTAAAGGTTAAACAACTGATGAAGAGGGTGAGCTACTAACCACAACTTCTGCTATAGCCTTCGTCAAACAGAAGACATATTAGGTTGGAACTGTTGGTATAGAGTGCCAAGTGCCAACGAAGCAACAAAAATAACACCATGGCTTTGGTTGGAGAGAAAGAGGGAATGGGACACAGTGCTCCAATAACATCCAATACACAATTACATAAATACCTTGAAAGTAAGAACTAATACTGCTGAATGGTCAATGCATTGAGTCCTGACCTAACAAAGATCATTTATTTTAGATGCAAAATCAATAAGTTATCCAAAATATCCTCTTTTTTGTCTGTAAATGATTACATGATCCAAACTCCCACCACACAATCAATTTCTCAAACATAGACCTGTAACTGAAAAAACATTTACCAAACGTTATTCCACACAGAAATGAAAACCCACCTCCCAAAGTATCAAAACTTGAAATAGGTTGCAGGATTGTATCTCCAACTTTTGCGTAAACTTATAGCAAATAATTCACTAAAATTCTTTTCTTTATCAGCAATCTTCCTAATTCTAAAACCATTATATTCCACTAAACAGTTAAACCCAACTCATAAAATTATTGAAAACAACCAACCAATCAGTCAGTCTATACCTCTGATCGATGCCATAAATAACATAGATTCAGAACTAGAAAAACAAGCACATAACCAGTGCAGCCGTATATCCTTACCTCCCATCGAATAATGCATCGAAAACAAAGGAAATCAAGTGGTTATCAGGGTTCTGCTCGTCGACTTCAAGCCTTAACGTATCTTTATGCACATTCACATCATTCCTGACCTTCTTGGCATTCTGGTGCTCAACATACGGTGGCGGCGTTAGTGGCGGTGGCGCCACCAGAGACGGCCGAACGCCGGTCCACCCATTTTGCTGATGAGCATAAAAAGGACCATAATTTGATCGACCCATTGGAAGGTTTGTGTAGTTGCTCGTACCGTACCCATTAAGATAGTGGTAGGAGTTGTATATTGGAGGTGGAGGTGGTGGTGGTGGAGGTGG
>CM042194.1:29759123-29773188 GCA_023539305.1 Ilex asprella
TATTAAAATTTGACGTCGATGCAATAATTTTAATAAAATTATGTTATTAAGTTAGCAAAGTAGATAATCTTTTCTTCGGTCGGATTAAAGACAAGTCAATCATCTTGAAATTATGGTATGCATAAAGAATTTATCCCTTACAACTTGGTTAATATAATTATCAATATTTAAATTCAAGTCGTTTAGAATTTACAACTCATTTATATTATAACTTGAAGTATTCTTTAAAGTTATAATTGAGGGTGTTCGAATTAATTTATACACACAATGATTAATTTTTTCTTCGATTCAATCAAAGATAAGCTATTACCACCGATACTAAAAAAAATTACGAGATAAATTTTTCATGACATTGCTCTAAAGTATTTTTCAATTTTGTGTATGTAAGTTTACGTATTGTCCATAAAATAATGGCAAAATCACAATTTATGGAAGGGTAGATATGTGCGGATTACCACCGAGCATCAGATCAGTTGGTGAGGGATTATTCTAACTTAACTAAGGTCTTTACTTCGAATATTGGGAACGCAGCTGCATTCAATAGGAAGAGCTTTGCCGCCCTTGTGATTTTACCCAGCTCGAATTCGAATTAGTCAGAATCTAAAATGGCTTACAAATACCGAATGATCTGAAAAAAAAAAAAAAAAAAAGATATGTGCAGATCTGTCCATATAATCTGTCATTAAGTTTGATGTGCCGGTTTTTGAATTGTCAAAACTAAAATTTGACATGAAAAAAAAAATAAATGCATTGCAACATGAAGTGAATATTTTTGAAAAATTATTGAGTTGACCGCATGAAGAAAAAAATAAATAATAATTATCATAATTTTTCATAATTTTTTAAGAAATAATTAGTATACTTGTCAATAATTGAATTTGAATCACAACATGCAAATCTAGGCTTAATTAATATGAGTCACTCGCTCTAATAATCAAATTTTTAAAAAATAAGTAGTTTAAAACACAGTATTTTTGTTACTGCAATATCTGGAGAGAGTCGGATTTACTTGAACCCTTGACAAGCTACAATAGGAGTGTTTTAAATTAATAAGAGTCACTCGCTCTAATAATCAAATTTTTAAAAAATAAGTAATTTAAAACACATTATTTTTGTTACTGCAATATCTGAAGAGAGTCGGATATACTTGAACCCTTGACAGGCTACAATAGGGGCAACGTTATCGATGCGCTATGACTATCCTCATTGATAAGATCATAGTATAACAAATTTCAAATGTTATAAGGTCTTAATTATATTTTTGAAAAAATGAGGGGATGTCTATGCAATTGCATCAAATATCAGAGCGTCCATTTGAAATTTACCATTTCTTTAGTTGTAATACAGCTATATTGAACAAGAAACAGCCAAGGTCTCTCAAAGAACCTGACGGGACTTGGTCCGTGGGAGGGACCAATTGCAAACGGACACGTCAAGAAAACAAGAAATTGGAAGTAGATACCGAAAGGGTATCGGTCTCAAAGGAACAAGTAAAATTTCTTGACAATATCAATGCTGCGGTCGAACATTGATAACATGGGAAGACAGGCCCATCTTAAGATCGTCTTTGACTCTTATGAAGTTAACAAGCAGGGTTCGATTCACGGAAACTCCTTGTCTTATTTCACTAGTATTCCTGTGGCGGTGTGGTGATGGACGACTTCGAAGGGGTCCGAGCTTTGGCCAATTGAACATTCCACATCGGGGGAGGCCCTCATGGTCACGCCCAGGGGTGTTGTTTCCTGCTGGTCGCCCCCTTCCCCCATTTCATCTTTCAAAAAAAAAAAAAAAAATTGATGACATGGGACAATACAATCTGACATGATTGAAACGACACAAAAAATTAATATTTCATAAAATAACGGATGCACGCTCTTATGACTCAAAACATATCGTAGAGCATGTTTAAAAATTTTAATTTTGAATAATAAAATCAATCATACAATGCCTCTACGAAAGCTACCCAATCAACAATCAGACTCAATCTTGCCTCAAAAAAATGCAAGGAAAGAATAGTCAATTCACTTTATTTGGTGAAGAACATTGAGTTAATACTCGACGTCGAACATTAATGAGAAGTAACTGTTTAGTTTACGTTCTCTAGGAAAATGTACACGCACGGCTCAAGAGCAATTGAGCCGTTGTGAACAAGGTCTACCCTCCTGCCATTTGCATGTATGAACGAATCAAGGTAGTTCTCATTCTAACATATTCACAGGGCATCCAGCTTGCTTGATGATCCCGTTTAAGCACAAGTCATACATCTTGGCTATAAATACCAACTTAGTTTAATAACACGGGTATACAATTCAGTCACACCAGAGATTTTGATTTCCCTCTCATCCAACTTGACCATCGGAGAGAAACCGCCGAAGGCACATCCCCCCCTTCCAAAAAAAAAAACCTCATTTTTGTTTATAAAGTCACTCTGTTCACATTGGTCCAACCACATTCATCCTTGGTGTCATTATCTCTTAATATTGTCGGAAACCATTGGTGGTAGCCCAATTCATTGCTTTATTTGCTAATCTACTCACACTGTTAAGTAAATATCCAATGTAACGATGATATCATATAATTACCGTCATTTATATTACTATTCAATAAAAAAAAAGTAAATAGACAAATTAAACCTCACTTCTTTATATGGATAATTACTATATTAAATGGGGCGGGGAATTATTAAATTTGGTAGGATCCACTTGTTAATTTGTCATTTTCTTATTGAATAGTAATGTCATATAATGGTGACGACGTGATGTTACTGTTTTCTTTTTTGTTGAAAACTACTACAAAAAAGGAAGACGACGATATTCGAACTTGTGACCTTAATGTTGAACAATGGTAACAATATTCATTTGATCAATTGCTAATCTAAACATAATGTCACCCTTACATTGAATATTTTCTCCAAACACAGGGTGTGCATCACTCGTGGTAAAAACTGGAGAAGCATAAAGGAAAAAATTCTGCAAGTGGCTTCCTTTACCCATTGAGCATCATTTCTCAGAGAAGCTAAAACAGACCAAAAAGTAGAGACTCGAAGCTAAAGCCAAACAAACTTCTTATCATGTCAATGAAAACAACCACAATTAATCGAGTTTTACGAGTTTGAACTTGAGTCTGACAAGCTTATTTTTTAAATAAGTTTAAAAAATTATTCAATCTCGACCTGTTTAAAACTCAGGCTGAACCTGAGTAGCACGACTATTTTATATATAAATGAGCAAAATTTTACGAGCTTTAGCCGAAAAATAAACCTAAAAAAATTGTTCAAACACAATTTGCTTAGAATACGAGTCAGACTCGAATCAAACCCGAATAATTCGTCTTGATTAACACCCTTACTTGACATGGTAGATGACCCAAATTACCTTTGTTCATTAACTACTTATGGCAGTTTCTAACTTATTTTTCTATATTTATTTTTCTATTCAATGTAAAAGTGTGTTGCAAAATAGACTTTCAATATTAGTCTATACAGACAAAATCAAATTACCATTTCTCCAAAAGTTTAAGTTATTAGAAAATAGACCCACATTTTCTCCCTAACTCTGAACAAATCCAGAGATGCAAGAAAATATGTAAGAAAAAATGGTAGATATAACCCTCATCATCCCAAACTTGCCAAAATTTTAGCATTCCAAATGCCATTTTACCAGTCACTTTCCCTTACACACAGCAACCAAAAGCATAACCTCTCTCAAAGAGGGTTCACTTGGACAACCCAAATCACGAAATTCTCGTCATTGAGGTGTTTGATCAAGATATCTTATATACACAATCTTATTACATTTGTAGAGGTACTGTTTTCGTGATTCAAAATTCTCACACAACCTTTTCTAATAATGAACAATGTTGAACTAATCACACTGAAATTCAAATCTATCATTTCTTGGTCAGACAAGAAATTTCTCAGAATAAAGATCTGAAAGTTGAACTATGTAGCATTTCTCACAATCAATTTCTTTCATACTGTTATACAACTATCACACACCCCCAAAAACAACCAAAAATTATAAAAAAACACAGAGGAAAAAACAAAACAGAACCTATATCCACTTGATTCAAGTATACAACTTAACAATAAGGAGAAAAAATTCAACAAAAATCTGGTCTCGCTTTCTTTCGAACCGATATACAACCTCTCTGATGGTCTCTGAAGATTCTGATCTCCGAGCAGTCGCGTAAATCCTCAAGACTGATGTACTGCTGCTTCACCATCCTAGAGAAATCACACCCAGTGTCATGAATCCAAATATAAGGATGGCATGTCTCATCATAGTAATATAGCAAACTCCTCATCCCCCCTCCACCAGCACCAGCACCACCACCCCTACTACCAGGCATGTAAGTCTTGTAAATGTTCTTACACTTGAGTCTCTTTGATGAACCTGGCTTCAATGTGTGACTTTTCTTCAGTATTGATCCCACTCTTACCTGAAGCTCCACGGGTTTATCGCTCATGTTCCATATCCTTGTGCCAAGCCCCGACACCTGAGTATTGTCGCGACATCCATTGAAGCACTTGACAAGAGATAAAAGGCTAAACCTGGGCATTTTTCCGGTGAGGGCTACAAGTTTTCTGGTCACCTTGTGATCTGAAACTCTCATTCCCTTTGTTATAAATGAACCTTACCATAAAACTTTTGTGATAATAAGAATCATCTACACCATAACTTTCGGCGTTCTTAAATTCTACACCTTACACTGGTGACCATGATCATTAACTTTGGGTCCCATATAAGATTGGTCATCGATTATGCGGTACTGATCATATAGGGATAGCAATATTAGGTACAAAAAGCTACACCCAAGAAACTTCTGAGCTGAAAAATGGAAGGAAATGGTAGGGTCCTCAAGTCCCTCCAATTTCCACAAGAGAAGGTAAGAAAGTTAAGGCATGGCAACAAAAATTGATAAAAGTTGACAGCAACTACCATTTTTTTTTAAAAGGTTTTTCTGTAGAGGTAAAAAACTTCGGTAGTGTTGTATTCAACGCTACCAGTCACAAGGCAAGATAAAAGAGGAGATTTGTGTTAGGTAGTCGATAGTGAAGCTAACGTAAAACTTTGTTGGATCTATTATGATGAATAGTCGACCCCAAATAATTGAGACATAAAATTTGATTTGGTTTAGTTTAATTTTCTAAAGAGTTAAAAGAAACCAAAAGCAACCACCATGGATTCAAAGCTTCATGATGAAGTCTCATATGATGTTGCTTCACCTTTCATCATTTGGGTTTCATACCTTTTGATCTACTCTTCCTCTTATGCCTCTCAAACAAACATCTTCCCTCTTCTTTGTGCAAACATACCAACAACTTTGAATATGTTCATGGTGCCTGTGACCCACCATTTGTTAGTGCAGTAGGCACTATAGACTGGTTAGGACACAAAGGTTCACATAGGTTAATGTATATGAACAGGATCGAGCTCCATTTTGGCTAATTTAGGCTCCTCTGAAAAATGAATTGAATCTAATGGGCCACATTTATAGAATACCCGAGTTTCAACTGAGATGTATAGCTTGGCCTATGTTACCGGGTTTGGCTCCTTTCCAATTCACTCGGACCCCAAAATCCATGAAAGGTGTATATGTTTCACATACAACTGAAACAAGAACAGAAAATGGAGAAACTCCAAAAAATGTAGGCCCCGTTTGGTAACGTTTCCGTTTTTCGTTTTTGAAAAACGAAAAACGGAAACCAAAAACGACTTTTTTTTGTTTTTAAAAATTGCCCCTCGTTTATTAAACAATGACAAAAACGAAAAACATAAACGGTTACCAAACGGGTTTTTTTTTCTTGTTTTCTCTAAATATCAAAATAAAAACGAAAAACTAAAAATTTAAACGTTACCAAACGGGGCCGTAGTTACTCCCCAAGAAGTCGATAATCGTAGCAAAATGAAGCAGAATAAAAACTACAAAAAAAAAAAAAGCCAATAGATTGCTTCCACATTAAACAGACAAGCAATATTCACAAGAAGGTGGTACAAAAAAAATTAATTATTTCATTGATTTTGTTTATATTGACAACTTTCCATCCAAGAAACATACACTAAAAACAGTCTTACCCTTAAAAATTACATGTGATAAGTATGATGCATCTGTACAGATGAAAAGCAAGTATGATTTCATTGTTCATGATTGTTTTGAGAGGAGTCTATCTTGACTATAAGGGGCTGGTGGAGATCTACAGGAGAATCAGCTACAATTGGCAACTGTGGTGAGACTTCCATGTCATCAGTATTATCCTCATTCTCTGCCAACGCCTTTTCCAACGAAGCCTTCGCAACTTTAGTAACACAAATTATTGAGACCACTGTAATCAAGCCAGGATACAGTAAGTTTTTGAATAATTAAAAGTTAACTATTACAAGATCAAACTCTAATATTACATGTATTGTTCTCAATGTTATCAAAGACTAAGACTACATACCAGTCTCAAGGCGGAAAATATACTATATTAATAGGAGTTCCTTCTTGCCGTCAAAGGCAGAAGAGGGGAACTGTAATATTGTTAATGTTCAAAAATATATGTGAAGGGCCAAAATATCCTTGGTTGATAATGCATGATAAAATCTCCTTCAAAACTCCCATTGAAAATAGATCTGAATTCAAGTCCAGTCATAGACTTAGACTTATCACCAAACGAGCATAATGCAAGGTAGGGAAATTTATCGGTAGATCACCAACTTAATTTCTTCAAATCAAATATTTGGTCCAGACATAGATCTCCGGTCTAGTCAAACAGTCCCTTGCTGAATGGTATTTGGTTTGAAATAACAGAACACTCTTTCATTTCACATACAAGATGCGGACCGTCAAATCATAATATGGTGCAAGTGGAAAGCCCAATAATGCAGATATATTAATGGAAATTGATTGCATCTAAAAGTTGAACTCACCAGACGCCACAAGACTCGAGATAAGGAATGCCTGCATCCAAAATAGAGGAGCAAATGTCAAAACAATATAAGCTTCTCAAAAAAAAAAAAAAAGACCTTACATCACTTCACTGCATGGCCTGGAGCACAAAAAAACATTTATTGCCCACAGCCAAGAGTTTGAATTGATAATATTTTAATTTTTTCAACTCCGGGATTAACAAATATCAAGCCCAAGCAACTTCAAGGAGTACTTTTATATCAACATAACCATGGAAATTATTAATGATGATAACTACTTTACGAAAAAAGGGGATGATATATTAATAACGTCAAAGAAAATGGCTACCATAATTTCCAAGCCATGGACACGTACAAAGGCCCAAAGGGCAAAGCATACAAACAAAGAAAAAACAGTTTCTATTTCTTAGACCAAAACAGCTCAACACGATGATGAATAACATTAAATCTAGCTCTCTTGCAAGTATATTCCTGAATAGATCTAACTCTTTGGATTCCACAAAGTTATAAAGAAAATAATTCAACATTTTATAATATTAATATGACCTATGAGATTATGATGAGTCAAGTAATCTCTCACTATTCTTGCTTTTCCCTTCTTCCCTTTGTTGATAGATACACACCCATGTCTAGAGAGACAAAAAATGCTAACATTAAAAAACAGTTTATATTTCTTCCACCAGAATTGGCCAAAACAAAGATTTATTTCAGTAAAACAAGCTCACTTGTAATTCTATTCCTTAATTGAAATTCGTAGTGCTCTCATCCAAAGCTTGCCAGTTAAAAACAACCCGAGAAAGCAATCTCATTAAATATAAAAACTCAAGACAACAAATTCTGCACACAGAAATAAGACAGCCTTTACTAAATGAATTGCAAAGTGAATCAAGTTAAAGAAATTTAACCCTTTGCACCAATCATATGACCTGTTTGTTTAAAAAGAATCAAGTTGTCTCTAATTCTTTTTTCTTTCCTTTTGTTAAGTAAGCCATGTCCCATCAGGGACATTAACCTTGCACCCCTGTCTCAAATAATAATAAAAATGGTTAAAAATGAACATGAAATGCAATTGAAGAAGCTCTTACCCAGCGAGTTTTGGAGAACTCACTCCATCCATGAGTTACATCAGAAAGATCCTTTAAAGTCGTTCCAAAATATACCAGAGTGAGAGTAATTGGCTGTACAAGAAAGTAATAGGAACGTCAGCAATAACAAAAGCAGATTCATAAAATCATTTTCAAAGAAGGCATACATTCACAGATACACACAAATAAAACTGGTCACTCACTAGAAAAAAGTTCAAACATACAAGGAATGGCTAATGATAATTCTAATCTAT
Organism: Ilex asprella; assembly: GCA_023539305.1. Lineage (NCBI taxonomy): Eukaryota > Viridiplantae > Streptophyta > Magnoliopsida > Aquifoliales > Aquifoliaceae > Ilex > Ilex asprella. The sequence continues at coordinate 29,767,374 of CM042194.1, forward strand.
GCCAAAACACTGTGATATTATAAAGCATGAACACATCAAGTCTGGTACAAATTACTAAGAAATGCTTGTTCAAAATACATACCATCATTCCCAACCATGAAGCCAGCATGTACTCTCCAAACGGGACCGGAGTAACAGACAAGAGGTAATTTAACATGTTAAACGGAAGTAAAGGAACAAGCCGAAGCAGCAAGACAATCTGTCAAATGAGATGAGAAAGTTATAATACCTTGAGATAGAGAATCAAATGAACTAGTACAACTAGGGTATTTATGAGCTAAACTGCCAAAAAAGCAACCCTCTCAAGCAGACAATATGAGCTAGTCATCGATCATGAAACCATCTTCCACAATGGTTTGGCCCAAAGGCTCCAAACACGTAATTAGGACCAAGTTGCCTGCTTGTTTAAGTGAATGCACTTAAAAAATTCTCTATTTTTTTCTTCCTCTTTTGTGTTTTCTTTTTTCTCTTCCTTTTTGGTGTTTGTGGGAGGGGACATTAAGAGTAAGAAATGGCTACAACTTTCCCATCCCTAGATGCCATGCATCTACCCTACACAATAATGGTGCTGACCTAGGGGAATTCTCCTCTTCCTTTTTCAAATAATTATTATGACATACAGAATTCTCAAACTATTTGGTAGTTATAAAGCACTTGGCTATGATGAACAATTGAAAAGAATATGAAAGTAGGATACAACAGGAACTCCATCCATAAAAACCAAGAACAAAGTTTCTGAAGATATATCTAAGATAATTATCAACCTTAAAGCCAGATCTTTGTATTGCAACTGCAACTGCTTGGAACTGAGGATAGTCCTTCAACTTGGAAATCACAAACGACCTTCCAATCTGTTGGATATTAATATAAGAATAACATACATGTCGAAGGCACAATATAGAACATCTACAAAAAACTCAAATTTAAAAGATACTGCGACCAAAAATTCCAAGAACAAAGAAGAGAATAGTAGAGAACAAGAATGTATCGCTACTTAATCTCGTTAGCACCTGTGATGGAGCAAATAGGCTATAAATAGGAACATCACGATAAAAGGATGCTCTATTTTTACGTATTTAATTTTGACTAGAGCACCATCAATATATTTTACAAACTTACTGTTCGGCCAAGAAGGAATGCTGCACCCGCACCAACTGTTGCACCAACAGAATCGGCAACAAAACCCACAGGTAAGCCAAAAAGATAACCACCACCCAGCTGGAAGAGAACCATGTATCACATTAATTAAGAGGGTGGAGGGTGAGGTAAAATCTCTGGTAAAATATGCATTTCTCCAGGACAATTGCACAAAGCTAGAACAATTTGGAATGTCATCAGAAAGGGAAAATAAAAATGAAAAATAAGAAATAATGTGAGAAATACAACCTTTTTTTTCAACATAAATACAAACCCTCACTGGTAACTATTTAGGCGATACTAAATTACGGAAAACAGAAAAACCCATCTCTTCAATGCAAAAGAAGTAAAACAAAAATGTGTGATGTTTGTTGATTCCAAGAATTTGTACAAGTACAAACACCATTGTATCCTCAAATAATGTTAACAACTGACACCAAAAGTTTCTCAAACCATGGTAAAATATCAAGGAATGGTAAGAATTTATGGGAAGCAATATGCACAGGGACATCCCTCTTCCCATCGTTAGAGCATCCAACCAATACCTACTGGCAATAAGTGCAGAGGTCTCTCAACTATATAGATCAACCTTGACTGGTCCTAATCTTTACATATGGAATAGGAAATCTCTCCACAGCCTCACTCATGTGGATCCCAGGCTCGCATGTGGGCTAACATATCAAAATGAAACAAGCTGACAAACAAACTGGTGAATTCAACTGGTTAAGAGAAGGTCCACTGACCATCTGGGGCCCAGATCTAATAACATCTTAAAGCACCTAACCAAAACAACTGGGAGTGGTTAGAGAGTCCCCCACAACCATATAAAGCAATCTTGGGTTATCCTAATCTTTCCATGAGGGAAACAAGCTCTCTTCACCCCTATTTATGCTCATTTTTGCATTGCTCATCTCCATTTTGAGAAGAATTTATGGGTCATAAAATTTCATTCCTACGCTTCTAAAGTTTACGGTTAGTGCAACCCGTTCACAATCATAATTTTAGGTCATCTACAATTTTGCCTTGGGAAGAACAGAAAATTTGTGATGTTGACGTGTAGATTCAAGTATTGCCCCATTGAACAGGTAACTGCCATCTGGTCTATAGAAGCTACTTCTACATCTACAGCAAAGTTATACATGTAACCAAAGGTATGCAACTAACGCTCAGGTTGTTTGCTGATAGCACAAGATTGTCTAATGGAAATATCCTATCTTGATCCAGAATAAAAGAAAAGAATAATAGGCAAAATTGAGAAAGTATGTAGGATAGGTCGAGTCTAACATTGAAGACACGTCCATGAAACAAACAATATAACTTTATAGTAAAAAGTAAATGATAGAAAACAATCTTTAACATGGCAAACAATAGAGAAATTAGTCAATCAAGCATGGAAAACTAGCATATGTTCCATCGAAATTAAGGAAATGAGCTTGATCTGCATAACTGAACATGTTATAATTCTTACAGTAAGTACTGAAGCTGGAACTGCCAAAACCGTGAGAGGAATGTATGCAACAGCCCTGCAAAAAGTTGACAGGGCATATACGAGTCAAAGGCACGTAAGTTCAAACTTTAAATTCATGATGAACTCTAACAACCAAACACATGTCGGAATGATTAAACCTTTCTGATCATAGTGATCACCACTACCCACAAGATACTCAAATAATGTTAAAGATGGCAATCAAGAAGATAGGAGCCATTGATTAGTTCAAGGATAAAATGCTTGAGTTCTTAAGCAAGGGAAAACATGTGTTAGGAAAAGTATTGTTATTGGCAAATTAAGTTCACTATGTATCTCACATCTCAACTAAATACATGTTCAAGTGGCTATTAAAAATTAAAGACCGAATTAATATATGGTTAAAGAAGCTATTTTGAAAACTTCTTGGATTCTATAAAGCTTAGATGAGGTAAGTTGACCTAGACACCTAGCTACCCTTATTTAGTATAACTTAGAATACAAAATCAGATTTAGAGTGTTAGTATTTGTTCCATTCATGACTCATATGTTTTTGGATAGAGGCTTTCTAGGTACACCACTTGGTACTTAGAGAGTTGATTTAGACCCCTGATTTTTCGAGAAAACTAGTGGATAACATTCTCCAGACTTGGGAAATTGAGCTGCCCTCGAAAAATCAATTCTAGTAGTCGGAACTAGCTACAGCGCTCAAGTGTTGCCTATATGATGCCTGCCAGATTGCTTTTTAGTAGTTAGCGCTCTCTGACCTGCACAGAACTCAAGCACTGCGTCACGGACAAAATTACTTGCACGCCGATCTCTCTCTCTTATTTCGTATTTCTATAAATAGAGGACGACTCCTATGACCTAATAGACATCCAAGATAGTTAGAGAGAAACTCTTAAGGTTCAAGAAAAGCTACAAATTCAAGAGAGAACACATCCTAGACAAGATCAAAACTCGATTCCTTTAAGATCAATATTGATATCCATGAGGATTTAAGCATTTATTGTTAAATATCTTGAAAACCCATCAAACCCACAACACAAAAGGTCTAAGGAGGCAAACCAAGGATCAACAGGAGGATTTCAAAGGAGAATAAAGAGGATTCTAAGGAAGGATCGTGGAGTTCGGTTCGTTTCATTTTGAAGATAGTTTGTGGTGAATTTCCAAAGTGAAAATTCATGGGAGAAAGCTTCTAGAATTGGAATTGGTTGAGTATAAGCCGGCGAACTTGTAATCTAAGTTTGAAACTAGTGGATTAGGGTAATTAGTCATGTGATATTTTTTTTTAAAGAGGTTTCCGCGTAGAAATTGCTTGCATTGTGTGATTGTCATCTTTTATATACACGTAATTTTTGTTCCTTCTTTATGTTGAACAAATGATTGAGTGAATCTGAATTGTGTTGATAGCCATTCAATTTGCATATATTTTTATGAATTGGTGAAAGGAAATTGGAGATATGGTTGCTGGATTGTGTTGCATTGAATTGTTTTAACTTGGCATGCACATTCATTACTTAGCTCAAAGGTCTTTATATCGAAGGGGTTTAATTTGTAATTGTGTGACTTAGGTGTTTTTTGGGTATAATTACGCATTTGAGTGCATAAGACCTAATCGCCCCCTTCCCCCTATAAGTCACACTACATTGCTTCAATGTTCAAGGTCAATCTCATATTTTGCACTCCTAACATGGTTGAGTCTAGAGCAGCCATTTTTGCGCAAATTTTCCTAATGTAAGGTCTATCTATAGTCTATCCCTCCCCAGAACCCTATGTAAGTCTATCCTCCTAGCACCCTACGTAAGTGAGACAACTCTGGGTACTAGTGGTTAATATGGCAATCAAGAAAATAGAAGTTTTCTGCTAGTAAATAAGTAACCACGTAAAACGGAACTTCTTCTTCACTTACAGCACAACAGGACCCCAAGGTCCAAGATCTTGTTCAATCCAGAGTAAGAAGTCCTTCAGCATCTGCAAAAAGGCGATTCACTCAGCAATATAACAGGAGGATAACTGAAATAACTCAAAAGATGATAATTCAGCCACACAGCCATATAATGTCACAATTACTCCAACAATCAGCCAGCATCTTTAACTTATCAAATTGTTTAGATAGAAGAAAAATCCAAACCACCTCCCGGCCAATCCCAAAATGCTAAAGATGACTACCGCAATCAACTCGAACGATATCCTTATCCAAATAAATGGAGGTAGAATGTTAAATGAAAAGATCAAGTTACTTAGTATTCAATTACTAATACCGAATTATGAGTTTGAGAATGCTATGGAAATTTGAACAGATCAAATCTGTATCAGTAATGCACTTCTGAAATGAGCATTTACACATGGTACACATAGACACTATATGACTTTGAAGCAAAATATGAAATTAAGTTAACTTAAATGCAGCAGGTCTATCCCTTTGTTCCTCTTCTTTTATCGAAATATTCTTAACAAATATCCCATCTAAAGAAACATCAAAGGGGGGCACATTGCTGTACCAATGAAGCCTTTTAAGGTCATGGCACTTGCATGTGTTGTTTGATAACACCAAACTTTTACCCTTGGGAGCAACTGAAGAGGAACTTGAAGATGAAAATTCCAAAGATGTTGACACATCAATTTCAAATCATCTGAAAGCGAAAAATCATTATTGGGTGTACAAGCAACTGGTTAGCAAAGGGAAATGGACCTTTGAAAGTAATTTTTTCTTCTACTATAAATGCTATTCAAATGGCATATAAGTTACAGATCAGCTTCAAAGAGGCGCATAACATCAACAAAGGTATTAATTTGCTTGCAATAACCATATATCCATACCAAATTTGCGTACAAAGGCCAGTACAACTAACCATCGGAGAACAACTATTTCTTCATACAATATACTACAACCATTAAGGGCCTGTTTGGTATGTTTTTGAGGAGGGGTTTAGATTGGATTGTTCAAACTTGGGTTTGACTTAAAGATGGGATTCAAAGATAGGTTTGAGGGGATTAATGCTGTCCAAACCCATGTTTGGTATGTGCAGGGATATGACTATTATGATAATGTATTTGTATATAAATGACTATTTTGCCTCTAAATCAATTTAATCCAAACTCATGTTTGTTTACGTTAAACATGAGTTTGGATACATATATGAGTAAATATGTGTCCTTATGAGTTAAATATATGATTAAATATTTTTTCCTAACTTATGAAAAAAATAA
>CM042194.1:29812531-29828456 GCA_023539305.1 Ilex asprella
AGAGACAGACCCTACGCCCACCCTTTGTTCCATTATTCTTCACTTTGTATCTTCTTTATTTAATTCAGATTCTTTTTTTTTCTTTTTCCTTTTTTTTTTCTAGTTAAATCTGAAACGGTAATCTTCTTTAATTAAAGACATCTATAATCCTTACTCAAACTATTACTCAAATTTAAATAAGTTCCAATAATTTACTCAAATTCAAACCAAATGAAGAAAGATTCAAAATTTTACTCAAATCAAAGGAAATTAACATCTTTACACAAATCTTTAATGACGAGATTTTATTATCCTTTAAAGATTCCATGATTATATTTTACCCTCATTTAAATTTAGGTTTCTTTTTTTTCGGTTCAACAGTAAGGAGTGTTCGGACCAACTTACGCGCACACCTTGACTAAATCTCTGTCCTGGTCCGATCAAAGACAAGTCATTCACGCTGGAACTAAGGTATTTATGAGGGATAAATTTCTCATGGTCAGACCCTAGGAAATTGTCAAGATTTGAGAACAAGATGTCTGAGTTTATAACTCGTCTCTGTTATCACTTGAACTACCTCTTGAGGTTAAATTTGTGTTTCTTCATTGAAGTGTTTTATATCAAATCAAGTTTTCTACTCAAATGTTGACTCAAATTTGAGTCAAAGTTGAAGATGGCCTAACCCTCTTGACTAGTGAAGATAACATCATCTAAGAAGAAAATTTTTTGACACGACACAAAAGGTGACAAGTTCAAAGTTGATTAGATCTTTATACGTGCTAAAATGAAATAATTAAACTTACTAGAGCACACAACTATAATGTACCCAAAGATAAAGGCAATTTGAGAAATGGGGTTGCAAAAGCTTTGTATTGTTTTGGCTTCTAGGTTCAAATATATTCCATCACACAATGATAGGTGAAATACTCTTTGAAGCCTAAACCCTAAATCAAATAGAACACTAAGTTTTTTCAAAGCAAAACCTTCAATCCCATGAAGAAAGGGAATTGGAGGGAAGAACCTAAACCAGCTGAGGATATACACCCTTTATTGCCGGCCCTATAGCAGAGAAGGGACTTGCTGGTTTTGCACTAAGTTCTAGTGCTTTAACCCATATCATGATGAACTGTATCCCATTGATTTGTTCAGTCAAGTGGAATATGGTACAGTTGGAATTGATTGATCACCTAGAGCTATATTCCGTAGCCCAACACAAATATCCCACTTTGATTCTATTAACTATGCCCCTATTTTACTTTCTTCTCTCAACTATTACTTTTTTATATTGTACCTCCAATTACGTTCACATTGCCCCCAATTTTAAATATTGAAAACGTGTATTTACTATATAATGAACATTTTCTATCCAAAACATGACGAAAATTTGGCTTTACGGGGATTTGAAGTAATTCAAATAATAGTTAAAGTAATAATGTGAGAAACTCAGTCTTTGTCTGGGCAGGGTCGTAATTGAGGGGTGAAAGTGTAAATTTTTTTGTTCAATAATTGGGTATAAATTTTTAATGTTTGGGTTAGACTTAAAAAAATATATATATCAACCCAATTTAAATCCATAAAATGCTCAAGTTAGGCTCTTAGATTTTGGGGACGCAACCAAACTGAACCTAAATTCCAACCCACAAATTAAATTTGAATTTAAACCATAGTAATGTAAACCTAAAAATCGAAATTGAACCTCCTTTGAACAAAATCCAAACTCGAATTTAAACCTCCAATTATGCAATTCAAGCTAATGCAACTGTTTTTAAAAAAATCTAAGCATTCCTAGTGTCCTAGTCGATGTAACGTCTCAATTCTTCCAATTTATCTAAATCAGTTCAAGGTACATCTCTATCTACCATCAGATAGGTTCGGACCAAGACCCAACTCATGTTATGGACCTAACTTCAGTAAAGGATCCACCTATACAAAACTTAATGGGTCTAACTCAAAAGAGATCTATTCCTAGTCACGCTCATCTAGGCTCCAAGAGCCACGTTATCAAGGAGTAGACAACGTCATCCCAAGAACCTCATTCACGCCACTTAGAGTAAAGAGCAAGGAAGTCAACCACGTCATCCTAAGGAGAGCCCCGCAACAGTCTCATCCGTTGCAAAAACGACGTCACTTCCATCAAATTAGCCTTTTAGTTATTGTTTAGCTGCATCAATTTGTTAAAATGCGACTATAAAATGTAAGCACCATGGGAGGCATCTTACACAATCTCTCATATTTGGCATCACTCTCACGTCTCTCGCATCTTGTACCTCACTTGAGCTGTTATTGCTCTCACCTTATCTCTTTACACTCCTACAACAATAAAACACTCAGACCATCTTAGTCCTTCACAGTAGAATAAGTCATCTTGACCGAACCACTTAAATTGTGTGTTGCTTGTGTTGAATTTTCTCTCTCTATTTTATTATTTGCATTAATTATTTGACAAGTGATGTACAAAACTAATTTATGCATCATCACTATCAATGATCATATACCTTAAAAAACCCATTTTTGAACATTCTTTAACATGGTTTATATGAAAGTTTTTGTTTGAGGACTTCATTCAATGGAAGTGGGGTCATTAGGAATCAAGACAATGTGGACCCAAACTAACAAACGACCCTTCATTAAACTAAGAAGATAAATGGGAATGACTTTAAGTGTAATATAATTATGTTATCTTAGGGTTTTGCACGGGGGCTTCTTTAAGGTTTGATGTTCATGTTGATTCTTAAAAAAACCAATTATTAAACTCATCATTGACTTAGTTCATGATTGCATCTTAAATTATTTTTTTTTCTCGACCATGGGAAGTGAAGCAATGATTCCTCAAAGATATATATTACTTATAATCAAAAGTCTAATTGAAATGACAACTGCTTTTCCTGGAACAACTCTCTCTCTCTTTCTTTTTCTCTCTCTCTGTCTCTCTCTCAATTTAAAGTGAGGGGTTCATTTTACTTATCCTTCATTTATACTAGTGCTTTTCCCTGGAACAACTCTCCCTCTCTTTCTTTCTTTTTTTTTTCACCCACTTTCTCTGTCTCTCTCTCAATTTAATGTGAGGGGTTCATTTTACTTATCCTTCTGTTGTAGTAGTGCTGTGCTCACTGCTCAGGAACCTATCGTCATGAACAACTTGGATACACTTCAGATTAGAAATTGGTTAAATTCATTTATTTATAAAACGAATTAAGTTTAAGTTTTGTTGTAGATCTTGTTTCGTAAATGAGTCAAGTTTGATTAATAGTGTTCTATGTTATCTAAGCTTTTAAGGCACATGCAAATTTGAACATAAATAATGATTCATATTCCCTTGGAAACCAATGGGACAAGGATTGATTCAAAGTTGTTGTATTTACAGTGACTTTGATGCACAAATACATGGCTCTTTAATAGCCAATGCACATCCAAAACAATCTTGAACATAACTTGAATTAAAACTTGAACACGAGTTTGAGCTTAATTTTGTTCTTTCTAACAAGCCTAACTAAGTCAAACCCAAGTTTGAAAAAATATTGATTGACTAAATTTATACACTAAGTGAAATGTAGCACACAATCCCGAGTTGAGCTCGAGCAATCTAATACTCAACTCGATTTCACTAATAATCCAAAGAAGGTACCTAATCCAAATGCTAATGGAGCAGATAGAAGTTTGTGGAATGATTAGTTCACTCCTTACAACCATAAATATTAAATGAAATGGCAGGTAAATTAAGGGTGGTTTGGCTAAGGTGAGATCATGATGATAAGCACCCTTTATCTCCTTGTGTTTCATCAATGCCTCACTTCGAGTCGGTCCAAACAAAGCACTAGGGTTTGACTCCATTAGGGTTTCTAAAATGCAATTTGGCATAAATTATTAGACAAGTTGGCACTTGGAGTTGGAGATAATGTTTAAATTTCATCTCCTAATCATTGTCACAATGGTTTATAGGCCTATGAGGAGCCAACACTAAACTTGTGTTTATATATGCCAAAAGTGGTGATGATAAGTGGGAGGGCTATCACTATCATGTTGTCGATATGCACAATATACTAGGTTATGTAAATCTTTGCAATTTTCTCAGTTTTGTTACACACATGCAGCCTGCACTACGTGAACCTTGTGTTTGGATGGATGTCAGCAAATTGTTAATCGAATCGTATCATACCACATTTGAGTTGTGTCATACCGAGTATATATATATATATATATATATATATCATATTTGGATCATGTTATTTTGAATTCAATCACATTTGTATTATAGTATATAAAAAATCGTAACACTAGAACCCATCATCTCTTTTACTAAGTACCAAGTTAAAGTGTTTGTCATGTCACAATCGGGTTATTCATATCTAACATTATATTAGACCAAACAAATTTATTATTCAGACTATTTCGTTGTGTTATTTTCTGGTTCAATCATGTTGACTTCGATTCATGTAATTGGTTGTGTAGACAATTATCATCCCTAGATTTGAATAGAAAATTCACAAATGGTTTCGAAAGTGCTTGTAGGATTACTTTGGGATTATCTCTTAGGCTATGAGCAGTTTGAAAAAAATGACGCAAGGTTGATGCTAATGTTGGATTAATACATAAAGGAGCTTATGCCTTGATTGAGAGGGAAAGCTAAGAATATAAAATGGACACAAATGTCAGTCCATAATGCTGTTTTGTTTCCATTAAGATAATGCTTTCTAATATTTAACTACATCAAGCTGACATGAACGACTTGATTCATTGATAGAATAAAGGACAATCATGAACTTGCACATCTCGAGTTTGAATCCTCAAAATTACACTGGGTGTAGCGATTGTGCGTGAGTAGTTAAAACACATATACTTAACAAATGGTGTGTTGCAGATCCAATAAACTTCAATTGTTAGAGGATGTGTAACAGAAATATATTATTTCAACATGTACCTCGTGTGCAAACAAAATCTGGGTCTAATAGGTGAAATTTTTTTAATTATCAAGATGGAGACGGGATTTGAATACAGAACCTCTTGCTATAGTACCATGTTAATCGTTATCATATTTAAAAATTTAAGTTTTTAGAGTATTTTGTGGTTCAACATGGTTTACAGGTGATTGTGATTTTTTGACATTTGTGTCACCGAATCAAAAAATACGTAATTGAGATTATTCGGCATTAAAAAAACATATTATATAAAAGTTAGCAAGAAAAAATAACAAAAAAGGACTGCATGGTGCAATCACTAGCTAGCTAGCTAACTAGACCACCAAAGTAAATGAGAATTTACCCAACTATTGAATTATGTATATTCTCTCTCTCTCTCTCTCTCTCTCTGTGAGTAGATTGTAGCCTTTTCACCATTTAATCAAGCATCACAATTGGTTCATGACAACCTAGAAGGGCTGGTTGTTATATTTAGAAAGTCCTATATCTGGTGATAATTACATGGAATTCCATAGAAACCCCATCTAAGGTTTCTACTTATGTAGTTATGCTTCCAAGTATTAATTAAAAACAAAGTCATAGTCTCAACACCTGACATTTTCAAGAACTTATACCACAATTGGCATATTGTATCCAATGAAATTCTCCAATCTTCCAATCATTTGGAAGCAAAATGAAAAAGGAAATGCATATCATGATAAGGTGGAATAATTTATACCAATTTACGGGAAAAAAAAAAGCGATTCTTACCTTTTTCTAGAGAGAACTTCCTAAATTTATTTTGGCGCATAATGCTCAAAGATAATTTATAAAATTTGGGAGAGACGAAAAAAAAGAGAGAAAAAAGGAGAGAAGATAGGGTTTGCAAAAACGGTGAGGAGAATAAAGAAGAAATTGATTTACAGTTTAGGGTTTTGTGTTTTTTTATTAGTTTTTTAATTGTTCTCAAATTCCAAGATCCATACTAAACCTCAATGTTAATTAACAATAAATGTATTTGTTTTCTACCTTTTTTTTTTTGGCCTAAAGGATTCTTCATTCGGCCCCCTCAAAAAAGGTTTCTTTTAGCAGAATAGAGCTCCTTTTTCCTTTGCATTTTCTTTTCTATATTCCATTTCAACCACCATGTTACATGATGAACTGAATCAAAATAAAGTTTCAATGTGCCATTCAGAATGTTGGAAAATATAAGATTCAAAATGGTGGAAGCTCCGTGTGATCCGTACGAATGTAGTTATGAGGAGCTTAGTTAAAGAGGACGTCGCACTTATATTTATTTCCTTATTTTTACTTTGGGAGGGAGGGAGGGAGAGAGGGAGAGAGGGAGAGAGTAATGTCCATTCTATGTCTTCTTTTCTAAGAGTTCATGTAGTCGTCATGAGTTCAAATAACTTGTAATTGAAAGAATTATTGGTTATATAAAAAAGTATACGCTTATATTTCTCTAATACTAAAGGAAACTCTACGACGGAGCCACCAAAACCATTGCATTATAATTAATTAATTAATTATAGAAGCCTCAAACGCACTCTACTCCAAGTGCAATCATAATGTGAAAGTTAATTTTTTAAAAGTAGGGGATTCCTACTAGGTCCCCCAGCCATTCCTTTTGTTGACTAATAATAATTAATTAAAAAAAAAACTATCTTAGAATATTTTAGAATGACAATCGCGATGGTGAGTTAGATGGTCTGTATTACTCTTTAACTTCTTCAAAAGTATGGGATTCTATATGTCTCCTAAGAACTTTTTCGGCCTCGATACAAAGCTACGAAAATGCAAGTAAGAATTGTCCTTCGTGTAACCTTTAATTAGTAAGCATCATTAAACCCTAATATTTTTTTCGATGCACCTTTAACCCTAATTGCTAGCCGTTGGTTACATGAACTCTTGAAGGACCGTGGCCAAAGTATTAAACAAAATAAGGAAGAAAAAAATAATTATTCCAACAGTGTTTTCGTTATCCTATTTTTTATTTCATTTTTTTGTCCTTTTTCTTGGGTCTTATATAGAGTAAATTTATTTGAAGGTAAAAGAAAATGTGATTTATTTATATTTTACGTCGATACACATGTCACGCTCGGGGGTCAGTGTGATGGAAAATCTATGCAACCTCTTGTCATGGAAGCCTTTCTCTTACCACCATAAATACCCAGCTAGCCCAATCTCTTGGGTTGTGCAGTGATAGGGAGAGAGTTTATGAAGATGAATATCTATGTGTGAGTCATAATCATTCATTCATACACCCCAAAACTTTGACTTTCTCCAATTCATACATCCCCCCTTTTCATAATTTTCTTTCCAAGAGATAATATTTCTGTAGATAGCAATATTATGTGTGGTGCTCGTAATAGCTAAGCAGATACATACAAATTCTCATTTCCCACTAGCTTTTACTTAATATCCATATGAGCCCATTTTCCTTCAGCTCCAACTTTCTCATAGCTTTCTAATTCTCCTCCTCCTCCTCCTTCACACCACACTCCCAACACAGAGAAGACACAACAGTCTATAAAGGATTGTTCATTTCCTCCTTCAGTTTTCCGCATCTGAGTTATAAAGGTACAGAACTTCTACTCCAAGATATCAAATATGGTATTCAAATTTTGTATGCATGGCTTCATATGTGTGTGTGTGTGTGTGTGAGAGAGAGAGAGAGAGAGAGAGAGAGAGTGTATTTTGGTTAAATTTTGCTTGATAGCATTATGTTGTTTGTTTGGTTCACTTTTTTTTTCTAGAGTCTTTTTGAGCTTATAGTGTAGTGTTCTTTATTTGACTCTTAATATTTTAAATCAACGACAGGTAACACTATGAGGGCATCACTCTCTTGCAAACAAGCAGCACAACCCCTATTGAACTTCCCAGGGGGGCTCAGAATGGAACCTTTCAATCCGTGGCGCCAAAAAGACAAGGTGGTGATAGTGATGGGAGCCACGGGCACTGGAAAATCGAGACTTTCCATTGACTTAGCCACCCGTTTTCAGGCGGAGATAATAAATTGTGATAAAATGCAGGTGTATAAAGGGCTTGACATAGTTACCAATAAAGTCACTGAAGAGGAATGTCGCGGGATCCCTCACCATTTGCTAGGGATCATGGACCCTAATGTAGACTTCACAGCAAGTGATTTTCGACATCACGCATCAATGGCAATAGCATCCACCGTGAGGGGTAATCGACTTCCGATCATAGCCGGAGGGTCCAATTCATACATCAAGGCTCTAGTGAATGATCATATTGAATTTAACTCGAAATATGACTGTTGTTTCCTTTGGGTTGATGTGTCATTACGTGTCCTTCATTCATTTGTATCAAAGCGGGTTAATCGAATGGTGGAGGCAGGTTTAATTGATGAGGTAAGAGAATTTTTTGATCCAGAGAGCGATTACACACGAGGAATTAGGCGTGCCATTGGAGTTCCCGAAATGGATCAGTATTTCAGGGTTGAGTCAATTGTGGATGATATCACTCGAGCTAGAGTGCTTGAAGCAAGCATTGATCAAATTAAAGCCAATACTTGTAAACTGGCATGCTGCCAATTACAAAACATTTTAAGGCTTCAAAACCAATTAAAGTGGGACATGTACCACCTTGACGCTACCGAAACATTTCTGAAACGTGGGGCCGAATCAGATGAAGCTTGGGAGAGGCTTGTGGCGGGACCTAGCACCATGATCGTGGAGCAATTCCTTTATGAGCAAGATTTTTCCCCACCAATCACCGTCCCAAGAACATCTGTCGTCCTCGGCTCCACCGGTGCCACCACTAGTGCCGTGGCTGCTGCAGCCCGCTAGAGAAGATAGTAGGCATCACGATGACGTCATGACAAGCACACGACAAACTATCTTTATATATATCTATATATATAAATTATGGAAGTTGCTGTCAGGTCGTTAAGTCCCCACATTTGGCGGCCGTCCAATTGAGAAGCATTATAGGAATTCGTGCTGGGCTACTATAACCTATACATCTTCCTCCGCACGCGCCTATTTTTGGTACTGTGGGGGCTGCATTGGAGTTTTGTAGGGTCCAATACAATTTCTGATATAGTCCAATAAACTGTCTTTGTACCTTGGTGGCCCATATTTGGACATTAGCTGTATTACTTTTGAGATCGACCAGTATATATGTGTGTATATGTATCTTGATTGGAATATCTATTTTTGTTTTTAGGTCTCACTGTCATACTTGTCTCAATTAATTTATTTACGTGTATTTTAATTAATTTTTTCTCGAATTTGATCAAAGATAAGTCATCCACGCTATGATTAATATCTATTTTACACACTTGTTTATTTGAATAAAGTTTAACTACTCTTCACTTCTAAAATTATTCCATTCAAAATGAAAAATAAATTGTTAGAATATTTTAACTAAAATTGTATTTTTTATGTGTGGGAACTCAATCCCACATTGAGTAAATATCCAAAGATATTTGAGTATATATATATAAACTAGTGTTATCTAGCCTTTGAATTAAAGAGAGATCTTGTGACTCTTACATGCGCAGGGGTCCAACAATCATATTTTTTGAGTTATTATCCAATTAAATATAGAAGTAATTACAACCTACTAAACACATATATTATTTGTATACACGTGTTTTCAGTATAGAGATATACAATATCATATCAACTATTTACTTACAAATATAAGTTTCTGGATAATATTCAAAAGTGTGTGTGAAATTTCTGTTTCATTCTATTGTGCAAATCTGAGTGATTTCTGTTTCATTCTATTGTGCAGATCTGAGTGAAGCAACAGTCAATAAGTTAAACTGTTGTATCCTGAGGACGATATGTTTTGTGTCGTGATTTTTTCATAAAGGGGAATGAATCGTTTTAAGAGCGCGACTTAGTTCGCGCCTCACCATGCTGTTCACTTTATTTGATCTAATTTTTCCAACATAAATTAACAAAGAATTTGAATCCAGTAAAAGTCCATTGGATAATCTATAAACCTGGTAATAGATTTCGACTATTATGTAAAAGGTCAGTATTATTTGTTTTAGACACTCCAAAAAACGAAAATCAAACTTTAAAATAATATCATCTCACTTACAATCTACCTGATCATAGGCTTTTAATACAAAAAATGTCAGCTCAAGAGGATTTTAAGTTGGTATTTGATGAGCCCGAATTTGACTAAGCCGAGCCCAATCTAAATAAACCGAGAAAGTCTAAAGAAGAGCTCAATAAAAACCGGATCAACCCATCAAAAGAAATTCAAAATGAACTAAAGAGGTCAACACTCAAAACCCTAAAGACAACGCCCAAGAGAGGGAAAGAGCAGCCCCTTGGACGCCTCCCTCTCTTGGCTTTGATACTTCAATGCAAGTCCAAGCCACACCAATTCAAGACAAGTCCGAGCTCAAGACGAGGATCAAGTTTAATCCAGTTGATAGCCCTCCTTTGAAAGAATAGGAGCACGAGAGAAAAAATATCCGGATAGGCGCGAAGATCTCCTACCATAACTACACTTACCAAAGTAGTAGAAGTCTTCTCCCTCACATCACCGCCTCACCACCTTAGAGAACCTATATAATGTAAACTCCCCTCCACGTGAGGGAGAGGATGATCACCTCGTTGAGACCTCTACACCTTGAGCTCTCTACACACATTATACATCCCTCCACCTAGAGCTTTGCCTATCTACACCAAGATCCTCTCTCCTTGCTACTGTAATACTCATAAAGTTACAATTTTAAAAAATTAAACTACATTTTTTAAAGATAAAGTTACAAGTAATTTGTGTATATTTATGATCGATCATGAATTTATTTCAATTAATTATGAGTTAAACATTAAAAAATAATAATTTTTTGTACCATATAAAAAAAATTAGTCACAATACTGACAGTTGAGTTATCCTGTGATTTTTATCGAATCTCACGAGAAAAAGATTGAAAGAATTACCATACTTTACACATGTACGGACCATGGTTACGGATGTACAGTAGGTATATATGCTTCAATTGTGCTTGTAACATCAAAAATGACAATTTTATAGAATCTTTCTAAGACATACAAAGTCCAAAAGGAACAGTTTTTTATTGGTGGACCCAATCACAACCTTTCGTTTTCTTTAAGCCACATGATTCCCAACTATATAAGATGAAGATGAGGAGTATTTATACCCACTCACCAAAAGTGCATGGGACCCACATAGGATAAAAAAGAGATATTTTGTTCTTCTTAAACTTTCACACAAAGTAAAAGAAATTAGGGTTATCAATCCTACCATCAACTCAAACACGACACAAATCTGATATAATATAATTTGATATATATATATATATATATATAATATTTTAACATTTATAACACATTAAATAGAATACAACACGAACTATAATGTTATAATAAGAAAGAATGATATTGGGGACACTACCTCTTTACACTACTTGATGTGACACAATTACAATAATTAAATTAAATATTCAATAAATTTCATGGGACTTGTTAATATAACGGTCTATGTTGAGATAGTACACAAAAATAGTATAAGAAAGTGGTATATAATATAGTTCAACAAGAAAATAGTAATACACAGTAAATACGACGACACGAGATGAATAAATACTCCTTAAAAAAAATTGAAAATTTAATAAGTTAAATCAAACTTTAGTAAAAGTAGCTCAATCATGTGGGTTCTGCCTACCAAAATGAAAAAAAAAGGAGACAATTATTTCAAAACCTGGTATCTTATGATTTGTAAATGTTGTCCACTTCCTAATTGCCACTACAATATTGGGGAAACTCTTGCAATGACAAGTTTTTTTATTCGATCCTAATTCGATTTTATTGAGTTATATCTTGTTTATTGAGTTTTTTTATTCGATTTTACGCCCGTCTTAATTAATTTCTTCTCCCTTTCAGTCAAAATTAAGTTATTCAAGTCAGGACTAAAGTATCTAACCCAAAAATAATGTGTATAAGAATAAAATTACATTCATATGATCTACCTTTAGTATTCTTTCACAAAATGACCTAAATTACTTGTCCAACGATGCTACACACGCCACTTTTGTGCACCACCTCAACATACCCCATTAGATTTATAGATCCCACAAAGTTTATCAAATATTCAATGGTTATGATTATGCCATCATGTTAGAAGTGGTGTACACAACATTATTCTTACTCGTTTGGATCCATTTGTCCAAGTGGGTTTTATTTTCCATATGTACACAGTACACCTATGATACAAATTTGTAGGTGGTCTATGATGTGTCGAGTTCTAGTCTTTAGGGGTTTCTCTGCCTAATCTCTTTGGATAAAATATCATCATTTTGTGATCCTAGTTTTATTGGGTTATAAGTTTTATTTTCTCTGTAAATAAAGGTTTTTGAACTATTCTTTAGAGCTTAACGATTAATCTAATGAATATTGTCCCCGCTATTCATTTTCTAGAGGTTAGTTTAGCGGTTAGTGATTCTCTAGAATTTTTGAGTTATTTGTAAATTTAAATCACGTCGTCCTCTTCACTGTAATAGTATTTGACCCCCCAAAAAGAAGTTATTCTCTAGAGAATTGTTTTGTCGGGTTGTTCGGTGTGTGTTTTGGAATATGTTGTGTATATTATTTTTTTTAAAAAAATCATTTTACTAATTTAACCAAAAATAGGACAACCACAAGAGTTATATTCCTTGTACCGTCCCTTTAATTATCATTTTGGTTTTCTTATCCTTTTGTATTATTGTTGAAAAGCGAAAGTTGATTGGAATGGTGATGAAGCCATGCACTGACCTCAAGAAAGCCCACCACAGTTGATCAGCCAAATTATCATCCTTAGCCAATACACAAAGGTCAAAGACAACATTTTCAACCCCCTATCTGCATAAACTTCTCTTGTCTTTATAACCAACTTCAATGAATTTTTCTGTACACACATCATTTCAATCTCGTATTTTTAGATTCATGACTATATCGCAAACTTTTTATGCATGTAATCGTCCTTAACTATGTGCATCGCTCACAAATTTCTAATCCACGTAATCATCCGTAGAAATATATACATCAAGTAAAATTGTGTTTTATGTGGTTAAAAACTCGATCCTGATGTGTGAGTTTATATCTTGCCGCTATTTGTACAGATTGAACGCAGGGTCGTTCAAACATGTATGTGTCTACGTCTTCTTTTAGTCTTGTAGTTTTCTGAAAGAATCATAAATTGTCTCGATCTCTCCTGGTCGAGTTCCCACATAAAGACAGCAAATTGTAAGGTGATGTGGTGGTGGGGGGGGGGGGCATGTCAATGTGTAAATTTTTTTATAAGCGTGTTGTGTTGTGTTGTATTATTTCGAGTTCGTATCATATCACGGTTATGCTATTTCGTATCAAATGGAGGTATATTGTGTGTTATTCGAATTATGTCATTTGGGTTTCGTGTTTAACATTAGTCTAGTCTAACCAAACTATTTAATAAGTAGTGTAAAATATTTTGCAGTAATCCTATCTTTTCATTTACTGTATCATGTTCGGATAGTATTGCATAGTTTGTTAACTACAATCTACAACATGAGGTTGTTCATAAACTTCATCTCAAGACCTACCTAATCCTGACTCGCTAAAATCGTGTCGAGTTAGCAGCGAGATTATTATGTCGTGTCTAAAACCATTAAACTTAGGATTGAGTGAATTGATAACATCAAGCATAACAACAATAACATGTGTAAAACCTTTAGGTATGGTCCAATGGTTGAGCGTGTATTTTGGTAACCCTTCTTACATTTTCTAAGGGTTAGTCACCTTTGTCCTTTTGGGTATATGTTCTAGACTAGTTCAAGTCACAGTAACCAGCCATTGAATTCGAGGAAATAATCAACACAAACTTGAAAATATCTTACAGCAAAAAAAAAACAAACAAACAACACGTGTAGTTGGTCCTCACCCACCCATGTCAAGTGCAACCAAGTCGTCTTGATTAAACTCAATTTGGCCTAGTACTTCAACCTTATTCCAAAAAATCTATGGTCTTTCCCCCTTGTACTGTTGTCCTTTCGGCATGTCCTTGTAGTCTCTATCCATTTTGCCAGTCCTTTTTACACTTTCATATGCGAAGTTTCGCAGAAACTATTCATGTGGTTTGGTCGTTCTTTTGTTTGGTATAAGTCCACAACATTGGGTGAGCACTTCAATGAGAGAGATGTTTTTGGTCTAGTGCTTCTCTCTTGAGGTGACCCATCAATCGGTGCATGAATGCAGCATGACCTTTATCGAAGAATAATACTATTTAGATCTAAAAATTTAATTTAATTTACTGACATAATAATATGATTTCACCAGAATCATTGAATCAACGCGAAGTTCCAATGTTTGATTGGCTCCATAATTAATCCAAAGGTCATAATGAATTATGTCAGTAAATTAGATCAATAAATTAAGTCATAATAATATTGCTCTTTATCGAAACTCTAAAGGACAAGAATTTCATGCATCAAATTGTCTTTTTCTTTTTTCTTTTTTCCTGGACCTGACTAGTTTTGGGGTCCAAAGAAAACCGAGATAATTACTAAACCCAAATTGCCTGTCCGTTGGGTTAGTTCAGGACCATCCACTGGTGGACCTGTTTGGCCCATGCTGGGATGTCATGCTTTTTCGTGGCCTGGGAAAATGTCAGGGGCCTGACGTTGGGCTTAATGTTCTTGGGCCTGGTCATGCTCGAGATCCTACGGCACAGTGACACCTCCCCCGAGAAAGTTGCCTAAGTCGTTTGCATTTGGATCGCGTTATTTCTCTAAGTTGTTTCAACTTTCTAAGTATTAATTAACCTTAGAGTAATGTTTTCTATCTCAAATGTGCATCTCAAATCAATGGGAACCATTGGATCAATGAGTCCTAATTAAAAAAGTTGATGAGACTCACTGATCTAATGGTTCTCATTGATTTGAGATGCACATTGAGATACAAATTTGATATTTATAGCATTGTTCTTAACCTTAATCCAAAAAATTTAATTAATGATGTTTTGACATTGATCGAACTTATTTATTATCGTATTGTATTTGGATAGGCCCACCTAACCCCCAATCAAGAACCAAGGAGGAGGATTCACTTCCCTCAAATATAAACCTATCATAGACCCCCATAAACTAAATGCACTCAACTCATATGCTAGTAAAATCAAATAAAAAAAGTTTAAAGGACTTTTTTTTTAATGATGAGAGAAATCTCTGGCTTATCCTCAGTGAGATAAAAATGTCTTTACTCTCTTAGGCTCATGAGTTTAACTAGAACTGAAGGCAAACCTTAATTGTATGAATCAATCTCTCAACTCATACACCAATTAAATCAGGAATTGCACTTCGGTGGAAATTTGAACCCACACTGAAGACTTAAATATGATTCGTCCACGGTTTTTGTCGTCTAAAGGACTTGAACTTTTGACCTCCTGATAATTAAGCTTTCACAAAATAAAGAATAC
The DNA here is from genome assembly GCA_023539305.1 of Ilex asprella. Classification (NCBI taxonomy): domain Eukaryota; kingdom Viridiplantae; phylum Streptophyta; class Magnoliopsida; order Aquifoliales; family Aquifoliaceae; genus Ilex; species Ilex asprella. The sequence goes on from CM042194.1 coordinate 29,827,852, forward strand.
CATTAGACCAAACGTCTGTTAGTAAGTTTAAAGGATTTAGATTTTAGACAACACCTTCATGAGCGAAGCCAAATATCCATATTAATGGGGTAAAAATATGAGAAAAAAGCTAAACCAAATGGTATTTAAAAAAAAATCTTTTCGAACCTCCGTTAAAGAGTATTGAATTGAGGGTTATTTTCAAATGAAGAATTTTTAAGTTAAAATATAAGAAAAATATTAAGATCTAAGACTTAACTATTACATGAAAACAAGAAATCAATATCAATCCCGGTATTGTCTTTGGTGTATATATATATACTAGGGATAACATGTGCCTGAAGGCATAGTGTAACGCAAACCAACAGATTAATTTGGAGAAGTGAGGAGTGAAGATCTCTTATAACAGTGACGGAGCAAAAATATGATATAAGGTGGACACACTTTAAGTATAATAAATAAAAATAACGTAATATATTTTTATATCGAATTTGATACTTAAAAATTCATTAAACATAAAAGAGGCTTATTTGAAAAAAATTAATATGATAACATTTATACATTAAGAATTAATTATATAATTTATTTGACACAAATAGAAGTAATATTCCATAATTTTTAATCTT
>CM042194.1:29833456-29843833 GCA_023539305.1 Ilex asprella
ATATAAATGTGTTAAGCAGCGCCCTTATTTTTTTTCATCTTAAATTGATGAATTTTTTTTAATCTCATTGTGTCTTATACAAATTCAAAATGTTAGACCACATAAATGATATTAATGAGAAATTTGATCAATTTAATTATTATGTTAGAGAAAATCATGTATTTCAAGATCAACAGTAATTGTTGACTTGTTGGAAGGAAAAAATTATAATTTCTTAAACGTTTTATAATTTTCTAACCGTTGGATGAATGAATTTGAAACTGTAGGATGTATTTTAAGATCAATCGTAATCGTTGACTTTTTGGAAAGAGAAATATTAAGGAAAAAAATTATAATTTCTTGGCCGTTGGATGAATGAATTTGAGACCATAGAATGTGATAGAAGTTCAGCCTCAATTGTTGACTTTTTTTAAGGAAAAATATTAAAAAAAAAAAATTATAAATGTTGGACCGTTGGATGAATGAATTTGAGACCATAGGATCGGCTTGTTGAAGTCTTTGATGAATGAAGGTCGTTGGATGTTGAAGCCTAAATTGACTTGAGACCGTCGGATGTTGAAGCCTTAATTGATTTGTAACCGTTGGATGTTAAAGTTTTGAGATTTGGGCCGCTCTGTTTTATATTATAGATTATATATATATATATATATATATATATATATATATTTGATTCATTGGAAAATTAAAAGACTTAAACTAAATAGAGTTCCTAGAATAAAAAATACTGGTCATATCAACCATAAGCACATTAGACATCTGGGGTGGTGGATCTTGTAGCTCTACGAACGCCTCCAACTGTTGAACATCGAGATTTATCAAAGCGTTTGCACATTGGTTTTCTTCTCTAAAGGTGTGGATAATGGGGATAAGGTTAGTCCCCATCATATTTCTGTAGCACCTGAAGATGGCTCTGCTTGGGTGTGGACCTCGTCTGGATCAACCGAAAGTAGCATGACAGCTTCTAACGAGTCGTATTTTACATCTGTTTTACTCAATTAAAATATATGTCTTTGTAAATTAATTAAGGGAGCAAGAGGACTACTGACCTACCAAAAATAAAAAAAACAACTAAGGCACTATATAAATTTTTAAGAATTTATAGGGGCAACATATGAACTTTTCAATTTTTGAGGGCAACATTATTTAAAGTTTTCAACCTTTAACAATACATAGACTTTTGCTCAAAATTCAGTAGGGGCAACTACCCCTAGCCCTTTACATGTAGCTTCGCCCCTGAATACCTTCTAATCAAAGTGGAAACATAAATTTGTTCTCCATATAATATAATAATTCTTCAATAGGTTTCTTGTCTCAAGATCGGATTATCTATGTTTGATCCTATCTTAACTTATTAATTATTTTTGTTAGCAAATTTGGACGGAATATGATAACGGGAAATTTTGCTATTTATTTTCTCACTCAATATAGATTTTTGTTTATATAAGTGGATGACAATAGAATTTAATATTTACTGAAACGATATATAACTGTCACTTGTAATTAGCGGGTGATTGAAGTGTAGGTAAGTAAGATTAACATATGTTTCTCAAGGATACATTGGCCAAGCAGATAAAAATAAATGGCTACAAAATGATGCCCCACTGGCCTCATGTTTAGCCATCGCCCCAGAAAAATCTACTCAAAAAAAAAAACGTTACGATGCAATAAAATCAAGGTACAATTCAATAAGGTCAAAGCAATAATCAGTAATCTTCAAAATTTTGGGGTAGATCATTAAAACTTAGGATCAATCTATAAAGTAAACTTAGGATCGATTCTACTTTACATGATTCGATTGTAACTTTGGTTATTGGAAAGTTTCCAGACTGTAGATAAATCCACCATCATTCCATATCAGATGCTTGACCCTAAAGTTGGGACTCATCTCCCTCATCAAAATCTACTCATTCCAACGTAGAAGAATCACTGAACACCTCCATATGATATAAAGACGCGTTCTCTGCTCCTGAATGTACCTTGAACACCTTCTCCATGGTCGAAGCTTCTTTATCTGCTTTGAGAACGAATTTCCTGCCATGTTCACTCACAGCTGCTAGAAGTAGAAGTTCTTGGAGTGACCAAGATGCTAGAGAGAGAGAGAGAAAGGTAGATAGAGAGGGAGAGAGGTGTGTGGAAGTTTTGTGGGAGAATATGTTATGTTACTTCGTCAAAATGGTCATGTTATATATACAAAATGAAACACAACCATAGGCTACAGAGAGAGAAAGAGAGAGGAAAAGGGTGTGAAGTTCCAAACGTGTGTGTGTGTGAGAGAGAGAGAGAGAGAGACAATATGCGGTGGGTGACAGATGTTTGCCCCTTATTGGGCACTTTGGGGCCAGCTTGTCTGGTTCCCACTGTTGGCAAAAGATGAATATGCAGAGTCAACAGCTTGAGCTTTGTCTCATAAAAAAACCCAACGGAAAATGACTTCTTTTGTTATCTCATCTTCATGATGGTCCATGCTTGTTTCTTATAAATGTGACTATGTTTATCTCACTATATGGAAGATAGCAATATAACATCACAAAGATCATTTTGAATAAGTGAGACATCTTCACAAAAAATAAACCAAGATTTCTTATCTTCAAAACAATAATTTATAGTGAATTTGACTAGAATCTATAATATTTCATAGTGAATTTCCCACCATTCTGTGAATGATTTGATTGAAAGGAACCAAGACTTGGAGGCAAGTTGACCCCTCAAAGGGGACTCATCATGTTCAAGTAGATTAAGATTTTTTAGACGTCAAAGATTTGAAAAAAAATTAGGGTTAGTTGTAGGATCATACACTACGTTTCAAACACTAAGCCACCTCTCCTCGTCTAAACTCTGATAATCTCTTTGGTTTTCATCTGCTTTCAATTAATTTTTTATTTTTCTTCTTTTTTTATTTCATCTTCTACCGTTTTCCCACTATTTTTGTACATTTTCGGCTTCTTATCAATCATATAGTCTATCTGAAGTACGTATCACATCACCTCTCACCTTTGCATCGAGTTAAAAGTATCAGCTAACAATAACCACAAGTAAATGACATTTAATCCAGTGAAAAAAAAGATCATACAGCATAATGCATAAACTACTGATTTAGTTGAATAACGCCATTCGATCGGCTAATTAGATCTTCTAAGACTGAAATTATATATCTGTGTCTGCTTAACTCAACCCAACAAATTTACCAAAAAAAAACCTCAACCCAACAAAACTCTTTGTTCCAATAATTTTGGTGTTGGCTACATTAGGCTTGTTTTGTGGTTCTATTCTACCTAGGCCATATTTTCTATTAAATATGAAGGTAAAAGTAATGTTTTATCAGAACAGTGAAATCACTGCTATAAGCTCTTGCATACAGAAGACCAGGCATTGTTTAGCATTAATTTTGCATGCATGCATGCACAAACTCATGCATAACATCTACACAGAACTGAAGAACAATGCACATGTGTGTGTGTGTGTGTACGTGTGAGAGAGAGAGAGAGAGATTTGTACATAATTATGTCCATCCCATAACTAGGTTTTTGGTCTAAAACCCTTATAGTTACATGATATAGTAAACGTACAAACTGAGAGAAAATCTAACGAAATCCTGCAAAGAAAAAGAAACTAAATCAAGAAACTGATAACAAAATTCTAAGGCAGTAAAGCTGCCCATTAGTTTGCTTCTAAGAGTACTTGTCCTCCCAACACAGAAGCATAGTGATGCAAACCCTCATAATATAGAGCTTCCCTCTCTGTCTTCTTACCCATGTTTTCCACTTTCCACACCTCTCTCCTCTCCTTCCCATTACTACTCCTTTAATTGCACTCAGCCTTGACTGAGACTAACCTCCAATCTATTCACTTCTTATAAGGTTGCTACCTGCCACATTGGATCCATATGTAGACTTGAAGGTCTCGTAGTAGGGTCCGATTGTACCCTCGAGACGTATCTGTGTCATGTGCCCTTTCTCCGTTTCAACTTCACTATCTTCTCAATCAGCTAAACTTGCCGGCCACTGATCATTGCCAACAGTGCTAAAGTAGTTTTAAGTCCCAAACATAAACCTTATCCTCCATGGCTGCCCAACCCCACTTCATTATCCTTTCTTGGACACCATTTTTCTCCCTTTATGTGAGAATTGAGAACCTGAACTTTCTAGAGACCCCACCAGTGACCCAATGGCGTGTAAACAAGAACATCAATGGTTCAAGGTCGCATTAGAGGAGTCAAGGGCATTGAGACATAGTAGTTAAAGAGCATTAAGCATAGCAGTTACAACGTCGTGGAATGGTATCAAGCGACACAAGCAAAATGCCAAATGGTTAAACATGACAATAAACTCATGTTACACTGCGATGCTGAGGAACGATATCGACACAATGATGATAACTTGGACAAAAAGGGTTCACTCGGAGAGGTCACAAATGACTTAGACCTAGTCATGTGAGACTTATGAATTACTCGAAATTTGGAACAATATTAAAATGTAAGGTGTCATACCGTATATAACTCAGTCGAGTTGTATCGATATTGGCTGATACAATTTTTTCAAGTTATCTATAAGATTTTAATCGAGGGTCCATTTCTAACCATGCCCCACTGTCCAACCTCACTTCATTAGGGTTGCTAGTCGAATGAGCCCGAGCCAAGCATGGAAAATTTGTTTCTTAATCAAGCCTAAAAAATTATTCAAGTTCGGCTCGTTTAAGAAACGAGCCGAGTCGAACCAAAATAAGTCGTGCCCGAGTATTTGTACATAAACAAGTCGAGCTTATCAAATTTGAGCAAAACTTATAGAGTTTGTTTATAAAACGAGCCTAAAAACTTGTTCAAATTCGGATTCACTTAGAAAATGAACTGAGTCGAACCCGAGTTGAACTTAAGTCAAACTCTAATAGCTTAGTTTGATTAACAACCCTCCACTTCATTATCCTTTCTTGAACACCTTTTTTCTTCTTCTTTTGTGTTAGAAAGGTATAGAAGTGCATAAACTTTTGGGAGACCCCAGAAGCAGTGGCCCCATGGAATGCAACCTTGGTCGAAGGTCATTGTATCGGGCTCGAGAGAGCACTAACACACATCACTTACTATATCACAAAATGGTATTCCACACATCACTTACTATATCACAAAATGGTATTCCGTGATTCTCACAAAATACTAAATAAAAGAAATTGTTGAATTCACACCTTATCGTAGAATTGTGAAACAACTACGACGATAAGGGCTCAAACCATTCGGGATTAACTTGAAGGATGTCTCATTTCTCGGATGACTCAATACATGAAACATTGATATGATATTCGAACAGAAGGTGTCAAGTCAGATAAGACAAGTACAACTCAGTGTTTCGGTATCAATCTATACTTTAAACCTTCTCCCAAGGTTAGCTATTAAGATTTTAATTAATCAAGGGTCCATTCCATCTGTGTTACCCATGCCCCCACTGCCTTGTTAAAGAATGGCAGGGAAGATTACTTCCCACCTAATCTTAAAAGCAGAAGAATCAAAGATAAGATCTTTAATAGCATAATAATCTATGTGGACCTGTGGGATGAAGTCCTGATATATCCAGCTAATATAGGCTTAAAAATTGATGGTTGAGACATGTTTTGGCCCAGCTGAGAGTCTTTGACAAGACCAAATAGGGTCATAAAAATAAACCAAGTCTCTCACTGTTGTCCAATGAAACTGAATACACGTGTAGATTGTGGTAGGCAAGTGTTGACAAGTTGGAGGACAGCTTACTTCAACCATTGGAATGTTGTGTTTTATTGAACTCAAAGGAGGGAGATGGAGGGATATTTTTCAAACTGGTTGTGGTGGGGAGTGTTTTGCTGTTGCATTTATGGGGAAGTAGTTGATCTCTAGTGAGAAGGATGTGACTAACTGAGACACCACAATCACAACATTCCCTTTAAAGAAACAGCATGGAAAGGGATAAGATAAATAGCTTTTGTTATCTCTATCCCGCATGAAGGGGCCATGCTTGTTTGTTATATAACTTGCTTTTATGCCACTGTATTGAAGATGGCAATACAGAACTCTGAAATTATGGATGCCTTTGGAAGGCAATGTTTATTTTTGATCATAAATAATCCCAAATTTAGACCAAGCTTGTGCCCAGTTCATGTGTTAAGTTCAAATCATCAAAAGACAAGCTTAGCTCAAGGCCTCAATCCAATCTAAAGTCCAAAAATTCAAGGAGAGTTAACGCACATGGGAGAGCAATCATCGAAATAGCCATTACTCCAATATAATGTCCATTCCTAATTGTAGATATCTTCCTCGATAAATTAGTAGTTTCACTTTCACGTTACCATCACAGTTAGGAATTTGTGCCCATAAATTGTAAACCCCCTTACACATGGGGGCTGAGGACACACATCTCACCTTCAGCGTATGATTACTCTCTCTCTCCCCTATTACCTTATACTCTCTCATTAATAGAGTTGTCTGACCACTGTTGACACCTTTAGTGGTTAGGTTTCTTGTAACGCCCTGAAATCCACTCTGAAATGCATTACTATCTATAACCATTCATACCATGAGAGTACTAATAAAATTCATAAATAAAAGAGACGTCATTCATCATCCATAAAATATTTATAACATTATCCAAAAGAGTATGTCAAACCATGACATTTAAATCCCAAAAATTTAACTATTATAATGCAGCGAAAAACAAAAGAAAACTAGCTTTCACAATATCTCCAAAATGAATTTCCTAGTCTAGAACAAAAGATAATATCTCTCTAAGCATCTGTCTCGGAATCCACATGCCATCTATAGGAGTCTCCCAATATGCCGGTTCCCCTACTCTGAGCTCCTTTCCTAGACCATAATCTGAAAAATGTTTGTATATATAAGGTAAGCACTAAGTTCTGTAAGAAAATCATCCCAGACTCAAACAAGATTTAGAAATCATATAAAACAGGTCGGTCTCATTTCACAAATAACATATAGAACTTTTGAAATAAAAACCGGGATATTTGTACAGATCTCAAGTTTAAGGAACATCAATAATTTAATGAATAAGTTAAATCAATATACAATTAACAAACTATTTCCAAACATAATCCATTTCACCATAAACTATTTCCAATAAGTTCTTATGGAATCTTATACTTCCCAAAACTCTTGTAGAAACCGTTTCTGGTACGACGAATAATAACCCACAACTGACATTCATTAATCCCCATTGTCATGTATGTTGATTGCTTCTCAGGAATTTACCCAAGGATTATACATAGTCTACCCATCACAATCACAAGTACGTTGGAAAATGGTGTATACCGTCTCACGCGGCATTGACGAATCCTTCCCAGGAAAGGTATATCGTCCCTAGTTCGAACTCCAGTTAACGATAGGGGTTGCATTACCAAATGACAATCCACTACAAGTGCAAGCAACCATCTCACCCCCACTGGAATAGACTAACATTTATACTCTATGACATATCTCGAAGACAATTCAAGTCCATCACAACCACCATACAAATGAGAAAACCAAAATATTCTCAATTCAACAACCATTTCAAATAATTATCAAATCTCCAATTTCACATATAATGTACCATAGAATAATTGAAAAAAGGAGCAAGAGATCATCATAAACATCATTTTATTGTACAATATCAAGCACTAAAGTTTGAAGTTAAGAACAAGGAAACAATCAAGACTTGAAACCAATAACAAACGAATATCAAGGTGTGGAATTAAGAACAAAGAAGAAATCAAGAGAAAATTAATTCCCTTGAAAACTACAGTCTCAAAGGTCATACAAAAGATTTAATGGTTACCCACCCATAACATAGGTTAAAATAAGTAATATCTAAGGTTGAGAATCAAGAGCAAAGGAGAAATCAAGAGAAAACACATTCCCCTTGAAAACTAGGGTTTCAAAAGCATACAAGAGATTTAGTAGTTACCAATCATAACATAGTTTAAGACAAGGTAATAAATACAAGAATGACAAAAAATGATGATTTCATAGCAAATAGATATAATTTAGAGTCAAGGGAATGCATATATAATAACTCTAACCTCAATGTAAGAGAATGGAAGAAAACTCCTACCTTAAATCAAAGATTTCAAAGTTCTAATCCAAAGTTCAAGCTCTAGAGATCTCATTTCTCCTATATCTTCTTTCCTTTTTCTTCTCCTAGGATTCTAAAGTGTTTAGGGTGAGAGTGAAATGTAAGAATGGGATAAAATGTAGTGAAAATGGGTGTTTTAAATGGCCAAATCCTGACTTTTTCTGTTCAAAATTCGGGTTTCTTTCGGGCCTACCGGTAGAGTTCCTTTCTGGTAGGCTCTTCCGATAGGGTTTAGCTACTGGTCTTGGATGTACCGATTGGTTGTTCCGGTAGGGTTCCCTTCCGGTAGGCCCTTCTGGTTGGGTTTAACTGATGAATTTTTGTTGCGACTTCCAGTACAGTTTTGACCCATTTAAAGGTCGAATTAGAAAATTTTCGTGAAATACAATTTTGTAGACCTAGATGTCTACTGTCTACTGTCCAAATTTTAGATCAATTGGAGATCATAATAAAAAGTTCTGACCTAAATACTAGACAGTGTTCAAACTTCTTTTTACCCAAATTCACTCTAAAGTGTGTTTTAACTCCGGAATATTTTTTAACTTATAATATACCCTATATTACCTCTCCAATGTTTATCGACCTTACGGATTCAATGGAGGCATTATTTAATCACCCTTTCCAAGTTTAAACGTTTTCAAAACTTAAACTTCCTAATCATATTGCCTCCCTAGTAGTTATTCCTACGGTTACAATCCATATGGTTTATCCTTACGTCACTACATATGTGAGAATTACTAAACAAGTACATTACTATATTAATATAAACACGTGGAGGTTTACATCTCTAGACCTAACCACCTAATTTTTATCTCTTATTATTAGTTGTTTCAGTAATTGCTTTATACCACACACTCGACTGATTTGATCATATATAAATCTATTTTTGTGCATCATTACTATTTATCATGTTTTAAGTTTATGGTCCAACAATCTAAATGACAGTGCAACGAAAATAAAAGATCAAAAGTTTAATACATAAGCGGATAGGCATCACATCAATCTAAATCTATACTACTTAAAAATATCAACATAGTGAAAAATATTTGCTTTTTCATCTTTACCCTCCAACAATGCAAATATGATATCCTTATCCTTCAAAGTTAATTGCATATTAAACCTTATTCATCACCTATACAGGTCCCTTTCTTATTATTAACAACAATTCCCTTTCTTTCATGAGCATTCACTGTTCAGCAAAGAACAGTCTCTCTCTCTCCCCCCGGGTTTGGATCCTCTGCGGTAAGGAGGTTACCGTATGTCATGCAGTTTAATAAAACTGCACCGTTTTGGGTGGTTTTGTAATTTTTTTAACTCCCCTTACCAAAAACGACATCGTTTTTTGTCCTTAAAATCCCCATCTGAAATCATTTCTCTTACCTTCGGCTTCTTCATACTGTGCTGCCTCTTCTCCCTCTGAAATCCCTTTTCCTGCCTTTTCTCACAATCTCACTCGTTCTTTTTTGAATTTTTGAAGGTGGTCCGATCTGAATTTGCGTATAAATTCTTGGGTTTGATTTAGAATTTTGCTTAGATTGGTGGGTTTTCATTAAAGATTTGGTTTTCTTCTAGGTTGAATCCAAATGGTCTGTTTTCATAGCTCAATTTCGGTTGACCAACACATTGTCATGGCCAAATCTGTGAACTCAACCGACCCGTCTTCCAAATTGAGGCAAATTAATCAAGTGCACAAGAATAAGAAGACATCCAACTTGCCGAATCATTTTAGTATTCCTTCTTGCCGACAATCTCGACCGATTGTGATCGATGTGATAATCTTCATCGTTGTTATTGGTGCTTATGGGTTTCTATGATATCCATCTATGAAGCTTGTGTTGTTCGAAACTGTAGAAATTATTGAAGTAATTGTTTATGCGGTGAAAGATGAGATTTTTCAGGCTCCGATGATTTATGGGTGTTTAGGACTTAGCATTTTATGTGTTGTGGTTGTTGTTTTTGCCGTCAGTGTGTACAAGTGGGAAATGTACAAAATCGGGTTGTTATGGGCTTCAAAAAATGGCTGAATTCGATATACAATTGGAGACAAGGGTAAGAGAGGAGAGAAAGAGAGGAAGGGCCTGAGTGAGACTGTGAGAGAAGGCAGGAGAACGGATTTCAGATGGAGAGGAGGCACCCACAGTATGAGAAAGCCGAAAGATAAAAACGACGTCTTTTTTGGTAAGGGGTGTTAAAAAAAATTGTAAAAAACATCCAAAACGGTGTCGTTTTATTAAACCGCATAACATGCGGTAACCTCTTTACTGCAGAGGATCCAGACCCCTCCCCCCTCCCT
>CM042194.1:29844233-29876001 GCA_023539305.1 Ilex asprella
CTATTTAATAGTCAATAAAAGCATGGTCAGCCAGTTTCCCTCTTTCCACCTTCCCCATCTCCCCCACTTTCACTTTAATGCTCTCTTAGTGGCTCTACAAATTTATAACTTCTCCCTTAATTGGTTTAATTATACAAACTTAGTCACAGGTTGCGGTTATATCTCCTTGTATCAATAGGTTTTTTCATTATAATTACAAACTCTCCAACAGGCTACTATCTCTCTCAGTCTCATGATATATCTCTCACGTAACTCTCTCTCTCTCTCTTCATGCCACCAACACACATGCCACCCACCCACATCCCAACACCACTCTATAGCCACCACTGGACCGCCATCACCCCCATCATTCTTTCTCCGAACCACCTAGAATCCAACTTGCTCCTCCACTGTCTATGGGTTTACTTTGTATCAATGTGATTGGTGGTAATGTGTTTGTTTGTAATGCCATTATTTCTATTCATGTGAAATGTGGTGTTTTGGATGATGCACAACTGATGTTTGATGAAATGTCGCATAGAAAGGTAGTAGATGTGATTTCTTGGAATTGGACTGTTGTTGTGATCCAGCCATAGAAGGGTGGTATGTACTATATATTATAGATAAAAACCTCTCTTCTCTATGTATATATAAACACACGCACACTTAATTAATATATTTAATTGAATATAATTTTATAATTTTGTTTTTTTTTTGCTGATTTTTTTTGACAACTCAATAATGGAGATTGGGGTACTAATCCATTTTTTTTTTAATTTTAAAAAGAGTATTAGTGTTTGCCTTATTGATGCATTTGTATTGCTTTACAGTTTTTGGCAGCAAGGTACTTGCTTCATATAGATCAATGGAACACAAGTTCCGAGATTCTAAATAAAAATCAAGAAATTTGTATCAAGGTAGTATATTTATGTTACCTGAATTAAACTTTAAAGTCCCACTCACACTGCTCTTATTGTTAACAGGTTCTCTCTATGTAGCGATATCAACAGACTGTGTCAATAGGTAAAAAATCTCTCTCTGCTTGAACTATATATCTGTTACAACTATACTAACCATTGTGGTCTTAGGCAAAAGGAAGGGCAATGCCTTTCCACTTTATAGTCAGTCTTAATTTTTAAAATATCCCTATTATTTATAGATAAAATTATGCAGATGATATGATTATGAGTAAGACATGAGTTGTGCCACTGTCTATTTGTTTAATAGGACACCCTCTTTTTTTCACTATTATTGCATCAATACAATAACGTACACTGAATGTAAAGCGAGTGACACATAGCAATACTATAACATAAATCCAAGCTTAAGTTGTTGATGGTATGATACAAATGTCCTCTAATCAATTCTATGAAAATTTCATTCTTCCATCATCCTCGAGTATTTATTATAAAAGACAAATAATAGTCATTTTTTATCTAACTACAAAAATTTTGTCCTGGCTAATAGAGCAAGTGACATACAAAGCCATTGTAGAACACTAATTTGAGCTAATTTTTTCAATGGTTATGATACAAAAGGCCTTAAATCAAGTCAATACCTGCTGGTACTTACACTAAGAGTGAGCAGTAGGAGTTTTATTTATTTATTAAGAACAACAAGCATTCCAGATGAAGGTGTATTCTCTCCTTTATTTGATTGCACCTGTAAAAAAAGAGGGAGATTGAAACTTGGTTGTGTTTGATTTCACCATCATATCTATTACATATTTGGTTAGATGTATCCTTTTAGAAAAGGAAAACTAGGAAAAAGGGTTTTCCTTTTTTTTTTTTCCCAGTAAATAAAAAGAGTTTTCCTTATTCTATGGGGGGAGAGGAAGTTGCATTTCCCTCGTTTCCTTTGGATAAAAACAGAAATAAAAGAATATTGACTAATTTTATCATTACACACACACACACACACATATAGATATATATAATAGAACCAGATATCTTATTCTTTTTATTTTGGAACTTAATTATTCATATTTTGCTTCCAAGTTCGGTAAGATAATTTTTTTTAAACATTATCTAGATTTTAGAAAATTACTAATATAACATTCGATAAATAAAACATAGGAAAAATTTCAGTCACACCCCTCTTAATTTATTATATTTTTAAGGACATTTCTTCTATTATGAAAAAATTATTGACACCTTTTTTAATTTATATTTAAACATCGTTAATACCCTCTATCATTAAACCACTATTTTTAACAAAAAAAAAATCATCTAAAATATAAAAAATGTCCCTATATGAACCCCAAATAATTTTTCTACATAAAATTTTATTAGAATTTGAACCAATAAAAATAAATAATAATAATAATAATTGTTATAAAAATATGGAATGCATGTCAAATTTATGAATCATTATAATGCAGCATAATCACATATAAATATGAAGGCCTTGGCGTGCCACGTGTATCGAATATAACCAATGGATCGACCACCTTCAAAGCCGATCGACCGACCGGCCGGCCGGCAAGTTTCTTTAAAATTCCCATGGCCTACCTATTCGATGTCCCGATCATTCCTGCGTCCACCATTTATCCATACGGAGACCAATTAGTCAAGATTCCATGTCCCCCCATAAATTATACTTTCCTCCCCATAATTCTTTTAAGTTTCTTTATCAAACACAATTTTATACTGACCTTTACTCCTACTCTTATAAGTATTCTATACAATACACCCACGTATCTTAATACTAAAATAATTTTATCAATATGGACATTTAACCCAAAAAATTTCCAAAATTACTTTCTGACCCTCCAATCAAACTTTAAAGTTCATCAAATTGATTAGTCACGAAGGTTCCATCACACCACCAAAATTCTCAAAATTACTTTTTTGACACTATTGATCACCCACTTACTTTCCGGGCATTGATCCGTGATTTCTTAACTAATGAAGGACATAATTCATTTTTCCAATCTAATTATGTTTAAATATTCAATTGATCAGAAATAATGCATAATCAGACAAAAGAATACACAAATATATATATATATATATGTGTATATATATACTAGTTGGTGCACACGTGTGTTGCACGTGCACCATTTTAAATTATAGGACTCGCAAATTTATTTGATCAAGGCTGAATTTCTATTAAAACATTCACATGTATAATATAATACAAATTTTAAATAATAACAATTAATTATCTGCAAAACTATGTTCACTATGATTAGGAATTGAGTTATATATGTTTGTGTAGGCGTTTAACAACTTGTTGTGACTATCATAATGTAGATACTCTTATTAAGACCAAAACTCAATAACTATATATGCACGCATGTTTAGTCAAATCACATCATTGTAATACAAATACATTAAACAAAATGTATCTTAAATTGCTCCTTTTCAATTCACATTAAATCAAAGTTAAAAGTAATATGAATCCCCCAATAATAACCAACTGCAATCAATAGATATTGACACAAAAATAATGGGACTCAAGTTAAGCATTTGAGTTTGTCAGATAACTCAATTAGCTTGTCAATCACAAATTTACATTTTTGTACTTATTTTTAAATTTCAGTTCATTAAAACTTGTGCAAACCAGTGACAGAATACATATAATTCTCTTGAGGTAAGTACTGAAGATGTCCTAAAATGTTATTGAGTTCTTTAAAAAAAACAATACTAACAAGAGATAACATCTAATGTAAATCAACTGAATAATACAAGGAATATAATGCAAACTTAGGCTTTTAATCATGGTCTAATGAGATAAATTTTCTTAACAAGTATGCATAACTATTCAAAACTATAGAAACTAAGCAACTAAAATGAATTATCAAAAATCAAACAAAATCAAGATAAGCTCATATCTGATAGCAGAACAATTTATAGTTCAATATTTGAGCAATTCCTTCATCACATGGTGTCACTAACCCAAGAAAATTCAAGTTAAGCTTTGGCTAGTGTGGTGTATTGATTTTTTTCTTCTTCGTTGTCTCCAAGAATCTTTCATTAGCTAACAATGGCCAGTTGTTTTGCAGCACCTGCAAGGGAGAAAATCTAACAATCCTCTATCCACTGGGAATATCCCTCTCAACTGTGATGAATGGAGCTAGATAAAAAAGCATGATAATACATGCAGAGTGAAATGTAAAGTAAGGATGTAGCTAAAACAATCTTTATCTGGAATACAACCTAGACGTGAGATGATACCAATCTAAACAAGCTCTCGTAATTGAACACAAGTATCACTAAAATAATCAGACCAGTTTTGTAATTAAACACAACTATAAAAGATAGGCTAGCTTAACTACCAATGCAAAGTTACTTTTAGTTGAACTAAAAGCAAAAGAATAATTTGATACATATGAGAAGATAGAAGAAAGTACATTTGTCATGTCTAACTTCAAGTACATTAATTTCTACTATGACTGCATCACCATTCCTTTAAAGGCTTTGTTGGGCTATATTGATTGCAACCATCCCTTTTGCTTCTTTATTCCATCATGTCAAAACCTAACCATAGATAATTGTATAATAAGAATTACAATGAAAAGACAAATATTGAGAAAAATACATTAGATTAGAATTCCTAGACTTTTCAACTTTGAATACCTTATTATATCTATTCTTATTTAACTGAAAAACATAATTCCATAGTACCAAAATTGTGCTTATATATAACTAATGCAAATGTGCAAAGCATAAGGTTCTCAACAAGAATATATAACTAATAGATACGTTGAATTATTCAACAATAATTCAACTGCTTCAACATAGCTATCAGATGCAACTCCATCCTTTATCGCCTACAACATCAAGAGCACTTCTCAACCCAATAAGAAATCTAAGCACTTCAACATGCCCACAAATTGCTGCAACAGAAAGAGTAGTTCAACCATAATCATTGATTGAATTCGAATTAGTACACATAAACCAAACACAAATTTTCTATTAGATCCACTATATGATAGTTTTTGTATCGTGTAGAAGCCGATCAACTGAATTCTCTAGTAGCCAATCACATAGATTGCGGGTTCGAGTCCCTAACGTTTACATCGACAAGATAATAAATCTCAACAAAAATGAACCGGTCAGTAAGAGTAAAAAGATAATTTGTTAGGGAAAGATAAAAAGTTTACTTAATGAAGAAAATAAATAGGGAGGTCAATAAATAGTTGTAGGTATACATAGATTTTAATAGTAACATAGATATAAACAAATTAAAATTGCAGTCCAACAATCACCATAATTTATTTAGAATAAATAACAACCAATAACCAGCAACTCAAAGGTTCACATTAGTATGTCAATTATATATAATTTAATAATGCTATTAACTACAAAAAAATAAAATAGCTATTTTGCTTTTTTGTTGTGTGTATTTTGGTCAAACATTTTTTTTTTCACTTTTCTTAACATCTAGAAGTAGTATAAATATAGATTTTAGAGTAGTACAGTATAGTATAGATAACATATAACAAAGCAGAGGAAAGACAAAATGGAAGACAGTGAAGATGATCAAGGTAGAAGTGTTTTTCTAATCAGCAGAGAGATTTATTTATTTTGGGAGATAATGAATTATAAAAGTTTTAGAGGTAATTAAAAAAATTAAATATAATTAATTTCATACTAAAGGAAGACCAAAAGACACTGGGGACATGATTGACTTTATATCAATAGTTAAGGATAAAAGTGGAATATAAATGTTTTTCAAGTATCCCCACTTTTTAAGTAGTATAGATATAGATATATATATGTATATATTTGATGATGAAAATCCCAAAACATTTAACATGATCAAATTAACCCATGAATTTTGTTTCGTTCCTCTCATCATGACAGAGGATAATTTTGACATTTGGAAGTGAAATTTTCCGAGTAAAAAACAACCAACTTCGGCTTTATAACTCTACTGAATGAGAAAACCAAAGAAAATGGCCCCAAACATGAACAGCAGATGCTTCACCATATTTATATCCCTGTCTAATTTTACGATGAATAGGGTATAAGAACATTTCCAACTCTTATTCAAATTTAGACACAAATTTAAATTTGAGTAAAAAAGTCTAAAAAACTTGTTTCAACTCTTAACTCAAACTTATACCCAATCATGGAAAATTCATTTTTTTACTCAAATCAAGATAGACTCAAATCTTTACTCAAATATTTAATTGTGAGATTTCATTATCTTTTGAAAATCAAATTGTCATCCTTACTTCTTTTTAAATGTGGATTTGACCTCATTTAAATTTGGGTCTCTTCTTCCTTAAATTTGAGTTTGTTCATTAGAGTCTTTTATATCAAATCAAGCTTTTTACTCAAATCCAAATTTAAATTTGAGTCATGATTAGAGATGCTAACAGAGATCTTCTCCGCACAATTTATCTTGATTTGATTATATCTTGAAAAAAACATTCATAAAGCTGAGCTCGTGACCTAAAGTGACATCAACAATTAGGTGTATCTGAGGGGGAGAGAAGCGATTTAGATCAGTGAAATATGCATCATTTCCTTTTCTTTTCTTTTTATCAGCACCACATTTCAGGTTAATAATCGAGATCAAAGAAAAGCTCATTGCATTCTTAAGATGCAACTCGGATTTCTTTGCCTGAAAATAAGAACATGTGTAAGGAATTGACCCCAAAGTGATTGTTCATAAATTGAGTGTGAACCCTAATTACCGACCTGTCGAGCAAAAAAAGAGGAGTTTCGCCCCCAAAACACAAAAGACAAGGTCAAGGTAGTAAACTGAAAATATTATCTTGTTATCCTCTTTTATAAATTATTCTCTCACCCATGAAATTTATTTGGGAATTTAAGTGAATATAAAGTCATACACTTTTAAAGCGAGAGGTCTTCCCATAAAATAAACAATTGATAAAAATAGCTGGTTATTTAAAAATTCAACCAAATCCCGCCACCACTACCATTGATAGTAAACTGAATGACAGAGAATTAAAAAAACTCAATGTGTTTTGTTATATATTGTGGATGGAAGAAGAGCTGAATTTTTTATTTCACTGTCATGTAATTTACCAATCTCATAGTCTCCAATAAGAAATTAACTCTTTTTCCTCCCATCCCCATTACTCAATCTTTCTTGTCGGACTCCAATGCCTCCACCACTCATTACCTTAGCCCAACCAATCTTCACATCCCAAAAACGCCACAATTATCGAATTTTTTCATGGAACACGAGAGTGCACACAACGTCCAGCCAAAAAAATTGGAAATGCTGATCAAAACATGGAATGACTGTTATCTCATACTCAACTGGGGTAACCTCCATCAGAAAGACTAGAAAGAAGTCGTCGATGCCTTTAACGACCGTCAAAACGGTGTCAAGCCCCCTCTCACTAACTTCTGGTGTAAAAATTGCATTGACACCCTGAAGAAGAAGTACAAATCCAAACCCTCGTCGTCGGTTCTTCTATTCGCGTCTTGGTTACCTCATCGAACCAAACTCCGTTACCACTATGTTTTTTTTATTCTTTGCAAAGTGAATTGTACAATTTGTTTCTTGTAGTTCGTTTGAAATAAAAAATCATAATTTTAACGCTGTTAATTTTTTCAATAGTTCGGATTGTCCTGGTAATGGTGGAAGACACGACGATGATGATGATGATGATGATGAGCGTTCGTTGTGAGGAAGCATATTAGAATGGAAAGGGTGAATTTGTTAGAGAAATTGGCATATAAAGAATTGGCGAGTACAATTTTGAGGTTCGGGGTGTTGGTTGGTGGTGGATTTCTATGGAAGAAGAACTAGATGTACAGATAATATTGTCATATTTTAAAAAAAAAATAGTTTGAACCTATTGTCTTAAAAATTCAGCTGAGTTAAATCTCACACCTTAAAAAATACAAGCATGAACTTATTTATAAATTAGATACCAATTTTATAGTTTTCAACAATTTTTCATAATTTTGTAGTTTTCCACAATTTTCTCAATTTATTTCTCCATTTTAGTAGAAAACAACATGCAAATGATATATTTCTATTGGAAGAGGAGGTTTATAAAAAAAAGTTGAGAGATAAAGAATAGACTAAAAGGTAGATAGACCAGGAGATGCATGCTATTACTCGGAATTGGATATCAAATTTGGCTTGCACAAATGGTTACACACGAACCCCTTTTTATAGGGTTCAGTGGAAGCATCGAATCCAACATGTTACCTAAATATATCTTCTAATAGCTTCCAAAAACATCACTCCATATGTTACAATATATTCTGGAAACTTTTACATAAAAACTATAAGAAAATAGGCTAAATTAAGGGGTTTAATTGACAAAATGATCATTGTTTAAGGATTATGTGTTTAGTTTACTCAACTTATTTGTGTCACGTAAGTGGTACACTTCGCCACTTCCATTAGAAATTCTAGTAGAGACAGACAAAAAAATTTAATTGACATAATTAGAGAATTCAATGCCTCAATTGAAAAAAAATAGAAACTTAATTGACATAAGGATCATAGTTTGAGGGTAAAATTTACTCAAAATATTAGTATTACATTTTTGGGTTAATCATAAATTGTACCTCGAAAGATCTCTCGACTCTTAATTTATACTCTCAAAGATATAAATTAATATCAATACGCATCTAGAGCTTACAACCATTAGTTTGCCGTCCAAAACTAGTTGGGTAAGTTGCATCTAAACCCCTCAAGTTTGTTATTTAATTATCTGAACCCTTCACATTTAGAATATTATTCATACACCTCCTGACGTGTAATACACAACCCCTTGTCGTAGATATCTATTAATATAATTGTTAAAAAATACAATTTTATTTTAATAAAAAATTATAATTTTTATATTACCTTTTATTTTGTGGATCTATTATACTCTAAAGTTCAAAATCAAGATTATCGTTTAAATGTCAAATATAATACAATTATTTATAGTGTTTTTTATATCAAATGCAATATATCACTTGAACAAAATTATATTGATGCCTAATTAGAGAAACATTTTTAATCATATTTAAATCTTTTGGAGATGTCAATATAATATTTTAAATATAAAATGTCTTAAGTGACAGGCACGAGGGTGCGTCTAGGTGAAACGTATTCATTTAATTTTTAGATAGTAAACTGATGAATGTTAGTTTTAAGTGCACGTTGATACAAATTTATATTATTTTGGATGTAAATTAAAAATTTTATCTTTAAGAGTACAAATTAAATTTGAACGAGAGATATAATTTGCAATTAAATTAAAACTACATTTTTCTTCACAAGGAAATTAATGCTAACGTACGCAACCACCCTCGCACCATCCACCTAACATGCGCACTTGCCCAACCACTTCTTACCTTCCGCAAAAGTCCATATCACGCGCAACCTATCACCTCTCACCACCCTCCCACCACCTTCACACAACCCCTTTTGACAAACATGCGCCATCACCTCCTCTCCTCCACCATAAGCATGGCCCCCTCTTCGCTTTCTCTCTCCAAACCCACCTCCAACAAGAAACCCTCAACCTCCACCACTCACCAATCCAACAACCCTAACCCTAATTCCCCAAATTCCCCAAATTGCTCCTCTATCTTCTGCAGACACTCCCCATCAGCCACCCTCGACATCCTGATCCTCATTCTCGTCCTCTTCTCTGTCACTTTCTTGATTTCCTCCTACTTTTCCTACATCTTCAAGTCCCTATCTCTGCTCTTGCCTACGCTATCTTTTTCTACAGTTTGGAATGTTTTGTGCGATACCCAGATTGTTTACTACACATGTTTCTCTCTCTTCTTCATCACTGTTTTGATTTCGATTGAGATATGTTGTGGGTACAGGTCGAAGAAGTGTGGGAAAGTGGGTTGTAAGGGGTTGAAAAAGTCGATGGAGTTCGATTTGAGGCTGCAGAGTGAGGAGTGTTTGAGATCTGGAGCTAAGGAAGTGAAGGAGATAGATGAATTGCCTTGGAAAGGTGGGAGTGAGGAGAATCCTGATTACGAGTGCTTGCGCGCAGAGTTGAGGAAGATGGCGTGGCCCAATGGACGGGCAGTTCTGCTTTTCATGGCGAAGTGTGGGTGCCCAGTTTCTAAGCTTGAAGGGTGGGGGCCGAAACGCCGGCGTCGGCACAAGAAGTGAGTTCCATTTTCATTGATCGCTGTGTGATTTTAGTTAACGATGATGTTGTTGGTTGAAATTTCATTGAGATTTATCTGATTGGTTTGATGGAAATTATGGCGTCTGTAGCATATTTTTGACTAGTTGTGAATTTATGTTTGAATGATTGAACGAAACCGATGAGAAATGGGAATGCCTCAACCCCTTTGATGGAGCAGAGCATTGTTCAATACTATTTAATGCTTATTAAGTCCAACAAATTTCTCCTTGGTAATTTAAGTTTGTTGCTATTGGTCGTTAACTTGTTTAGTGCTGAAATCAAACTAGTGTTAAAAGTGTTTATCTAGGGAGAACATGAGTGGGATTACAGCCTTTTCATTAGACAATCAAGAGATGCCTGGTGATACTATTTGAAGATTAATGTTAAGCATGTGATGGGAAGAATGTCTATCTTATCAATAAATAGGGACCCTAAGGCTAGGGGCCTTTGGAAAATGGTGCAAATTACCGACAGGGTTTGGAGAGGATGATTGTGGTATGGGGCTCATAGTATGGATTTTTCAATGGTAAATCATTCAGATTAACAACTGGAAGGCGTGGGTTCCAATTTGAAGGTGATCACTTTGCGTAAGTAAAGCCAGAATACCCTTGGTAACTATAGGATCCATATAGTGGATTGATTTCAAAAATTGGTGGCCTTTGTTTGATGTGATTTATGGTGAATATCCTCGGTTTTGATTAATGAAGAGCCATTAAATATCTAATTGCGGAAAGAAACTATAGGAAAGGGGTGGAATGAAGTTGATATTTGGAGTTGCACTATATTTTTGGGGTGGAATGAAGTTTGGATTGGTGTCTATTGGCGGATAATATTTCTTAAGCTTTGTTGCAAAATTATGTAAAAATATAAGAGTATAGTATTACTTGTGAAATAAGGGGGGAAGTGGATGCCTCATTTTTTTACTCCAACATAGAGGATCGGAATGTAGATTTGATATGGCTACTTCAATCCTACTCCAAACTCTAGAATTTGACCTTTGTACTCAAGTGGGAGGTTCTACTATTAAAGTTGTGGTGTCCATTCCTTTTTTTTTATCTTCTTTCTTTCCAAAGCGAATGGATGACTAGTAGCTAGTTGCTTTGGATTCTCTCGTGAAAATGACCATGACTTTGAGCTAAATTTTTCATTGTGGATCATTTATTTGCCAGAAGTTGAACATCCTACTATATGTGTCTGATGCAAATCCAAACCTAAATGAGTTGATAACCCTCTCATTAGTTATTGATATAAGACTCAATTTAGTCTCCATTAATGGGGGTCCAGGGGGTCCAGGGGGTGTAGAGTCAATACAAACCTAATTTTTGGTATTATTTGCACAAAGCATGAACACACAATATGATGAAATGTTTGGTTTGTCTGATGGTGAAAAGTGGACAGTTTTGAAAAATTATGGAAAAATGAATTTGTCTTTAAACCACAATAAACGAAAAAGTAGGACAAAGGGTGAAGGTAAATCTGTAAGAAAGAATAATGGAAAGAGAGAGCTTAGAAATTTACAGTCAAGGATAAATTATGTTAGGATAGTGTATAGGAGCAATGGGGAGGGTGATGTGACTTTATCATGAAGATTATTAGTTTCATTAGTTGGAACGTGAGGGATTTGGGATCAAAAAGTAAACATAGTCCAATTAGGGATGTGTTTATAAGAGAGTATCCTGATGTGGTTATTAAGGAAAAGTTTGATCAGAAATTGATAAAAAGTGTGTGGGATTCTAGGTTTAGGAACTGATGTGGTTATTTGCCGTCCATTGGGAGATTAGGGGGTATATTTATTATGTGGGATGAAATGACCATTAATGTGGAGTCGATAAAGGGGGAGTATTCACTTTCGATTAGGATTAAGTCTAGCGATGGTTTTGAATGGTGGTTAATGAGGGTGTATAGTCCAAAATTGTCGTAGGAAGAGAGGTAGACTATGGGAGGAATTTGCAGGTTTTTTGGGTTATGTAGTTTGCGTTGGATGTAGATTTTAATGTCATTAAATATCTATATAAAAAGTTGAATGGAAGACAGGTGACTAGGAGTATGAGGTATTTTGATGCTTTTATTAGGGAAACAAGGTTAAAGGATCCTCCTTTGGATAATGGTATTTTCACTTGGTCAAATTTTAGAGACAATCTAGTTTGTAATAGTTTGGATAAATTTTTTTTCCCGGCTAAGTGGGAGAATTGTATCTGAGAATTCGTCAGGAGAGATTGACAAGGGTAGTGTCGGATTATTGTCCTATAGTTTTTAATTCTTCTCTAATGAAATAGGGTCCTTGTCCTTTTAGGTTCGAGAATATGTAGTTAAAGCATCATGCGTTTAGAGGACAATTTAAGGAGTGGTGGGGGGAGGAAACTTTCAGGCTTGGGAAGGTTTTAAATTCATGAAAAAGTGTGTGAAATAAAAAAGTGTTTGGGGATATAAGGGTTACCAAAAGTCAAATCATGGATAGAATTTAAGAGATTGATAAGAGTGAGAAGAGGGTCACATTAGGTAAGGATTTGAGAAATGGGAGATGGGAGTTAAGGAATAAGTTTTAAGAAGTAGTGTTCAAAAAAGAAATTAGTTGGAGACAAAAGGCGAGAGTGAAATGGTTATGCGAAGGAGATAATAATTCTAAACTTTTTCTTAGGACTGCAAATGGTAAAAAGAAGAATAAATTCATTGATAATTGGAATTGAAAGATAGGAGGATTATTGGGCTTGAGGGAGTTATTGAAAGTAATATTGTTGAGTTTTTTGCCCAATTATATTCATCTCAGATGGGTGATAAGCCAACTGTGGAAGGGTTAGAGTGGAGTTCTATTGAGGAGGCTAAATCTAGGTGGATTGAAGGACCATTTGAGGTACAAGAAATGAGAATGACTATTTTTGAGTGTGGAAGAGATAAAGCTCTTGGTTCTGATTGTTTCACTTTGACCATTTTGCAAGATTGCTGGAATATTGTTAAGGGGGATTTGATGAAATTTTTTTATGAATTCCTCCAAAGTGGTGTTATTAATGCAATAACTAATGCTACTTTCATTTGTTTGATCCCGAAAAAAGACCACTCTATGAAAATTAGGGATTTTAAGCCAATAAGCTTGATAACTAGTCTTTATAAAATCAGTGTCAAAGTGTTATCATTGAGACTAAAAGAGACTCGTAGAGATACTATCTCTGATTCCCAAGGTACTTTTGTTGAAGAAAGGCAAATTGTTGATATTGCTTTAGTGGCTAATTAAGTAGTTGAAGAATATGGAGCTAGAGGAAATGAGTGTTTTGTATTTAAGATTGATTTTGAGAAGGCATATGATCATGTGGATTGAAATTTTTTGGATTATGTTTTGAAAGTGCAGGGCTTTGGATGTCAATGGAGGAGTTGGATTAAGGGTTGTATGCAATCTATGAACTTTCTCTGTTATGATGAATGGAAAACTAAGAGATAGATTTAGCATTTAGGGCATGTAGAGGATTGAAATAGGGGTATCTTTTATCACCTTTTCTCTTTACTCTAGTTGCAGATGGGTTGAGTAGGTTTGTAAGAAGGGCTGAAAGGGTTAATTTGGTTGAAGGATTTACTGTCCAAATAGATAGAGTGTCCGTTTCTCATTTGCAGTTTGCAGATGATACTATATTTTTTTTTTGTGGGTGATGAAGAAAAAATGTTGAATTTTAAGAATATTGTGGAAGTGTTTGGAATGATTTTTTGTATGAAGGTGAATTTGGAGAAGATCATTCTTGTGGGTATAAATTCACACCATGATAAGATCAATAGAATTGTAGAAGTTATGGTGTGCAAGGTGGGGGAATGGCCTATGAAGTACTTAGGTTTACCATTGGGTCGGAATCCTTTGTTTTCATCTTTTTGGGAGCCTGTTGTGGAAAAGATGAAAAAAAGATTAGATGGGTGGAAGAGTGCTTTCATTTCCAAATGAGGTAGGTTAATTTTAATTCAACTTGTCTTATCTAGTGTTCCCACATACTTTTTATCATCGTTTAAGGTACATGTAAGAATTGTTTTGAAAATAGAGAAAATGAGGAGGGATTTTTTGTAGAAGGGGAGTGGAGAGGGGAGGAAAGATCACTTAATTAGTTGGGAAATAGTTTCTAAATCTAGGGATAAAAGGAGGTTTTTCGATTGAAAAATTGAGGCAAGAAATATGTCTTTAGTGGGTAAGTGGCTTTGGAGGTTTCCCTTGGAACATAATTTTTTGTGTCATTTAGTTATCAAGAGCAAATAAGGCTAAAGTGCCTATTAAGGTGCAAGCTTTTGCTTGGGCTGTTGCACATGGAAAGATTACTACCGATGATATGCTTCAGAAAAGAAAACCTAATAAAGCTGTTTTTCCCCACAATAGTGTGTGATGTGTAAGGGTGATGGGGAGAGTATTGATCATCTATTCTTTCATTATCCTATTCCTTTGTCTTTGTGGTTTAAGTTGTTCAGTTTGGCTGGGTTGAGTTAGGTTGAAGAATTGAACGGATTCGGAAGGCATGCTGAAGGGTTTACATTGTGAAAATGTGCGATACTAGCTATTTTTGGGTCATAGGCAAGGAATTCAAGAATTTTTGAAGATCAAAGTTGAAGAGCTATGGAACCATATTCATTTTATTGCTTCATTTTGGTTTTCGGTTTCTAAAGATTTTAAAGATACTCCACTTTTTGCTATTTTGGCGAATTGAAGAGCTTCATGTGATTTAGAGCTCTGATTTTTTTCTTTCTTTCTTCTGTTGTAGTTTTTTTCATGGCTGGATTCGTTGTTCAACTTTTTGATGTATTTGTATATTTTATTAATATATCTCAGTTATGTTTCCTATCAAAAAGATTATTGTGCTGAATACAACCACTGATCTAATGGCTCCTGTATACCCTCTAATACTTATTCTGTCTTTAATTTCATGGTGCTGCCACTTGTAATGTTGAGAAATTTTTAGATGCTTCTGTCTATGATTTGACTCTTTACGTCTACTGGCATCCTAAATGGTTGAATGAAGTCTTATTATGGCTTGTGATAGTTCTTTGACGGCATTCGGTTGCGATTTTAGAAAAAAAATACTTAACGTTTTTGTAAGACAGATGGCCCAGTTTTAAGGTATAGTTGAGAAGGAATATACGACTTGGAAGACAATCCCTGAGTAGAAAACAGGCTTTATTGGCTTCCATCTTCTGCCAGTTACAAGTAGATGAAATGATTAATTATGCACAACTTTGTTTCTTTAAGGCAAACTTGAGACGAATTATTTACAGACCAGCCCACAAAAAAAAATGACCTCCTTTGCAGGCAAGTTTCATTTCTGCTAGTATTTTTTTTTTCATCACTGAAGTGATAAGTTGTACTTTATTCACACAAGAGACACTAGAGATATGAGCCTTCGGTGACTAAATGGCACTCCCAGTTGGTGAAGATAAAGCCCGAGTTTTGTTGTTTGCCATCACTGGGGTGACAGATAGTAAGCAGTTGTCTATTTGAACAAGAGACTATATATAGAGATGGGAGTCTTTGGTGAATAAATGGCACCCCAGTTGCGGAAGATAAAAACTGAGAAAGTTGAAGGAAGATGATGATTTCATCATGACTTGATGTTGATTAAACTACTGTTGTGCATCTTGTCTATATGCTATGATAACTACTATAGGGTGTCTACAATTGTCAACAAACTGCTATACTGATTGGTTATTTGATTTATTAAACTTAATTTGGTTTGTCGGTGATTACTATAACTTTCATTACACATGTGTTTGTGTTCCTCAGGACCCTTGCTCTGAATGGAGGAAGTGATCACTGCTGATCATTTGTGATGGTGGTGCTGTTGGGGTCTCATCTATATTTTTCTCCTTCCAGCAACAGGTGAAAGATTTTGAAGGTCATTCTTCTTTCAAAAGACATGCATTCTTGGTTGGGACAGTCCTTTTAATCCTGTGATCCAATGACACCATCTCTTCAAGCATCCCTAAATCAACTTTCTCTGTACCCACATGATTGTGGTAGATTCTATTTTACTAGATATTATACAAAATTAAATGCGAATAAGCAACGGGGGCAGCGCTAAAAATTTATAGCTTTGATGTTCACCCTTTTTTTTAAGCTTAAATATAGGGCATAGTTTTTATGCTATGAAATGATGCATTCGATTATGATGTTTACAACCTTAGGAATTGGGCAAAGCAAAGTGGTGGAACAAATCGAACCAAGGCATTGTAAGTATGTATGAATTTGTATTGTTACTGTTATTTCATTTAGACTTACATATGGTGATACAAGAGGACCTATTGGTGGAAATACGTGAGGTAAAAATAGTAAAAAAAAAAAAAGATATTTCAGCATTTCTGCTTGATCAGCGGGGAGGTGTATCTCAAAGTATGGGACAAAGGATCAAGCGTTTGACTTTGTCCGCCGGGATCTCCACCACTAGTTGGGTTTGAGAGCCGTGTGATGGGTGACTATCCAGCACGGTTTGGAGAACACAATGGAAGAACAAGATTCATTGCTTTTAAATGGTGGGGATAGGTGTGTTTTGAGTTAAATTGATTTTTTATTTGTGTTTTACATTTGGATTGAGAGTGTTTGTTCTCCTGCTGTGGAATCCAGTGTTCTGTCTCCCATCTCCTGAATGGTAAGGGTTGCGAAGCATTGTTCTTGCTTTTGAGGTTATGTTTGCTATTTTCTTGTCGGATTGCTCAGTTTCCGTAGCATTTTAGAAACAAAACGCAAACAGATTAAAAAAAAATTATAATGTGGAGGCCCTCGAAACATTTCTAAAATATGAAAATTTCGATTTCCTATCACTAATTCGTTCTGGTGTTCACTGAAATCAATATATTTCTGTGGGAATGAACGAATTTTGATGGTGAAAGTAGTGTTTATTCCAAACCAAACAGAGCATACTCTTAACATTACTTTCTAGAATCGGTATTCGTAGTTAAATGGTGGGATTGAGCTTATAGCAAACTGTAAATTCAGACATTTTGAACTCAATTTTGACTTATATGGTTAGTGAATGACTGTAGGTATCTAAAATTTATTGGGTCCAAGGAGAGGTTCATTGTTATTAAAATTGAGGGGAAAAAAAACCGTACTATTGGGATCATTTTGGTACATTGCTTGTCATGGGCAAATCTCGTAGTTTTCAACCAATACTTAGATTAAGAAGACAGTGGCTTCTATTTATAATGTAGATTTGTTGCATAATGCAAAATCATGAATGTTGTTGCAACATCCACGGATAAAGGTTCTTTTGGAGATCCAAAATAAGTATTGTCACAAACCCGATAGAAATGGATACAAAATTAAAAAGTTTAGGTTTAACTTTAATGAGTTCGGTTGGTAAATAAGTCTGTCAGACCCGCTTAATTAATGGATCGACACTAAGAAGCTTGTACATAATGCAAACCAGATTGAATGTAAAACCATGGTTACAACAATTCACTAAATTTTTAATGAACCACGATCTGGGTACATTAATCCGAAACGTGGTAAGTTCGCGATCCAAATCACTAACATTGACAACCCCAAATTACAATACTAACCCTAAATCAATTTGTTTTAGAACATGTAACACAAATATAAAATATATATTAATTGACTACATGTATATAGATTTATAATTATATATTATTTTAGATAATACAAAATCAAACACAATTATAAGATAAATGGTAACTAACTTAGTGTTTATAAATGTTTTGTAATATATAATGTTGCATAGTAGCAAAAACGATCTACATAAGAGTTTCAAAACGAATTACAATCCAAAATACCGTACCAGCTAAACCTATCCCTATCGTACCACGTATTTAAAAAAAAATCGTACCATATACCCGTACCTGTATCACGTACCAAAACGACCAAAGTTACCCACGATCTAGGTAACATTGTATAAAAGAAGTTTGGCTAAACATGGCGCATACTTGACATAACACGCACCTAACTATACATGGATCTAAGTGAATCAGGTATAAGTTAAGCAAATTTTAACACGATATGAATTATTTGACTTAAAAACACAATGCGACACGAGACATTGATTGCTGTCAAGTGTGGCCAAGAGAGAGTCCAGGTCTTTTTGCACAATTTCAATACCAAGACATATCAATTATCATCACATGGCCATAGAATAGGGTAAAAGGCCAGTCTAGGGCAACTAAGACATACTCAGCAAGCTTACTTTAAGACTCACATCTACAACTCTGCACATGTACTCTGTTGCTGCTTGTTATGTTTATATGTTCCTAAGTGAAGTTTTGTAAAATAAAAGTCAGTACAACCAGGTTGGGATTATAATCCAGTACCAAAGTTCCTGATTTAGACCAGAACTTGCTATTTCGAAAGCAAAATTTTCTAATGAGATAGATTTTCTAATCTTATTCTGCACAAAGTTTCTGTATGAAAACTATTGTATAACATTCTACAAATTACAATCATGAACCTACAAAATTTTGCATCCAAGGAAAAAAATAAGAGAAAAAAGAAAAGAAAAACTATACCTCATTTTCAATGATCAGTTCAGCGGCTGCGCCCATTGTCCCAACCCCACCAGCCCCCAGTAAAGCAAGAGCAAGCTCCTCCTTATTCCATTGTCTCAATCCTTTACTCAATCTTTTTAGTACCTCTGGATCCACTTCCAACACCCAAGTTGGTGTACAACCAACCATCAGGCTCACAAGGCCAGACACATAGGCTCGCCAAGTGGTCGGATCACAGCCAAGTGATATCTTCCCATCAAGGGCACTTGCTAGAAATTCCATGTGGTACCCAAGAATTTTTGGACGACGCTTTGATGCTGATGAGGATGAGTCAATTCCCCAAGCAAAAGCTCCACAAAGCAAAGCAAAGTAAGCTAGTGCGTATCCCCCAAGCA
This sequence comes from Ilex asprella, assembly GCA_023539305.1. NCBI lineage: Eukaryota > Viridiplantae > Streptophyta > Magnoliopsida > Aquifoliales > Aquifoliaceae > Ilex > Ilex asprella. Next base: position 29,863,146 of record CM042194.1, read on the forward strand.
TTGCAACCATCCCTCCTGAACACTGGTCCTGCTCGGATCGGTGAGCAGATATGAACCAAGAAGGCAGTGTTTCTTTTATCAATGATTGAACCAGCCCCAATCCACCAGATAACCACACCAAAGAAGCCCCTAGCAAAGCAGCTAGCTTTACTTTGGTCATTGCTGTAGCAAGTGAAACATGACCATATCTCATTCTGCTTTTTGGCCCACTGCATGCTATGTCTCTCATGGATTGAATCAATTGGGAAACAATCTCTTCTCTCAAAAACATGATATCTCTGATTGATCGATAAACACGTAGATATAGGATCCCTGGAGCAACTGGAGAGATCCCACCATAAAAATGAGATCCAAATCCATGGCCAAGAAGAGCTCCAACACCGCCATTGCTTGAGATAGAGGTGGTATTCAGGCCAAGAGTGGCAGTGAAGCAACTTTTGAGAAGCTGAACCACTGCATCATTGTTGTGGAGGAAGACAGTACGTGAGGAAGAAAAGACAAGATAATCACTCCAGCGTTTTGCCTTTTGGCTCCATAAGGAAGACACAATCGGCATGCATGGCCATGGGCAACCTGCTGCCAGGGACTCCAAGGCTGGGCCAGCCAGATTCAGAAAACGTTGCGAGGCGTTATCAAGTTTGTAGGTTATAGTGAGGCTCACAAAGGCAGCCAAGGGTAGCGGAAGTGTAGCTGGAGAGCTTCCCCCTGCAAGAAAGAGGAGTTCCAATCCTTATAGGAAAAATAGTTTAGAAAATGGCAAACCAAAATCATTCTTCTAACCCCGGTTTAACAACCAAAGTTTCCACAGGAATATGGAGCACTTGTGGATGCTGCTTCAGACAAAATACGGGACACATTAAGAGTTGACATTCATCGCACTTGTTTGGTTTTACAATTTAAAGTTCTTGACCTTGGATATTGTCCTCCTAGAATTGACTAGGACATGTAGTGTAGAATAAGTAGGCAGCTTCAATCCTTCGTATGCATAATTCTTCTCATACTGACATGCATATCCTAGAAAAGTACAACCAATTGAAAATTGTGACAATAAGGAGGGAAAACCTGCAAGAAGGCTTGGAACATCAACACCAGTGGCAGCTAGAATTTTTTTGATCTGTTCCTCAACATTGGATTGATTTGCGGCAGGACTTGGCCAATCTGTTCCATTCATGAAAACTGGTTTCCAAACACCACGAGTTACTTCAGCTGAGAAGTAACTTACAATGGTTGCCAAAGATGCAGGAAGAAAATCAGCTAAATCTTTAAGTCCTGAAACATAATACGAATTATAATATAAGAGGAAAGCCAAACCAGGATATGTTTTACTGGATGCTACAGGTGACAGTAAACAGATTCTTTGAAGCACGTGCTACACTGAAACTAAGAAAAGTCTTAGCGTAGTAATTCAGATAAAACACATTCAGAGCAGGATATCAATGTGAAATCAGGATCAACAAGGACAGAAGTGAAAACATTTGGTCGAACTCTTCTGCATATAAGGAATGAATCACTTACACAAACTCAAGACATGCACAACACACTAACCAGTACATAATTCCCGAGGAGACAGATTTCCATGTGCACATGCAGTTAGAGCAGCATCAACTACAAAAGGAACAGCTTCAAGGATATCCCACGCAGGTAATTCGGGCCTTAAAGAAGTCTCTCCACTTCCAGGACCGGACAAAATACTACTTTCAGATGTTACAGTAGTAAAAGTCTGGCTTCCTCTGTAAATCTTACTGAACATCATGTAAAGAAGTCCATCAACAATCTGATGGACAGGGGTCCCAGGAACAAGACCCGAGAGGGTTGAAGCAATAAATGCTTGATGCTGCCGATACCATACTTTTAATTTTGGAAATGAGTCCACAAATTTTGGTTCAGGAGATGATGATCTTGCAACGGCTGCGAGTCTCCTCTTATTTTGATCCTGGTGGTTGTTTTTACATGATACCAGGTGTGAATTCCTTACCGATAAGAGGTACTCAGGAGTTAGTTGGGTTCCTACAGGTGGTACATCTCCCACTCCATGTTCAAAAGGTGGATGATTAAATCTCCATAGCTTCAAAAGAAGCGCAAATGCATTTGAAAAGACAGCATGGGCAGAGATTTCTTCTCCTGCTGTAAGAGTCCATGAGACATTGGGGACACAAGACCCAAATACCTCACAGATTGGCATCAATGAAGCAGCAAGTTGAGGAACCTGATAAAAGCAAACAACATTAGTTCGTAGTTGACATGAAAGTCTCAATAATCACCCACCCCTCACTCTCGTGCATTTTTCTCATTTGGATGAATACCAATTCCACCCCTTCCCTCAACTTCTCCTTTTCGCTTGAGAAGAACTGTTGGTTGAGATACTGCAACATAAAGAATAAGCCTGCCCGTCCAATTTAAGGTTCAACTCTTGGCTAAAACACTTTCTTAAGCATCACTTCATCACCCTTGAACTAGTTTTAGCTTAAAAGGGTTGAGCCCTATCACTCATCTAGGTGAAGTCGTTAATAAATGCACATGGCATAAGTTACCATCCCATTATCATGTTAACAACAAGAAGATCCAATTAAAGATACATTTTAAATGAGAAATAACTGTACAGAAGTTACTTTCTGTTATCCAAATATCTTCTGCATGAGGGATTTCTGGGTCGGAAAAAGCTGAACATACCAAGCCATGTAGGGAGAAAATCTGAAAACATTCAACAGATGCTATTCCAACAAGGAGAACATTCAGCATTGGAGCATAATCTATCAAATGGCTGTCACTCCCTGAATAATTGGTAGGAACTGGTGGGGACAAAAGTCTAGTTACAAAATAAATGGTGTGTTCCTGCAAGCATCATGACCAAAACTCAATTAGAGCAGTCGGTTGGCTCGCAAATAAAATCAATCTATAGCATTGTGCAGCTAGGCTAGGAAAACTACTGTAAACAAGTCCTTTCAATTCATTACCTGTATATTCCAACCACAAGTCAAAGAAGCCCCACAAAGAATTGTAGCAGCAGCTATCCTCTCATCTTCTGATCCATTGACTGCAATCTCAAAAATTTTCTCGAGCTCTGCTAAGCTTCCATCAAATCCATGAGCTTAAATTCAGTTGCTTTACCCTTGGATAAATCAATAAAAAAAAAGAGCATCTGACATACCTGGCTTCAGGAAATAAAAATCTGTAACCGAAGACCAGGCCACATTCACAAATATAGAAGGGGATCTAAAGTTTATTCACATTGCATTGCCATTATACTTTCATTCATTTGGAGACGCCATCAAGAAGAAACCATCAATAAGATAAAAATACTAATCTTAAGTGATTGTCCAACAAGAATTATTGCAAACCAAACCAACCCAAGGCTTGTCCCGATTATTTAGTTTCCGCTACATAAATCATTATCGTGATTCAATTTTGTCAAGGGATACATGCCCACTTAAAATTACACTCGTATTTTTTCTCACTCCATCATTCCATGTCAACTTCGGTCTTCCCCACCCGTGGCATTTCCACTAACAGAGATCTTCACATTCTTCCTCACTCATGCATCTGTTGGTCTTCTTTGATTGGAATCCCTAGTCTCCCCCAAAGTATTGCTTTGAACATATAATCCAAAAGATAGAGTTGCATTCTCTTTGTTGATGCCCCAGAAACACTCTCCTATCAAGAATCTAGGCTGGTCAAGAGATCACTTATAGCCAACCCCATCTCATTGCATCATTTAATAAATTATTATATGTCAAAATCAAGATTATGGAGATACCCTAGCTATACAAAAATTCCAATTCAATTGTTAAATATTAACTGTAGGTGCCATATCAGAGTAGAGGCTTCATGGAATGACTTGGGAGTAGAAGCTTGGTGTTAATGAAGTTCTAACAAAGGAAATAGCAGTTAAATCAATTATTATGAATTTTGGAAAGAAAGAACAGCATGAATACCTTGAAGCAGGAGTTGAAACTAAAGCATTTATCATCAGTTGAGTAAGTGGTGCCCCCTTCATGAATGATGACCAACCAGGAGCTTGAGCAGGCACACTATGAGGTACTTGGTTGCTAAGTCCACTCACATAGCCCGGCCAGAAATACGATGAGGTGTCCAATAGATTTCTAGCAATACATGCCTCAACTATCAGATGACGCAAGTTTCCATCTGCAAACAAAGATATAAAACCCGGTAAGCTTAGACAACCTCGTGGATATCAGAAGACCACATAAACTTCCTATGTTTCATGTCAGTTCCAGAAAGAAAAAGTTCACTATGTCAGGATTGCTTCAATAATTTACCTTGTTGATTGTACTGAGACATTTTTTCAGAGAAGGCTTTGAAATCAACTCTACAGAGGTTTATGAGATATGTAGTATGGTATTCTGTAGGAGAAGACTTTGAACATATCCATGTTCAGAGCCGTAGCAGCTAATATATTCTGCATCAACATTGTCCCACATTTTGGGAATTCAAAAAAGGAGAGAGAAAGAAAAGAAGAAAAAGCTTGCAGCTAGTGGCAGTCCGTTTGAGAACCTAGAGGAGTGAATTGGATATAGATTGACCCTCCAGATTTATTTGCATGAAGTGATAGCGTCAAAACTAAAAGACATGTTTCCATGGTAGTCACCCAAGCTTTTGCAGAGCCCCTACTCCCCAGCCTTTTTTAAACAACTAGCATTTATTTTACTAATTCCCATATTTCAAGCTTTGAAAATATTTTTACGTAGTGTTCCTTCGTAGTTGGTAACCCATTGGGCATAGAGTCCCCTCTAGTACATTAGAGTTTGGAACCCAATGTTGGTTTGGTTGGATGTAACTACAGGAGCCAGAGGCACCTAACCATTGATGGTGCCTCTCGAAATGAAAACTAGCAGATCAAATCAAACACTAGCGGTGAAACCAAGATGCCTTCCGCATGAGAGACCCTTAGCCACGCAGCATAACTCACTGCTATGCACCTAGACCATGGTTACCACAATTCACTAAACTTTTAACGACCCATGATCTGGATACATCGATCCCAAACGAAGTGAGTTCGCGATCTAGATCACCAAAATGAATGACCCCAAATTATAATACTAACTCTAAATCAATTCACTTTAAAGCATATAGCACAAATATAAAATACATATTAATTGACTAAATGTATATAAATTTATAATCATATATTGTTTTAAATAATAAAAAATCAAGTACAATTATAATATAAATGATAACTAATTTAGTGTTTATGAATGTTCTGTAATATATAATATTGTATAGTAGTGAAAACGATCTACATAAGAGTTCTAAAACGAATTACGACCCAAAACATCGTACCAGCTAAACCTACTCCTATCGTATCGCGTACCTAAGAAATTGTCGTACCATGTACCCGTACCACGTACCAAAGCGATCCACGATCTAGGTAACATTGACCTAGACCACATTTTTAACATTTTAAACTGCCATGTACATTCGATTTTTTTTTATTATTATTTGATCAGCAAGCATATTTGGTTTCCCTTCCCTAAACTCAACATTTTACAATATTTTTGTTGCTTTATAAGTAAAAAAAATGTTACTTACAACAGTTGATTGGCATAGCTTTCGTGCTGATGTACTCAAAGTACCCCCTACCAACATCGATGCCAGATATAAACGTCATTGCTTTTGCGGCTGCCTGATTGGCTGCAGAAATAACTGACTGAGGTGGAGTCAGCAAGCTCTGATAATCCCCCAGACACTGTAAGCTAGAGACCAAATCCCCTCGACGCCTTTCAGGAACCTTTTTTCCGGAGTAATTTCCAGCATTGCATTTCATCTCATTAATTGGTGCACTTTCTTCTTCCTGGATGAGATCAGCGACCACTAGGGTTGTGATAGACAACAAAATGCACAAGCGAGCATCAAGGCAAGGTCCAGGAACCTCAATATGATCCCTTTCCTAGATTTAATGAAACAACAACTTAAATAAATAATAATCAAAATTTCCTTTATTCATAAACACATTATACAATGCACATCAAGAAATGACATTCCCCAAATTCATTAGTGAGTCGGACAATTGAATTGATCAAAATAGTTCACTATTGAGCATTGAGAGAAATACTGACTAAAGAACATAAATAACCAACTACAGCATGATGTTTAATGCAACAATCGTTTCTGGCTGCCTAGATAAAGGTTCATGTATAAATTGCCTTATCCAATTCCCTCTCAATCTGGTAAAAAAAAAATTCCCCCTCAATCTTTTCCAGCATTTACCGAGCCAAATGTACTTAAACATACAACCTTATCTACCTGTCGTTTTACTATTGAGATAAGTATTTCCAAGAAGTTCCCGTAGAATCCCAACCCTCGTTGACGTAATAAAGAATTCCCAGAGAAATTATAACTTCAAATTTTCTAAGAATCTTGAAAATAGAAAAAGGCTGAGACTGACAAATTTTTGTGAGCAACGAAAAGATCCAACCCTTTGAACAAGACGCAGAGACGCCATCCATAGACCTAAAAAGCTGTCATGCCAAGTACTGCCATTAATTGCTTGGAGGGCCTTTATCAAACCTGTCATATAGAACCATAAGTTTTCTTCCATTAGACACTGCAAGAACAGAGTACTTCCGTTTCTCATCGAGCTGAATTTTGAGGATAAAGTAGGATTTTGAGTTACCAGTAATAATTTCAATGGCACTTGTTGCACTAACTTGAAAACCATCCACAGCGTCTTCTAGCACCAGATCAAGAGGAATCCAAAGAGCAGAACGATTAGCTCCCTGACAAAGACCAGCAGAAGGAACAAGAAAACCAGAAGCTATAATCGCATGCAGTGAACTTGTTTTGCATTCCTGAGATAAAAATTTGTGAGTATCTGATGTCAACTGCAGAAGAACATCTGGAGTCATAACTGTTGAATTACTCAGAGCAGATGAATTTTCTACAAGTAGCTGTATTCGCAGGATGAACTCTTCCCAATGAGCGGGCCTGACAAAGTGGCAAGAAATACGAAAAAAACATCTGTCATTCTAAATGAAGGCGGAGGAGTGACTAAACTTGTAATACCAGACATGACTGCCAAGGATGTAAGAGAATTGGTGAGCCTAAAAGGAGTGGAAAGCCGCACAAATAGTATTTATAGTTTCTAGAATGAGAATGATTTGATACAATACTCCATTAGATGGAAATTCGGTGCATTTTAAGATTAAAGAATAATACATCAGATCTAATGTCATGGTTATAAATATGCCAAGGGACCTACGATATTCACTTTGAGTCCACCATCCACAATCAAATTAAGAAATGCATAATGTTCGAAAAGTAATTGTAAAAGGAATGACGTTCTCACATGTTTCGTCGTGCTAAATAAAGAATCCTGGAAGTTGCTCTATTTTGCAGAAATAGGCCTATTAACTCTATGGCCATCATGGTGTTAATATTCTGCAATCTATCTTGATGTTCCATCCTCTTCTCAGCATAACTACCATGGCCATCTACTTCCACATCTTGAGGTTTAGTTTCCCACCAATGTTTCTTCTCAGGAAGAAGTTCCAGCAATCCTTCATCATCTAAGGATGCATCAAGTAACTGCCAAACAATTGAAAAGACAACCTCAACCATAAGAATGCCAGGTTCACTTGCTTGAAGACCAAATGTTTGAGAAAGGTGGAGGGCAGTGTCTATTGATTTCATGGCCCTGCATGACGAATTAAGGATAAAAATAACCAATAAAAGCAATGTCCCCTAAATGCAAATCCTCATTACCAAAAAGAGAAATGACTCTACGAAATCTCATCAATATCATATATATCCAGCTCAATCAACGCTATTGTATACAGGAAAGATCATAGAATTTTTGCTCAGGCTTTCCCAGCCTTGATTTCCTCAAGTCAGTATTTAACTGAAGTAGTTCTCCAAAATGGTACAATTTGACAACATCAATGAATTAATATGGTAAACGAGAAGGCAAAAGAACCAAAGCTTAAGTTTGTTTGACAGCATGAATCAAAAAAGCTGTGAATGAGTTTTGTTCTCCTCATATGATACATAAGGTAGGAATCAAGACTAACTTTTGGTAATTCGGCACAGTTATATAAGATTTAGGAGTGAAAGCATGTCTCTTTAGGAGTTCCATAAAAAGCCTAAATGCTGCTGGCCGAGAACTTCGATTAGGAATAACCCTGTAGAAAAGGAACAAAACAATGAGTGCACCACAAAAGTGACATGTCAAAAAGAAAGTAACACAACTAGCAAAGAGCATTTCCTTTAAGGATGATTCTGTCAAATATTTTAGTCAGCAAGATGCCAGTTTGCAAAATCAGGGAGACAATAAACGTCACACATTGTTCTGCATTATAAAGTACATCTCCTACGACCAACTAATCTCAATGAAGATTATGTAAATATTAAAAAGTTAAGAAATAAGGATGCTATGCTGCACATAAAGAGAGGAAATTACCCTGAATAAGTCTTAAGACGTTCAAAATGATTTACAAGACATCCTCAGCATCATAATTTACTATAAACTTTACATTGATAAGTGAATGCGTGTCAATATGGAAACCAAGAAACCCACAAAACAGCTTAAATAATGCCAAGGATAGGAAGCAATGCTTTTAATCCCGTCATAACCTCAATAAAAATATAAAAAAGGCCACTAACTAGGTCTAAATCACCAGGGGTAGATCCCAAATTTGAACAAAAAATATAGAATTTCAATCAACAAGCATGCATAAATTATGATTGAGCTCCAAATTACAGGAAAAAATGTAAAAAGAATTTCGAAAGAATTCAACATGGACTACCAGTTCATAGTGGCATGTGTGCAATAAAATAAACTACAGGACATGCCCCGATTCATCAATACATAAAACAAAAGCAGTTTAGAACAAGTTGGACAATCTCCTGTGAAAACCAACAATTTCAAATCAGAATATTTTTGCAAACACGCATATATATTAGATGAATAAGTTCTCAAAATAACCCCTCAATTCTATGAAACAGTAGAAACGCCACACCAAGTACAAACCTTCTGAATCACACAATATAGAGTATAGAATCAAATAAATGGATGCAAAGCAAAAAACAAAAAAGAATTAGTCTTCTTCCAATTCAATAACACACCATCGATTACATGTGGAACAACCTACAGAAGTGTGACGACACCAAAAATCAATAGCAGTTAATCAGTAAACAGAAATAAACTCACCAAGTCTACTCGGTCAACCCATCAATACCATATCACAAAAAGCATCCACACCATTCAAATTGCAACAGATCCATCACAAAATTTGCAAAAGAAAACACACACACACACACACACGGAGAAACAAAAAGGAAGAAAGCAAAAACAAAGTACCTTGTGGAAAGCAGAGCAAGGACTAGCATAGGAGGCACGATCTTGAGCATTACAGCCCTCTCTAGGAACTTCCATGCTAAGGGAACATTGTTATCCCAGCAAATATGTGAAACTAAAACGTTGGCAAGTTCAGTAGAAGGCAGAGACACCCCAGCAGAGCTCAAATACGAAGAAAGCTGAATTGCCCATAACAGAGGATCACTACCCTTCTCTTGAGCCACCTTTGTTAGCTCCAGAACAGTGTCCCATAGACCGGACTGGGTAAGCACAGCCATTAATGGGTCATACGGATAGAGAGAAACAGAGGGTTGATGGGATAGAGTGGGAGGTTATGGCAGGTAATGGCAAGTGGGGTTTTATGCATGTATATGCACAGTATGGTTGGGGCCGAAATGAAAAGTCAAACCTAGGTGAGGGGCTAAAAGCAAAAAAAAAAGTGGGGCATTCATGGGATTATAATATCAGTTACAGTAAGTGTTGAGTTCTTATAATCTCATGTAATCCCCTAATTTAATAATGTGTTAATTAAAACAATCCGATAAAAAATTATTTTTTTTATCTTGAAGTGGTCAATGGCGACTGGAATTAGCAACCCCCAAAGACGTTATCTTGAGGTTCTCATCTGCTATAAAATGTTTGATTTGAACTTTAATTATTGACTTGTAATAATTGAATACATCGCCACACTATTATCGACTAAAAGCTGAACATTCAACCCCACTATCAACATCTAGTTTATAGGTATTATCATCACAAATAAATTTGTACCCATAACTACTAGAGAAGAACGAGACATTCACCTTCTAGTGAAGCCAACTATAGGCCGTGACCTTAGTGGTGGATGGTGATTTAAAACGCTATACATAGGGCAAGAAGTACTTGTTGACCCATTAATGGCCCAACTTGAATAAAGGACCTAGTCGAACAAAATCCAATGGGTCCAATCCAAAAAAAATCCACACTCAGTCAAGTTCATCAGGGTTCCATAAGCTACGCCATTTAGGAGTATACAACGTCATCCCAAGAACCTCATCCACAGCGCGTCGAAAGAAATCAATCATGTCATCCTTTGACATGATCTTAAGAAGAGCTCCATAACCGTCTCAGTCATTGAGAGAATGACGTCAGCTCCTCCAAATTAACTACTTAGCTACTGAAAAGACATCTCAGTCTGTTCAGAAGTACTATAAATTGTAAGTCGTGTCAATACATGGGGGGCAACGAGCACATCTTATATCACTCTCACTTCTCTCATAGCTTGTACATCCTCTATTGCTCTCGTCCGATATCCTTACACTCCTCAAAGTAATAAAATACCATGTCATCCTAACCATTTATAGTGAAGTAAGTCGCATTGATCGGACCATTTTACATCTTTGTCTTGCTAGTGTTAACTCTCTATCTTCTTAATTACTGCATCAATTACTAATTACTCGACATGTGTTGCATAAAATTAATCTGTGCATCATCATATAGTATTTTTTTTAATACTATCTTGAATGGTATGATTAAATTTGTTGACATAACGTCTCAGCAAGATAACATTTATGTTTTTTTTTTCTATAATTGATCTAATATGCCAAGGTTAAACCTAATGAGGGGCAATATTGTCATTAGCATACCACAATAGCTTTTCATTTAGTTGATTTTATATAGAATTACTTTTATTAAACCTTGAATAATGAAAACATCATAATATCTTATTGCCAATTGTCGCCCTCAACATGAATGAAGAAGTAAGAGATAACCTTTTGTTCTTATTGTTTATGCCATGGTGATTAGATTCAAAGACCGACTTAGGAAATGACTCCACAGACATCCACTATTAGATAAGGGGAAGAAGAAAAAACAACTAACTTGATTACGATTTTAACATAAAATAACCATTTGAACTAAACTATAGATACCCTTTGCAGGTTTATGGAATTTTATGGTGTAATCAAAGTTTATGGCCCATAATTAGGGTATTAATCGAGACGAGCTATTTGGATAGAACTTGAGGTCAACCTCGAGCTCAACTAGTGTTTTAAACAAATTAAGTTTGAACAATTTTTTAGACTTGATTTTGTATGCTCGATTCATTGATATGCAAAATAGTCAAGTTACTCAGACTCAGCTCGGGTTCTAAACAAACCGAGCTTTAATAATTTTTAAGGCTCGTTTAAGAAAACGTGCTCGATAAATTTGGGTTCAAACTCGGCTCGATTAATACCCTTATCCACTACGGAACCTGAAAAATTAGGATCTATAGGGTGACATTTTTATTGGAGGATGTTGAAGAGTATAATTAATTATTAGCATACTAATTGAAATCATGGTACATTTAAGGATAAAAAAAACAGTATAATTCTTGTTAGATTTCATAGCCAACTCTTTTTTCTAATTCTTTTATAACTATAGAGTTTTTTAAAAAAAAAACTTATAGTGGGTAGAGTTACGTAGAGTTGATGAGGACATTTTTGTCAAAGATGGTCTTAGTGATGCTATGGTTAATGGTTGCTTTAGGCATAAAAAGGCTGCTCTTTTTATCTCCACCCTTTCCCCAATGAGGGCAAGGGGGATTGTAGGGTTGCTTTATTCTTCTACTTTTAAGTTGTAAATGATGATATATTAGTAGATTAGCACTAATAAAGCTTGCTCATGCCTCTTTAGTCAATGTAAAAAGTTTCAACAAAGCTCCTTTGGATCAATTGACTAATTGAGTTTTAGTGATTAGCATATAGAGATCTAACGATGCTTATAGTAGATAAGTGCAAATCTAAAAAGTACGTGATTAAAATAGTTCACAGGTACCAAAAAAAAATACAATAATCATATCATTATTACCTTAATTTCTTAACTCGTATAGTTTAACTCACTCAATTTTTTTTTCTTTTTTGTTTTTTTCTTCCTCTTTTTGTTGGTTTGTGGGAAGAAGATGAACAGTTGGATCAAGATAATTTTAATGCTGAAAATAAATTTTTTTTCTATGTTTAGTATCTCCCTATAAGTTAAAGTGAGAAGGTGTAAGCATGCATAATATGAAAAGAAGAATTTGCTTATGCAATGAAGATAACAGTTTTTGCAATCCTTATGATTATCCTTTCCTTGTGCTAATCATCAAAAAGGGTGTTTGTATTAATGAAGAAGTAGATTAGGTGAAATGGTTTGGTCATCTATATGATAACAAAATAAGTGCCATGGAGGATCTAAGTTGGTGGTAATTGAAGGCAATGGGCAGGGAGAAGGGGAGAGAGAAGTGGGGTATAAAGGCATGGACATTAGGGGCAAGAGATTAAACATTATTTTCCTTCATTTGTATCAAATTGTCTAAAATATTGTCCTTATTTATAATGCTAAGATCGAATTCGAGTCGTGAAAACAAGTCTTCTCTTATATAGTGATAAATTTGCATACACAAAATTTTCTTAGAATCCGTGATAAGATGACACAAACAAACTCGCATCTTTGACTTGGATTTTTACCTTCTTATTGTGTAGAATGGTACGACATACTTTCATACTTTATGCAGCAAATGGATCTTGAGATGCAAAAAGATGGTGC
>CM042194.1:29896001-29962290 GCA_023539305.1 Ilex asprella
CTGCAGGCTTTTGCTGGGGTGGTAAGACACTTTCTCTTCTTTTTTGACTGCTGCAGGATAAGCTGCATATGTAATTGCATTCTGAGGACCTAATGTGATGGACTTGGCTTCTGAATTTGAGTTTATTGAATTTGTCTCAGGCGTGGTAGTCACAAAATTAGCACAGTCTGATGACATTAAGGCTGCGGTTGTATTGCATCCTGCCCGCCTTACAATTGAAGATATAAATGGTAAGTTTCGCATAATATAGAAGTTGACCAAAAATATATGTAGGATTGACAGCAAGTTGTTGCAGATGTCAAGATTCCAACTGCGATATTGGGAGCTGAGATCGACCGTACTTCCCCACCAGAACAACTAAAGCATTTTGGGGAGATTTTATCCAGAAAAACTGAAGTAAGAAATTCTCGTATCAGCTTTATGTCTATTTATCTTAAGAGATTTTAACTCTTTCTCGAACAAATGTTTTTTATTGCCAAAAACACACCCCTATTGTTTCATTTCCAAGCCACTTCATGATTTGATAAGCTCTTGCACAATAACACAGCTTAGACAATATGCAGAATATCTGAATATCTTATGTTGGAACCTAGGCCGAAAGTTGATATTGATGTCAAAATGGAGTGTCAAAACTTTGTATCAGGCTTGCAAAAAGGCAACATCAACTAATAGTTTTCTTGGTTGTGTTCATTTTGTTTCTTGCTTTGCAGGTTGATAGCTTTGTGAAGATATTTCCTGGTGTTGCTCATGGATGGACAATGAGGTACAAAGATGATGATGAATCAGCTGTCAAGTGTGCTGAAGAGGCTCACGGGGACATGTTAAATTGGTTGACCAAGTATGTTAAATGAAATTATCCTACATGAATTCGGGTCTGAAAATGGGTTATGTAAATGTTTTTGAGTTAATAAACCAAATCAAGAGATTGCTAGTATGGGGTCGGATTTAGCATATCATAAGTAGCCCGAGATTATAAACTTTATGCACTGGTAATGTAAGCTGTTGTATTCAAGTAGGTGTAATGTATGCAGAAGCAATTTGATGTTTAAAATCTGCGTATTATCGAGATATTTTTCTCGACGAAATAGTTGATCACCATGACTTGTATTCGGATCCAATCCTGGTTATCCTTTTGATTCAATCCCGTCACCCTCATTTCACTCAACCTGTGGCTTCTTCGATGGTTGATCAACCAGTGCCAAACAGCCACAATTCTCCCATGTTCAGGATTGCAAAATTTGAAATTGTTGCTATCCTTTGGGTAATCGGGAATGATTGAGAATAAAGTTGTTTTTGAACAGTTACAGCTAAACCCCTATTTCTATTCTTCAATTAGGGGTAGGTTTCGACTCCGACAGAGTCGGAAGATACCTATCCGATCTTCGACTTCGACTAGAGTCGGAGGAGATTTTATCCTCTAATTCCAACTCCAAACTACTATAACTCTAATTCCATCTTGTTGGAGGTGGAGTAGAGCAGAGTTTGGATTATGACCAATATTTGTTGGATTTTTTTATGTTTTTTTTTAACATTTTTAAGTATTTTGACCAATTTTTATAGTGGACAATGAGTAGCATTTTATAAATTTTCATATAATAATCAATTAAATAATTTATTCTTTAAATTAAATTATTTATTGATAAAAATTAGAGTCAGAGTTTTTTTAGAAATGATTTCAAACTCCGACTCCAACTCTAATTCCGTTAAACTCTGACTCTGAAGAAGGCTAAGTCAAATTTTTTGATTGTTGCAAACCCCTATTCTATTTCCCTTGGCAATGACATGATAATTTTCATCATTTCTTCAACAAATATTAGTACATGTTTCCAGAAAATAACATATACAAAAATTCAATCAATAAAAATAGATATATCTACTAATGTTAGCTATTATACTAATGAATATCGCTGTCCTCTCGGTGGACTTTAAGATCGAAAGTTTAAATCTCGACGTCTTTCTCTTTGTAATAGTTATAAAAAAAAATAGATATAACTATAAAAATCATACAATATGAAAATGATATCAAAATTGATATAATGTTGGATTTCAGTTTGATTAATATATAATAATTAATTACAAAGATAATACAAATTTAAAAATAAAAATTAACGCACGTTAAATTTTTATTGGATGAAAATCTTGATAAAATATCTTTGTTCCAATGGGTCAAAGCATAAATTGATTGGTAAGAGCAACTCCGAGGGGAGTTGCAAAAAATGGGGTGTCAAATGCTATTTTACAACCTTGAACAGTATTTTTGCCCCCCTGAACAGTGTTTTTGCTCCAATAGTAGGTGCCAAAATGAGGTGCCATTTTAATATTTCAATGTTTTTTATTAAAAAATATAATTAAACTTAATAGTTATATTTTAACGGGTATAGTTTTTATAACGATTGTAATAAATAAAATTAACCTTAATTAAAACAGATAAATATGTCATAAATTATAAACAATTTATAAATTATAAATTATATTACAAATTATAAATTAAAACAACAACAGGAGGCAAATGTAATTATAAGCAAATCAGGAGCAACGATTAACTTTGGGGATACAAAGTGTCATTTGCTCTACAATAAATAGGACCACATTCTGGAACGATCCAAACCTTCCCCTTCTCCTTCCCCTTCGATTCCTCTTTCCCTAAACCCTAAACAAAATCACCCAAATTAAAACACCCATAACCTTGAAGCTCCATTTCTGGTGATGAAGTTCGCTTGAGATGGCAGAAGAAGGGTTTTCGATATCGGGCAAGGGGTTTTCGACTTTCAGGCAACGATTTTCAAGCAACTCCACACCAACAATTTTCAGGCAAGTCTCCTTCCCCTTTTCTCTCTCTATATTTGTATAGAAATTTTGGATGGAATATAGCCGTTGGGAGGGTTGGGAGGAACAATAGCCACCAACGGCTATTTTGCAACCTCTCAATTTTCTCTCTAAAGTTGTCAAATATGTCACCCCAAAACCCTAGATGTCATTTTGTCACCTGATATGCCACCTCTGTTGGAGTCTGAATTTTTGCAGTTAGGATGCCATTTTTGCGGTTATGGGGATGGCACCCCTGATGACAACTCCCATTGGAGTTGCTTTAATGACTTCAAAGTACTCAACCTGTGACGTAAGTAGTGATTTAAATTGATTAGTTTAAGGGATCAATTAATACGGGACGATATAATTTAGCGGTTATTTGTGTAATTAAACCAAACTCCACCACGGTTATCGTTGCCCACCAAAACCATCACCGTCTCCCACCACCACTACCACTACTACCATCATTTACTCCCATTACAACTGGTGTTCAAATTATTTTCTCTCTCCTCTATGCTTATAATTTGATTTTGAGTATGAATATAAATATATTTATAATTGACAATTTTTTTTCATTACTCTGTACTTTCAGATACGAGTAACAAGTAATTTTTTTTTATATTGTACCCCCATATATAAAAAGTATTGCAATGTGGTTTTATCGTTAATTTTCATTACTCATTTCATCACGTTACTTAGGGTTAATAATTGAATATAACTACTCGGGATCAACTTAGATTCGACTAATATAGAGGCTCGACTTGAGTTTAATTCATCGAATTTGAATAAGTTTTTAGACTCGTTTAAAAAAATGAGTCTAAAAAGACTTGGTTAGAGATTGTAAAGTTCGACTCATTTATATTTAAAATAGTCAAGTTATTCAACTCATCGAATTCGAATAAATTTTTAGACTCGTTTAAAAAAAAGTGAGTCTAAAAAGACTTGGTTAGAGATTGTAAAGTTCGACTCATTTATACTTAAAATAGTCAAGTTATCCAAACTTGATTTGAATTCGACTCATTTTTTAAATAAGTTGAGTTTGAACAATGTTTTAGACTTGTTTAGCAAAATAAGTTCAACTAACTCGATTCGAGTTTGCAAAGCTCAGCTCAATTAAAAGTCCTAACGTCAAAGAGTTGGTTTCACTGTTAAGTTTGTTTGGTTGTTTATTAAAAAAAAAAAAAAGTCATAACGTCAAAGAGATGATTTTTGATAAAAATGAGCAACAAAAGTTAAACACAGAGCCACGTTGTAATATTTTAATATATTTAAATTATAATATAAAAGTTTACTCTTTGATGGTGCAATAAATTTTTTAAATCTTTTGGATTACAGAGTGCGATTTTGATTTTTTTGTAAAATATTTTGAAACACTAATTAACATCTACCAAAATATTTTCTAAATAATAGTAGAAATATATCAAAATAATTCAAAATATTATGAGAGACCTAATACGACTCTTGGGGGCCGTTTGGATGGTTTTTTGGGAGGAATTTGGATTGATTTATCAAAACTCTTACAAATTCAAACTCTTTCAAACTCAAATTATTCTTTACAAAAATGAGATTCAATATTAAATTCAATTCATACCTATGTTTGGTATGCCCAAAGATATATCACTATTATTATAATATATTTATATATAAATAACTATTATACCTTTTCATCAATCTAATCAAAATTCATATTTGTATACGTATGGGTATAATTATCTTTTTGTATCTTGAAACTGTTAACCCTCATCCGAAACCGACTACCCATGGGTTTGATGAAACCCATGATCTAGGGTTTAAGGTCAGGGCCAATAGCAGGCCGAGTTTGGTAATCCAAGCTTCAAATTTTTGGCCAAATATGAGTTTTGTATATCATTTAGACTATTTTTTTCACAACCCATCTTCTAAAGCTCCAATCCCACTTACCAAACAACCCCCCACTTGTTAAGACACCATCTAGACTAGACTATTATTTAAAATAATTTTATTGCGATCTTATTTACTCATCTAATTTATTAAAATTATTAAATTAATGACAAATCCATTTAATATTGGAAGTTCTACTCATCTCATACTATAATAAATTATGTCAATAAATTAAATCGTTAAATGAAATTGAAGTAGTTTTGTTAGTTTATCTAGAATCAAATTTTATTTTAGTGTATTATTTCAATCACTGAGAAAACATAAACAATTAAGAGATTTTACGAAAATATTTTGGAAACAACATAAAAATGAATAAAATATTTGAGAGTTTAATTGTAAAATATTTTGAAACATTGATCTAAATAAATTGGAAACATCCCAAAACATTTCGAAACAATTGTGAAAATATGTTAAAATACCTCAATATATATATATATATATATATATATATATATATATATATATTTTGGTTCAACGATTAGGGGTGTCTAGGCCAACTTACGCGTATCTCGACTAATTTTTTTTCCGATCTGGTCAAACATAGACCATTCATGGTAAGACTAAAGTATTAATGAGAGATAAATTTTTCATGTCTAGTCCCAAGGGATTGCCAAGATTTAAATTTAATACGTCAGAGTTTACAACCTGTCTCTATTACCACTTGAATTATCACTTAAGAGTCGTTTGATTGCAGTATTATGGGCAGGGGCGGAGCCAGAAATTATGTCTAGGGTGGACACTTTACTAAAAAAAATTAATTTTTTTTCTTCTAATCAATAACATAAAATAATATATTCAAATTTACTATATTGTATTCGATACTTAAAAATTCATAAAATACGAAAGGATTAAACTTTGATAAATATAACATACATAAATAAAAACAAAAAAAAAAAGACTAATTATAACCCTTCATAACAAATGAACCAAATTGCATAAAAGATACTATAGTTTTTCTCCATATATATGATCAAATTATTAATTATTGTTCACTCATTTAATTAAGTAACCTAGTTGTCATAATCTCTATAGTTTTTTTTTTTAAATTGGAATCTCTATGACTTAAAAAAAATGAGTTGGACATGTCAAAAACTTATATAAATGTATCCTTAAAGTATTCAAGTGTGTCTAAAAATTCATAATTATTTAGGTACATGGATTATACTAATTGATAGAACAAAAAATGATAGAGTTGGCACACTTAAATATATTTTAAATTATTTGAAATATACATAAATAATATTTAAAAAAATTTGAGGGTGGGTATGTGCCACCCGTCCCTCAAGGAGCTCCGACCTTGATTAAGGGGAAGTGTTAAAGAGACGTAATAAATTAAAACTAAGTTATTTAATCCAAGATTATATTGTATACGGTTGCAAAAAAATATTGGGCTTATGCAGTTGCAGAATTAGAAATAGATAAATTGGATAAAATAATACAGTCTAATACAATATAGAAGAATAAAATGTAAAATTAAATAAGGTACTAATATAATACATAGTTTTATCTAATATTTAATAATGCATAACATAAGTGTTGAATAATAATTATTTAATTTAATTGATTATTTAGATAAGATATTATTTTATAATATTAATATTAAATTAACAAAAATATCCTCCGCCACCGCTTGCTACGGTGAAGACAGTTTGCCGCCCGAGAAAAGCCCTGTGAAAGCCTAATTTCCAAGGCAACTGGCAACGGATTAAATCCGGCAACGTAAGTGGTGACGTTGCTCAGCCAATATTTCTTCAAACTGTTTATACCTTCCTTCCCTTCACTTCTCCGACCACAGTCCATACCCCCATCTCTCTCTCTCTCTCTCTCTCTCTCTCACACACACACACACACACACACACACACACAGAGTCACAGCATACAGCTGTTTAACTATACAAACACTGAAGATGTCTGGCTCTCAGTGTTTTGATAATCCACCAATCGTCAGCTCAACCTGTGGAGCAGGGAGTGTCCAAGAACTTGGAGGCTTCAAAACTTACGTCACTGGGTCACAAGATTCCAAGCTTGCTGTCCTTCTAGTTTCTGATGCTTTCGGTAACAACACATCTTCATTTGCTTCATCAATCTATGTTTATTGAGTTGAATTTCATCCATTCTTTCTTTCACATGCCTTGATTTCAATCTAGAAGTTGTTGACATTTGATTTGAAATTGTTAGGGCTGTTTTGTATGCAAATTTCTCTAATGCTAGTTGAGTATACAAAAAAAAAAAATTGATTATCTGAGATTGAATAAATGGTATTAGAGCCAAATTAGAGTCTCCCTGGTTGATTTTTTTTTGCCCGGGGGGGGGGGGGAGAAGTGGTTTCTTTTGAATATTTTTTCAAGTCACACTTCCTCAAATAGTACGAATTCTCTCCATTAATTCAACTGGGGGAGATCATGTACCATGAATTCAAGTGAAACCCACTATGAGCCTCACGCCCGTACACAGTAGGTGATATAATTGAGAGGATTTGGATCCCAACGGTGAGGGAAGGGACCTGTTTTAGAAAAAACTTTGGATCCTGTGTCCAGAAAGTGCATCTCTTTCTCTGCCATTCCTATTTTATTGATAGTTGTAACCTATTGGTGGACGTGGGTCTATATTCCTGTTGGTTTTTTGTGGAGTCTAGTGTGTTGATCCGGCTGATGACCGGACCCGAAATAATGTTGCGTATTTTTAATGGAAATTTTATTTCTGAGGCTTAGTCCATGGAGCGGAGGTTGGGGCCTGTTTTGTAGCCCAGTGGACAGGACATATAAAAACTGTTATTTTGGTGATTAGGGTTGATTCATTTTGTACGGCCGCCGCACCCTCTATATTCTTTCTTGAGAATAGTGAAATCCCTGCAGCTTCGTGGACGTAGGCAAATTGCCGAACCACGTAAATTCTGTGTTGTGTGATTGTTTAAATTGCATTATTATCATTCTTTTCATTAATTTCACTTTATTGTCATTGTTTGATTTCACAACAATTCCAACACTCTTGATTAGTGGGATCTTAATTGGCAATGCTCTTTTATTTGATTTTCAGTGTGATGGCTTATTCAAGAGTTTAAGTACTTTATTGGGTTGAAACGTTTTGCAGGGTATGAAGCTCCGAACTTGAGGTATATCGAGTTTTTTTTCCTTCTTTCTGGTCATCTTTGATGGAGTGAAACTAGTCATGATTTTGCTGTTGTTTAAGAATCTTCACTTGTCATGATTTTTCAAGTGTTTAAGAATCCATTTTAAGAAACTAAGAGCATAATCAACAATGGCAGAGTCCAGTAAGACCTCTATGAACAAAAAAGAGTCAAGTAACCTATTTGTTTGGTTGTGCTCTGTCCTAGCTTCAGTTCATATACAAATTCAAGTCTATGCTAGTATGTTTTGGTGGTTGGCTTCCAAATCTTTGATCCGTTAGCTTATGAAAATTTTATGATGGAGTTTGTTGGTTGTGGTAGTAGTTTCTTGTTTTTGGTTTCTGGATGATATGTTGAAATTGTGGCCCTGACAATATTGCTCCATGAAAGTCATTATTGATGTCCAGCCTTCAATATTGGCGATACTAGGTAGATGCTTATGAGCATGAATAAAACAAGTTTCTTTTTTATTATTCCAACCATGTGAATGCAAAAAGCCTGGAGCTTGTCAGCATTTATCAGCGTCATCACAAGTTGGGATTGCCTTGTCCAGTCTAGATGGCCCTTCGTAGTCCATGAATTTAATCAAACCCACATTGTGACTGCCTAACTTTGTTTTTGCATGTAAATATTATTTATTCGTAATTGCCTTTTATTACCATAAAGGAAGCTCGCAGACAAAGTTGCAGCTGCTGGATTCTTGGTGGTTGTCCCTGATTTCTTATATGGTGAACCTTATGAGCCTCATCTGGATCAAGATTCATGGAAAAAGGCTCATAGCATGGTTAGTTTCCAATTCATTGATTTTGTTAAAACTCTATTGTCCAAATCATACGGCGACTTTCTATTGATTAAGAACACTGGGAGATTATCCGCCATGCCAAAATCAAAAGATTCTGAAAGTGTCAGGATCCATGACATATCATGTGGCATTATTGCATATGAAATGGAAGTTGGTGATGTGAAACAAAACCATCCCCAGGGTGACTTAATAGGACCAAATTATATTCATTTCAGGCCTTTAATGATGTCATTGTAAATATTTGCATAAGATAACTTCTGCACAAAGAAACACCAAGTAAATGTATTGCATGCTAACATAACAAATTCAGAAAGAAATAAGCCTGCGTTCTTTCTTTCTTTCTTTTTTCAAATTTTTTGGCGGTGGGGGTACTCTTTGGACTTAACATGAATTTCTTCTCCCATTAGGACAAAGGTTTTGAAGATGCTAAGACAGTAGTTGCTGCTTTGAGAAGCAAAGGAGTGTCTTGTATAGGAGCTGCAGGCTTTTGCTGGGGTGGTAAGACACTTTCTCTTCTTTTTTGATTGCTGCAGGAGAAGCTGCATATGTAATTGCATTCTGAGGACCTAATGTGATGGACTTGGCTCTTGAAATTGGGTTTATTGAATTTGTCTCAGGTGTGGTAGTCATAAAACTAGCACGATCTGATGACATTAAGGCTGCAGTTGTATTGCATCCTGGTCCCCTTACAGTTGAAGATATAAATGGTAATTTTCCCATAATATAGAAGTTGACCAAAAATGTATCTAGGATTGACAAGAAGTTGTTTCAGATGTCAAGATTCCAACTGCGATATTGGGAGCTGAGAGCGACAGAATTTTCCCAGCAGAACAACTAAAGCATTTGGGGGAGATTTTAACTGGAAAAACTGAAGTAAGAAATTCTCGTATCAGCCTTATGTCTGATTAGCTTTAAGGGATTTTAACTGTTTCTCGAACAAAGATTTTTTATTGCCAAAAACACACCTATTGTTTCATTTCCAAGCCACTTCATGATTTGGTAAGCTCTGGCCAGAATATCTGAATCTCTTATGTTGGAACCTAGGCCAAAAGTTGAAATTGAGGTCAAAACATTGTATCAGGCTTGGAAATAGGCAACATCAACTAATAGTCTTCTTGGTTGTGTTCATTTTGTTTCTTGCTTTGCAGGTTGATAGCTTTGTGAAAATATTTCCTGGTGTTGCTCATGGATGGACAACGAGGTACAAAGATGATGATGAATCAGCTGTCAAGAGTGCTGAAGAGGCTCATGGGGACATGTTAAATTGGATTACCAAGTATGTTAAATGAAATTATGCTACATGAATTCAGGTCTGAAAATGGGTTATGCAAACGTTTTTGAGTTAATAAACCGAATCAAGAGATTGCTAGTATGGGGTGGGATTTAGCATATCACATGTAGCCCGAGATAATAAACTTTATGCACTGATAATGTAAGTTATTGTATTCAAGTTGATGTAACGTATGCAGAACCAGTTTGATGTTTAATGTTCCAGATGATATGAGAAAGAATCTGTTAATATTAGTCCAAAATCTGCGTATTATCGTGATGTTTTTCTCGAGGAAAATAGTTGATCACCATGAATTGGATGACTTGTATTCGGATCCAATCCAAGCTATCCTTTTGATTCAATCCCGTCACCCCCATTTCACTCAACCTGTGGCTTCTTGAATGGTTGATGAACTAGTGCCAAACAGCCACAATTCTCCCATGCCGGGGATTGAAAATTTGAAATTGTTGCTATTCTTTGAGCAATCTGGAATGATTGGGAATAAAGTTGTTTTTGAACAGCTGTAGTTAAACCCCTATCTCTATTCTTCAATTTGGAGTGGGCTTCGACTCCAACAGAGTCTGAAGGTACTCGGCCGACCTTCAACTCCAACTACAGTCAAGAGGGGATTTTGTCCTTCAATTCCGACTCCGAACTACCATAACTCCAACTCCATCTTGTTGGATGCACAGCACTGCAGAGTTTGGATTAGGATTAATATTTGTTGGATTTTCTTATGTTTTTTTTAAACATTTTTTTCTAGGATTTGTACCAAATTTTATATTGGACAATGAGTAATATTTTATAAATTTATATTATTTTATAAATTTTCATATAATAATTAATTATATGATTTATAATTTATATAAAATTATTTATTAACAAAAGTCAAAATCGAGAAAAGATTTCAGACTCTAATGGAAGCGGAGTCGATTTTTTGGATTCTTGCCACGCCCATTCTATTTCTCTTGTCAATTTCATGATAATTTCTGTCATTTCTCCAACAATTTTTTTTTTAAGAAAATAATATAGACCAAAATTTAATCGATAAAAATAGATATATTTAATAAAATTAATTATTCGCCTAATGACTATCGTCGTTACTGTCAAACTTTAAGGTTGCAAGTTTAAATCTCACCGTCCTTTTTTCTTTAATAGCAGTAAAAAAATCAAACCGTAGGAAAATGATACCAAAATTGATATAATGCTGGATTTCAGTTTTCATTAATATACAATAATTAATTAAAAAGATAATACAAATAATATAAATTTAAAAATAAAAAATAAACACGCGTTAGATTTTTATTGGATGTAAATCTTGAAATATCTTTAGTCAGTATCTTTAGTCCAATGGGTCAAAGCGTAATTTTATTTTAAATTGATCGGTAATGACTTCAAAGTACTCAACCTGTGACGTAAGTAGTGACGTAAATTGATTAGTGTAAGGGACGATATAATTTAGGGGCTATTTGTGTAGTTAAGGGCAAATAGCAGTTTGCACCTTAAAGAGTAAAAAAAAATTAATTTAAACCCTTAAAGATTTATTATTTCAAATTATACCATCAATTAAATTAATTAATAGCAGTATGAACCCCAACCATAGCGTTCTTTGCGATTTTCATCAAATTGTCAGTCACTTTAGATACGTGTGATGACTTTTGTCAAATTATGCCCCTTTTCACCTGCGTTTTTCATGTTTGTCAATCCTATGAAAATTGTCATAGACTTTATGGTTGGTTGGGACTACGAATTTCGTCAAATTGGCAGTCACATGAAATGCATGTGATGATTTTTGTTAGATTATTATCCTTCCCCTTTTCATGTACGTCTCATGTGGCTGCCAATTTGATAAAAATCACAATGAACATTATAATTGGGGTCACATTGCTACAATTTAATTTAATTGAGGGTATAATTTAAAATAATTGCTTTTTTAAGAGTATAAATTATGAATTTTTTAATCTTTCGGGGTATAAACTGTCATTTGCCCTGTAGTTAACGCAAACTATTTACTGTCTCTCTCTCACACACACACACACACACACACACGCACATACAGTACAGAGCATCAATCAGATACAGAAACCGAAAAATGTCTAGCTCCCAATGTATACAGAATCCACCTTGCGTCAACTCAACATGTGGTTCAGGGAGCGTCCAAGAACTTGGGGGTTTTCAAACTTACTTCACTGGACCAGAAGATTCCAAGGATGCCATCCTTTTAATTTCTGATGTTTTCGGTAACAACACATACTTCGTTTTCTTCATCGATTTCTGTTTCTTATGTTGAATTTCATCGATCCTGCATTTTTTTCTTTTGGGGTTTTGGGAAGAAATTAAGTGGTTGATTTCAAAATGTGATAAGCTTATTGAGAATTGAATTGATTAATTTGATTTACTGGCTTGAAATGTTTTGCAGGATGTGAAGCTCCGAACTTAAGGTATGGAGAATTTGTTATTGTTCTCTTTGATTATGTGAAACTTGACTTATATGATTCTGGAGTTGTTTAATTTGGGGGATTAGTGGGTGTGGTTGAGAAAAAATAATCCTAGGGCCCCACAAAATTTATGTTTGGTTCATTTTTAAGGAAGGAGGATCAAACAATTGGGCTACTGCTGGTAAATTTTACCCAATGTATGAGGGTTTGATGAAACCCACGGGTATATGGATTTCAAAAGTGAGAGATGGGATTTATAGATAAAAAGATTACTTTACCCCAAAATTTATTCTTTTATTCATTTAATAAAGAACATTTTAGTCAATTATAGATTAAAAAAAAATACTTTACCCCAAAATTTATTCTTTTATTCATTTAATAATAAACATTTTAGTTAATTGAAAAACATGATTTAACATTAATCCATGACCCTTATATGTATGAGCGTAACTAAAATTTGAATTCCAAATCAATAAGGACCATTGAATTGGTGGTTCTTATTTAAAAAAGTTTATAGAACTCACTCATCCAATAGTCTCTAGTGTAAATTTGAATTATATAATATTTTCCTATATTTATTGAGTAATGTTATATAACCCAAATTTGGGATCCCAAATGACATCCCAAATTAATAAAGACCATTGAATCAGTGGGTCTCATTTAAAAAAATTGATGAGACTCATTCATCCAATAGTCCCTATTCATTTGGGATCTCATATTTGAGTTGTATAGCATTACTCATATGTATTTATGTCACTTATCAAACATGGGTTTATATAGAATTATTGTTTGAATCCTATGTACAAGTCCTTGGGGTTGGGTTTGGAATGGTGTCACGAATACAATCCAATCCCCGTTGATACCGTATCAACTTTTCTTTAAAGTGTAAGTTACAACGTCCTTGATTGATCCTAAAATATTACGACCGATCATGAAAGTAATAATTTTTAAATGTTAAATTACAATTTTTAAAAATTAAATTACAACTCAAAAATGATAAGTTGCAATTGTTCAAGGGAATCGTATGATCAATCATGGTTGAACTTCTCCCGGTTGTAACTTTACTTTTCAATGGTATAACCTTACCATTAAATAGTAACTTTTGGTACATTACCAAAAAAAAAAAAATTGGTGCCGTTTTCCACCAATTACGGGTTCAAAAAATTCTTGTTTCTTGAAGGAGAGAGGGTAAATATGTGTTTACCAAGAAAATTTACCAATTGTGTGTACCAAATTAATATAAATTATTGAATTAGTGGTTCAGATCTTATTAGAAAAAGTGGAAACTACTGATCCAATAGATCCCTTTGACTTGGTAAATTTTTTGGTATGTGTAGGAAAAAGCCACAGACTAATTATATTATATTGGACCGTGACAACATGTCAGTGAAGATCTAGTATGACAATTGTATTGAATGTTTGTTCATGTTCGGTCCTCAATTATTTAGGATTACCTGTTCATTTTGTGATTTCTTCTTTTTTTTTTGGGCGGTTGTGTGCGGAGGGAGGAGAAGGAAAGTAGAATTTGAACTCTTGACTTTAAAAAGATAAAATCTTCACAAGACAAGAAGTATTATTGGATCAAAGACGGTAAAAAAAAAAGATTAGTCTTAAGGTTTCTATACTAATAAAATCTTCCACTTTTAAGGTTACAATAAATTATTTCGGTCAAAATGTCTTGCAACTGAAGCAAAACAAAAACTCTATTGGTTCTCTATTAGACATGATAATTATTCATTGCGTTTTATGGTCTCAGGATTGTGTGAGCATCCCCTTTCTGCAGATTGTTAGTACTTAACCCTGTAATCACACGTTGGGCTTTCTTTTTCCTGTCTAGATTGCCCTTCATAGTCCATGAATTTAATCATACCGAAACTATAAATATGTAGAAGTTGAATTACGCATGTAATTATTATTATTTTGTGATTTCATGTTTCGACCATAAAGGAAGCTTGCAGACAAAGTTGCTGCTGCTGGATTTTTGGTGCTGGTCCCTGATTTTTTCTATGGTGATCCTTATGATGTCAACAAGGATCTACAGTCATGGATAAAGTCTCATGGCGTGGTTTGTTTCCCAGTACATTGATTTTGTTAAATCCATGTCCAAGAAATCAAAAAATAACTCTTGATAGATTAAGGACACTTCAGGATTATTCTCCTTGTCAAAATGGAAAGATTCCATCAATGCACGTATCACGTGGCCAACATAAACCGTTGTAACATATGAAATGGAAGTTGTTTGTGTGAAATAAAACCATAATCAGGATGACTGAATAGTTGCTCAAAAACGAAAAAAAAAGGGATGACTGAATATAAGTGAATTTTATTTACTCTTTCCTTAAATGACCTCCTCTTATATATGTGTGAAGGTAAACAAAAACGACCTGTTAGTAAGAACTGTGCAAGGCAACACTAGGTTGATAGCCTATTCAGAAAGAAAAAAGATGCAATCTGTGTTTTTTTTAATTTCTTTGAGCTTAATATTAGTTTCTTGTACCTTCAGGACAAAGGATTTGAAGATGCTAAGACAATAATTTCTGCTTTGAAAGTTAGAGGAGTATCTGATGTAGGAGCTGCAGGCTTTTGCTGGGGTGGTAAGACTTTTTTTCTTATCTTCTTTCACATCTACAAAAAGAGCTGCATATCTTAATGTATTGTTGTACAGAGGACCTAATTTGATGGACTTGGCTTTTTGAAAGTTGGTTTATTGAATTTATCTCAGGTATTGTAGCTGCAAAACTAGCACAGTTTGATGATATTAAGGCAGCAGTTATTTTGCATCCTGGTCCCCTCACAGTTGAAGACATAAATGGTGAGGTTTTCATTATGCAAGCTCACCACACATACGCCCCCAACCACACGCACACATATACACATATATATACATGTAATTGATTCCATGTTGTTTCAGCTGTCAAGGTTCCAACTGCAATATTGGGAGCTGAGATTGACCACCTTGCCCCACCTGAACAAATCAAGCATTTCGGGGAGATTTTATCAGGAAAAAATGTGAGAACGAAATTTTCATATCAGCCTTTTTTGTGATTTAGTTGTGAAATTTTATTGCGTGCCCAACAAAGGTTGTAAATATTCCACACACTTTGTTTTGATTTCAAATCCACTACATAAATTGATATGCTCTTACATAGCTTAGATAATATGCAGAAATTTTTTAATATTTTATGGAGGAACCTAGACTTAAAGTTGAAACAAAAAGTCAAAATGGATTGTTGAAACATTATTCAGCTTTGCAAAAAGGGGTATGGCAGATAAAAGTCTTTTGTGCATTTTGCCCCTTCATTTTGCAGGTTGATTGCCTTGTCAAGATATTTCCTGGTGTTGTTCATGGATGGACAATGAGATACAAAGAAGATGATGAATCAGCTGTCAAGAGTGCAGAGGAGGCTCATGCGGACATGTTAAATTGGTTTATCAAGTATCTCAAGTGAGATGATTCTACGGGAATCCAGGGTTCATGAGATTAAATGGCTGGTAAGGGTGCCAAAAAGGCTCACTCATACATGTTAGATTGAATAATACTGAGTTATAGAATAATATCCTGTGTTGTACCTTGCCCTGAAGTAACTTACTGGGATGTGTTGATTGTTTATGAAGAATCTTAAGTTAGCTGTTATCAGATTATAGAACAACTAGTGTATGATACATTGGCTTTTATCCTAATTAGACGTGAGCGCATTGTGACCGATATGAAATGCTATGAGAGATATGGTTGAAATACTTTGGATTAGCTGCTGCTTTGACATTCTGAAAGGTTTGAAGATTGGAAATACTTCCAATCATTTACTGATTCTTTACCTTGATAGGAGTATGGTAGCTTGGTTTAATGGTGAAAATTAAGGGCTGCTTCTTTGATTGATGGTTTGGTGGCTTGGTTTCTAGATAGGTTCCCCGGTAAAAAAAAAGAAAAATGTTACTTGGACTCCAAAAATTGATATCATTTGTTGACTCCATCAATCACTATCATTGATTTAACTGTGGGTTTCAGGATTTATTGGGATCCACTATTTATTCAGTGGTTGTGATCGATGAAATCAACAAATAGTGTCAACTTTTGAAGTCCAAATAGTATTTTTTTCAAAAAAAAATATTTCTACATAGATTCCAGAGTAGTAGTTTTCTGCATGTAATGCTCATGAAGGTGATGTTAGGCCTTGGGCCTCGTTTATTGAGTCGCTGCCTGGCCTGAGACCATGTGGAGTTGACATCGGCCTGGAGGGCCATCTGGCCCACAATTCCATGGTCCAGGCCAGCCCACCCATTAGGTCTGTCTTCATTGCACTTTGACTGGCTACCCGTCAGGCTTGGCCCTAGTAGGTCTTTAGCAAACAATCCACCCGGCCGACTACAATGTGTCTTGAAATAGGTTATTTATACAGTTATACATAGGTTTTTTTTTTATTTTAATATTGGAATTAAAATAATATTTTTTTTTGATTTTCTGAAGCTTGGTGAATTGATGTGCTGGCCTGTGAACATTCTTAATGGGAACCTTCGTGGGCCTTGAACGGGGTAGACTGTTGGACTGATTCAGGCTAAAAAGATGGTCATTGATCTACCATGTGGGTTAATGGGCCAACGTAATGGACCTCCCATGATGGTGCAGGCCAGCCCATGGGCCTTGAGCCTTTGAGTACGAATGCCACCTATTTTTAAGCATCTGCAAGTAAGAGTTTACTTAACCAGTTTTTGTAGTCTTCTCTTTACATACCAAAACAGGTCCAAATAACCAATTTTAATGCTTCGGGAACTTTTTTTTCTTTCTTTTTTTTGGTTCAATGGGTGTTCAGATCGGTTTACGCACACTTTGATTAATTCCCTCTCCAATCTGCTCAAAGGCAGACTATTCAAACCGGGATTAGGGTATTCATAAGGGATAAAGTCTGGTCCCAAAAAGTTGTAAAGATTTAGGGCTTGTTTGGTATGGGAGTTTGGAAGGGTTTGGAAACATGAGTTAGGGTATAAACTCCCTTAAACTCATGTTTGGTAACCATAAAGTAGGGATATGATTTGAATCCTGGTCCGGTCATGAAACCTAAGGGAGAGGTGGGTTTCATATGAGAGTTAAGGGGTTTAACATACAAATGACATTTATACTCCCATATATCATATATACTCCATATATACAAATTGGTTAAGGAAAAATAGTCATTTATATACAAATATATTATCATAATAATCATATATCTTTGTGTATACCAAACATGAGTATTAACAGCAGAAAGTTGAATCTCATCTTTGAATCCCATCTTTGGATCAAACCCGGGTTTCATCAAGCCAATCCAAACTCATCTCAAAAAATAAACCAAATATGCCCTTAAACTCAGGATGTCTGAATTTAGAATTCGTGTCTGTTACCACTTCAGCTATCCTTGGAGTTTTCGAGAACTTTTGTTTCACCAAGTCATGAGTGACCCTAGAAGGGTGGATATAAATTCTCTTCATTATATTTTTATTTAATGATAGATCATTTATCATAAATAAACATGAGACTTATAATTTACTAGTGAATCCCTCACTCATACGTGGTAGATGATTTGTCATCGAGTAAAATTGACGAAAAATATGATTACAAGGACCTCAATCCCAAAAAAGGTGTCTGCATGCAAGAAACATATTTCCTAAATGTAGTAGGAAAAGTAATCTTCGGCCTCTTATAAAGGATAAAACTAGTGTTACTTTAATCTAAGGTGCATAAATCATAAGCAAAAAAGGATTTATAGAGTCCAAAGCCGACTTGAATGTAACAAACTTTCGAATTCTAACCTTGTTTCACTAGGCTTCTTCAACTATAAAAGCAATCAAATTTCACCCTTCTAAGAATCAAAAACCAGAAAGCAACACAAAAGCAAAGCAAAGCAAAGCAATGGAAGCAAGCAGGGCCTCACCAGAAATTCCCGAAGATATTGTACCCAATATACTAATGAATTTGCCAGTCAAGTCTCTCCTGCGTTTCAAGTGTGTATCCAGGCCATGGCGCTCTCTGATTTCCCAATCCCAGTTCACAAAGAACCACCTCAACCGCGCCACAGGACCCAACAATGACAAGCTTGCTAGGTATGGGTGTCTTGATTTTAAGTCCCACCCGTCTCGCGAATCTGTCAATTTCTGTTCTTGTGAAGTCCTCTCCAATGTTGGTAGAGTCACAAAGTTTGAGTACCCTTTTGGTAATTATTTTCTTAATGCCGAAATCTTGGGTTCTTGCAATGGCCTTTTGCTCATTGGCAATTCCAGTGAGACCTTATATCTGTGGAATCCATCAACCAGAGGGTATAAAAAGTTCTCTGCCCCTTACTCAGATGGGGCTCGTCATTATCTCTGGGGACTTGGTTATGATTCCTCTAGTGATGATTACAAGGTGGTAAGAGTTGTTAAGTGCAAATCACAGGCCCCCATTGCCAAATTCTGTTCTGCCAAAAACAATTCTTGGTCTGATTACAGAGACTTCCCTTACCGGACTTTCCACAACCAGGTGGGGATCGTTCTGAATGAGTCTCTGCATTGGATTGTAAATCATGCAAAACCCATAAATCAGAACTCTGCCGTGAAGGTGATTGTTTGTTTCGATCCAACCACGGAGAAATTCGACGAGATACAGCTGCCTTACTGGGCGGTCAAATATTCAAAAATTGAGTTGGGTTTGTTGGGAGGAAGCCTCTGTATCTCTCATATTGACGATAACTGTTGTGTCTCACTTTGGACCATGAAACAATGTACAGTGAATGAATATTGGACGAAGCTGTTTACAGTACCTTTTCCGTTGGACTATGTGAAGCCATTAGCTTACAGAGAGAATGATGAGGTTGTAATGGAGGTGAATCGGAATATATTAGTAACCTATAAGCCAGTAGATGGTAAGTTTACAAGAGTTCTGCGATACGACAACAATGGCGGATTCAAAGTGGGTATGTATGTGGAGAGTCTGGTTTCGCCGAAGGGTGAATCCTGTTATACCCATTGAGGAGATTGGAGATACAGTTAGTACAATTTCAATACCTCTTGTGGACAATTATGGTTTGGTGCAACAACAAGCACAGGGGAAGAGAAAAGGAGAGGAGAAGAGAAGAGGTTGGTTAGCTGTTAGATTTTTTAGGTAGTAGATAGGTAGGGGCGGTAGTCGCGTCGTGTCATTTTTTATTTGTATAAAATATTATTTAATTTATAGTAATACTTTGTATCCCAAATTTATATCTCAAATGTCTATCCCAAATTAATGAAAATCATTTAACCAAAAAAAAAAAAATCAATAAAAACCATTGGATGAGTGAGTCTCAGTGAAAAAAGTTGATAGATCCACTCATCCAATGGTTCCCATTGATTTGGGATATACATTTAAGATGTAAATTTGGAATTTATAGCATTACTCTTTAATCTATTCATTTTTGAGTCGTATTTGTATTAACTCATACAACTCATAAATAACAAATTTAAAGCTAAATTTTATGCCTATTTATTATTTGTGTTAGTGAGTTATGTCATATATATATATATATATATAAATAAGTTTGTGCCGAGAAATAGATAACTCTAACCCGTTAATTTCAAGTGGATTTTGAGTGATGTTTTTATGTTGTGCCAAAAATTATTACCCTATAAATAGGGGTGTTAATTTTGTCGTGTTGTGTCACTTTTAATCATATTATTTTTTAAGTTGGATCATTTTTTATAAATGTTGTCTTCATGTCAATAGTCATATCAATAAAAAAAATATTTAATTCTACAACATCTCACATGACTTTATGTAAAAAACAAATTAAAATACCTATTTTTTTTATCTTCATTCCTCATTAATAGTGTTATTCGTGTCTAATTTTATTTTGACTTATTCACCATTTGTGTTGTAACTAATACCTATATTCTACCTTATTTTGACTCGTAAATTGTGTTATTCATGTTAGTTGTGTCATTTTTAGATTTTATGTTGGGTCGGAATCATGTTAATGGCAGCCCTACTTGTAGTTATTAATTACAATTTAACGTTCTCAATCATGACTTTGATCTTATTTTGTCTCTTAAACTATTGAATTTTTCATATTACTCTTTCAATTATTATTATTTATTTCATACCACCCAAAAACAAAAGTTCATAATCTTTTGGAATAATTCACAATTTATACTCTTGAAGTATGCACATAATTTTTATTTAGTCCAAAAATTTTAATTTAAACAATTACATTTTTAAAGTTTTAACCGAGTTTCAATCCAATCATTTCATCAAAATCTATTAATTTGTTATGAGAGAAGGATGTCACATGACTTACCCATAAGAGTATATTGTCCACTAATTTTTTTTCTCTCAAATGTATTGGTATTTCTGTCTCACAATATCTTCTAAATTCTCAATCTGTATTTTTTTTTTTGGGATTTGTTATCTTTTTTTTTTTCTAAATTAGATGTAATAAAAAAAATTACCAAACAAATATACTCTTTTACTCAAGTCGTGTGTTGGCTACGAAAGACCATTTTGTCATAATAAATTGGTGAATTTGATGTAAGGACTAAATTAAAATACAAATAAAACTTTAAGAATTTGATAGCTGCAACAGAAATTTTAAGGACCAAATAAAAATAAAAGCCTACTTTAAGAGTCTAAATTACAATTTATCCAAAATCCTCGTGCCAGGATAAAAGTGAAATAATATTTTCATAATTTAAGAGTTAAAATAAAATAATTTTTTATCGAATTTGTAGCGGATGATAATCAGTGGGGTAATGTGCCACTAATAACCATTGTAAAAGGAGTAATGTGAGAAACATGACAGTTGAAAAAAGAGTTTAAATCGGGCTATAGTTTAGCGGATCAAAATATAATTTACCCTTGGTTTGGAATGGGAACTATTTTTTCTAAGTGAAACAAACATAAACCTTTGCCTAGGAAGTATCCTTATTACTTCTAGTGTTCTTGTTGCTTATAACAAATGAAGTTGATGTACGCCTACCATGTTATGAAGTTAGGTGGAAAAATATTAAACATTTGACTATATGAAATGTGCATAGGCCCCATTGTTGTTGTTGCAAAAAGAACGTCTTTTAAGAACTTTTCGCCCAACATCCTTTTCTTAAGAAAAAGAAATCAGAGTCTCTTTCAATCGATTAAATATCTTTAGTCATTTGCTATTAATTTCTTTCACAACTAGAAATTTCTTTTCTTTCTTTATTGACCTATTTGAGCTGGTCATAGCATTCCTAACACCATCAATCTTTTCGGTGGGCTTAGATATCCCAAAGTCTAGGTGGGATATCTGAAACCGACTGAGAGGGGATAACTGACCTAAAATCATACGGGCTGATTTTTTGAGTCCAACGATTATCCCATTCAATATTGAGGATCCAAAGCTGGGTTTTGTGAGCCTCTGGATAATTTTACCCAATTCAACTAGTGTTATTCCCTTTTATCCATCAAACTAAACACACCCTTATAGAGTAAGGTCATTATGCTATCAATGAAACCAAAAGAAAAAAAATAGTGTGTTTCATCGATATCAAGACTTGTAACTTGATTTTTTACTTAGTTTATACTAAGAAGAATTGCAAGAAATCGTTCAATTGAACTATTTCCCAACATTAGACTTGTGGTTGTATGGTTCTAGCCTTCTATCTAATATGTGGGTATGAGGTACTCTTGCCCAATGCCCGCGAGTTCCCTCATATTTTCTTAGACTTCTATTTTTTGGGTTAGACGCTACAAAAAGGATGAGGCGAGGGGGCGATGAGATTCAAATATATAAATTTAAGGTCTAATAACAAGGTGGTGATCAATATGATAATCACTAACCTTCATAAACAGTTATAGTGGTTGAGAGAAAAAGTGAGGACATTTTTTTGGGGAAAAATGGGTGAAAAAGTACATTTCTAGTCAAAAGATTTGGACCCAAATGGCTATTATAATGTGCAAAAGAACCGACAATTCACTCGATGCTATTCAAGCACAAGAAAAATGTCTTGTCCAAGAGTACATGTCTATTAGATGTGGTGGCTGTGTGGTTTCTCTCTTCACCACTCAAACATGTTCCACAGGGACCCTTCACCACACACACACACTCTCCTTGCCCAAGTGAATAAACAGTTGATAAAAGATCAAAACTAACAATATTCACAATTTTAGACACGACATGCAAACTTGTTTATAAAATCGATAAATAATTAAGGTGTTTGGATTTTATTTTACCAAAATCAATTGATAAATCAGTGAATCCATCAGATTTATTAAATAAATAAGTCGACACGAACTCGACAATATATAACTTAGACATAATATGAATCAGACACTAAACAAACTTGTCTATATATACGATGACAAATAAATTACATGTAATCGAATAAATTTTGACAAGATAAGAAACACAATCCGATAAGACTCATT
The DNA here is from genome assembly GCA_023539305.1 of Ilex asprella. Taxonomy (NCBI): domain Eukaryota; kingdom Viridiplantae; phylum Streptophyta; class Magnoliopsida; order Aquifoliales; family Aquifoliaceae; genus Ilex; species Ilex asprella. The sequence continues at coordinate 29,918,748 of CM042194.1, forward strand.
GATAGTGGCAGTCAAACCATGTAGTTTAGAATTAGGGCCAGCTTGGTAAAGTAGGACACTCCTCTATAAACATAACTTTTCTAGGTCATGAATGTTGGGCCAAATTGGGACCTAAAGAGGGTGCCCTATTGTGATTGAAAGTGGCCTTCACATTGGAAATTTGACTACTTTATTTCTCAAAAAGTCCTTGTGACTATAACAATTATTTGTAAGACAAACACTACAGTATTGTTAAGTTATACATTTTAAAAGTGAAGTTATAATTGATCTGTGGTACTCATGATCACGAAATTATCTTAAACAGTTTATAACTTTACTTTTAAAAATATAACTTGACCTCAAAAAATTTAAAAATCATTTGAATATATTTTATCTTAGTTTTGTTCAATAAGAAACCGACCATAATATTTTGGTACTTATATATAACTTGTACTTATATATAATAGACGAAATTCAATGGGTTCATCCCAAAAGAGATCCACGCCTAGTGAGACTCATTAAAGCTCCAAGAGCCACATCATTAAGGAGTAGACATCGCCATCCTAAGAGTCTCATTCATGCCACCTTAGAGTGAGGAGTAAGAAAGTCAATCATGCCATTTTAAGACATGGTCTTGAGGAAAGTTTTGCAATTGCCTCATCCATTGCAAGGATGATGCCAATTCCACCAAATTAGTTTTTAGTCATTGATCAATTGCCTCAATCTGTTGGAAAGCACTTATAAATTGTAAGTCTCGCCTATACATGGAGGACATCACTCTTATCTCTCTCGTAGCTTATACCTCACTTGAGCTCTCGTTGCTCTTGCTTGATCCCTTTACACTCCTACAACAATAAAACACACAAACAATCCTAGTCCTTCATTTAGTCTTGCTTCTGTTGAGTTTCTCTATATTTTATTATCCGCATTAATTACTTGACAGATGATGAACAAAATCAATTGTGGATCATCAAATCTCAAATGCTATGATCGATCATAAAAATTATAAAATTTAAAGATTAAGATACAATTAATTCATAAAGAATAAATTATAACTGATTGAAATAATTCATTGTTGATTATTAATTATTTGAAACAGTTGAAATTTCACCCTTAAAAATAGAACTTATCTTTAAAATATAATAAATTTCGATATAGTACCCAAAAAAAAGTTTTGGTACCGTACCATTATCCATATTTGAGAAGATCCGAATCCATTATTCCATTTAGCTATAGAAAAACAAAAAAAAAAACAACAAATAAACTTAAAATGTGAGCAAATTCAAAAAAAATAAAAATAAATGCTTGACAGCCATCAAACAAGTGGATGGTGGTCCCTCAAACGGACGGTCAAGATTCGTCTAAGAAACAGATTAATGGGACACAAAAAAGCTGGTGCACTATATTATCCTTCACACGCGGAACTACCTTGCCCACTCGCCTCCAAGGCATGTGGAAAGCACCCACACTCGCTCCCTTGGAACGACTTTAGTCATAGTCGAACCTCATTATCCCTAAATCCTTAAAAACAACTCAATAATTTATTTCTTATGAATCGAATCTGAGACATAATCTGTAACAAGATTTTTAACGGGGTATTAAGTATTACTAAACCACACGGTTTCTGATGCACGAGGAGGAGGCAATTTTGTAAAAAAATGAAAAATCGGTAAATAATTATGTAGAATTTGGATTTGAATAACTGATAAACAATATGAATTCTAAATCGGATTAATTTCGAATCTCGACACGTCTTATGGACAACCCCAATTAGTCTTCATTACACACTCTCTATGCTTTTAGTAACAAGAAGAAGTTGTTCTTAGGAAAAGAAAATCTTGTTGGATATATTATTCCTTTAAGGTCAATGTTGTGTCTTGTCATATGGTGGAAGATTACTCAAACTTGTAGTCTTCTAGAGGCCATGTGATGCACATGCAAACCGACCAAATGCTGTTCAATTTGTGGCTTAATTAGATGGGAGTTGACTCATGACTGTTTTTGGACTTTGCCATTCCTCCTCCTCCTCCTCCTTTTTTTTTTTTTTGGGTTGGATGTGTTGGTCAATTTACGTATATTTCGATTAAATCTTCTCTCCGATTTGATAAAAAATAAGTTATTCACGTCGAGATTAAGATATTTATGATGAATTTAACCTAGTTTCAAAAGGGTATCCAGATTTGAAGTCAAGACATATATGTTTATAATTCTTTTCTATTATCACTTGAGCCATCGTTGAATGTTTGGACTTGTCGTTCCATCACATATGGGCATCTTATTGTTACCTATATATTGCACACACGCTACCCGTGTCCAAATAAATAAAAAAGAAAAATCTAAAAATGACAAGTGATAAAAATAAATAAATCTAGGTGGTTAAATGTGATTAAAAGAGAAGTTGCAGTTGGTTAAATGAAAAAAATGCACATGCAATTTTAGCAATATACTTATAATTTTTTTGGTCATACTTGTAATTGACTATTAATAACTATCAATAATAAAGAAAGAAAACACCAAATCCACTCTTTTTTACCATTAATAGTATAATTTTGTCATATTGCAGACTGTCTAATTAATATACTAATCTATTTCAGCACCAAAATTCCATTAGTGCTATTTAAGGGTGTAATTTTGAGTGGGTCGACACCAACCCAATCCAAAATATTTCGGTATTTATTGAACCCAAATTTCAACTTGAAGTGAGCTCAAATTTCAAATCACGTTGAACGCGAGTTCAAAAATTGTGCATTCATGGTATTACGATGAATTAGATTCGGATTAAAATCAAATTAAAGGTTGAATAACTTATGCTGAGCTTGGGTTGAATTTATAACCTCTCCTCCGACTAGATGGCGTTGCACCTTAATGTTAGATCCTGTCTGTTGGTTGATGGAGATTGGAGCATCCATCGGAATAAAGTGGATGGAATGTTGATTCATGACACTTGATCAACCCACCGTCGAAAGAATTCAAGGAAGCTAATAATGGAGTATTTATCAATTTTTGATATTTTTGAATTTATTTATTAAATTATGATATTTTAGAAAAAGGGTTATTGACTTATTGACCCCGCTTTTTGTTAAAAAATGTATTCAACAATCTCGCATTTTAGAGTTAACTCATTGGACTTAACACTCTTCTTTTTGCATGTGATTGAAACACCGAATGATTTTTTTTTCCTTGTGTATTAAAAGCGGGATTGTTAAATCTATTTTTTAATAAAAGTTGGGTTAACAACTCCACTTTTTTAAAAAGAGTCGTTTTTTTTTATAAACAAGTTCATAGAAAATGTTACGCAATCTAAATGATGGGTTCCACTGAAAAGTTGATAGAACTGACTCATCTAAGGAATAATATACATTTAAATTATAAATTTTTAAATCCCATTTAAGTTATATAACATTATTCTAAATTCAAATAAACGAGTGGATTTAAATCACCTATTACCCAAAAAATATGTTATAAAATAAGTAATTTTCCTAGAAAAATATTGTTTATTTTTAATTGGAGGATTTAATTTGAGAACCTAATCAATTATAATTGTTGAATAAAAGTTGTACTTCATTTATCGTTGGAACTCATGAATAATTAATTGACTACATTAAATTAGATAGGTCCTTGAATTGACTTATTAATGTACATGTGCACCTGCCCATATGCATAAGCCTCAAGTTTCATGTGAACAACATAAACTATAATCTAGTTATCAAGAAAAGATAAAAAAAAACCAACTGCTACATTAATGCACATTTAATTGTAACAAGTTCAATGTATCAGAGTTTTCATAGTAGAATATTGGCATTTACCTACCCCTTTACTAATTACTATATTCGTCAAAAGCTCCATATTAATGAGAAACAATTGACACACTCTCTCTATCTATTATAATATTTAAGTTTGTTTCGACTATTATTTCTAGTTTGGATATTGTTTATTGTAGTCCAAACAGATTTAAAATATGTTCTCTGAAAAATAAGAGTGAGTAATCCTTATGGGGTACGAGAAGTGTTAAATCTGAGATCTCTAAATTACGAGAGAACAAACTCGACAATTGAATTAACGCTAAAGATTTCGTCTCTCTTCTCCATGAATAGGAGTATCTTGGACCAATTAATTTGACGGAGGAGAGAGATCTTTGTGTATGTGTGGGTGTGCGTGTGTGTGTGTGTGAGAGAGAGAGAGAGAGAGAGACAATGTGGATTATTGTGGTTGCCGAAAGGAGAAGGTTGATGGTGGTGGTTATGGCTATTGACGAGAAAAAGGACAGCAGAGGGAGAGAGAGGGGGTGTTTTTCGTCTTTTTAGCATGTATTTTTTTGTACCAAATTATATAGCAAGCGCGCGATGTACATTTATTGTTAAAATAAATAAAAAATTTAATGGTACATTTTACTCCAATATCCCCAAGGGTGTTAAAGGACATTTTAAACTTTGATGAAGATGATATGTACATGGGTTAAACTATAAGGAAGTAAAATAAAGTTTCCTTATTTTTTAGGGTACAATTGCACTGCACTAAGATGTATCAAAGTTTAGTCAAAATATACTACTGCATCCCTGTTATTTTAGAAATTTACATTCAAGCCCACTCTTATATTCTTTTGTAATTGCTGGATCTTCTTTCCTTACCCCGTGGATAAATTGTCTCTCTCTCTCTCTCTCTCTCTCTCACACACACACACACACGCGCGCGCGCACAACTCCAGGCTTTACCTTGAAGAAACCCAAACCATTCTTATACATTTCTCTCTCTCAAAAGATCCAACGCAAACTACTCCTTTCTCTGTAAAGCTACAGCCACACTGAGCTACTTTTTTCTTCTCTATATATCTTTTTGTATTTTAAAACAATCTAGATTAGCCACTTTGTGCTAGTCGAAATCATTGACATTTCATAGAGATCCTCCATAGCGGACCAACTTAAGAAACTCTCATTTCCATTATAACTCGCAAAGATTTCCATCAGTTTTTTTTTTCATAAAAAGAAAGCTTCAATTCTTTTATTTCAGTTAAACCCATCATCTCTCAACAAATGAAATCAAGTTTACGTTTCTCACCCACCAAAAGGTTGATCTTTTGCTGTTCTTGAACCAACTTATTTCTCTCTCTCTCTCTCTCTCTCTCTCTCTCTCTTTTGGGACACAAGTTGGGTATTATTTTCTTGAAGTCTTCTCTGGGTTTTGTTGTATGTTAGTGCATTTGTGCCACTTGGATCTTCTTGACTTACTCTGCCTGATTTTTTTATTTGATCTCGTGACCTTGAAAAAGCTGTATTTTTGTTGGTTTTTGAGATTAAAAACTTTTTTGTTCTTCCATTGTGATCTATTGTGGGTTGAAAGCTATTTTGGATCTGTTTGCTTTGGTGGGTCTTGATGCTTTGTTTCTAAGATGCAGCCTGATCAGAGAAGACAGGTAAAATTCGTTCATAACTCACCCATACAACAGACCACATACGAATAAGTGTCTGAGTGTGTGTCTGTCTTGTGTAACGTAAATATTTATGTGTACAAAGTGGTAAATTATAGTTGATATTATAGGTCGAAAATCTCAATTTCTAGCGACTCAAGAAATTTGTATATTTTTATCTATGCCTTACTTTAGGGATTCCATTGGAGCTCATTCTTTTCCCCATATTGTGGTGACAAACTTGTATTGACTGCATTGTTTAATTTGTGAAATATTCTCCGGTGTTCTGTATATGGATGGGCTGTAAAATTTCGTTTCGAATCAGCAAAAATGTTTCCGTTTCTAAAATGACCAAAACAAATCAATCATCGGATTGAAATTTCAATGCTTTGAGGCTTATCAGAATGTTTCGAGGTATTGAGATTTTTGGTATATTTTGACCAAAGTTTCAGAACATTTTGAAAATGAATTCCTAGATTTTGTATTCATTTTCATTATGTTTTGGAAAGATTCCGAAACGATTTAAAAATTTTCGTTTTCTAGGTTTCCAAATTGTTAGCTGTTTCTGTTGGATATGAAATCTGTGTAGTATCCACAGGCCTTGTGTTCTTGTCAAGCTCTTTGATCACAATCTCCAGCTGTACAACAAATGGCCATACCTGCTTGAGGAATGGACTGTGATGAAGTTATATGTCTTTGACATCTCCTATTTGGTGAAGTAATGAAGCTTCTAATCTACTTAGCCTCGTAGAGCAAGTAAACAAATTTCGAAATCTGTTGTATTTCTTCCTGGTTGGAAAAGTTAGCTACTGAAATACATGTTGGCATGCACAGTGAAAACATTTTTGATGTTGCTTTCTGGATTATGGAGATGAAATGGGTCGTTTTTGGTCTCAAATATATGTAGCAAAAACAGCGAAAGTACATCAATTTGTATAGCTTATGAGGTGTTACAGCATATTAGATTATGCAAAGGGCAGCTCAGTACACAAGGCTACCACCATTGTGATATTTAGGATGGGTCATTCGTACGCAGCCTTTCTCTACATGTGGAGAGACTATTTTTGTGATCAGCTAATGCAAAGCTGAAATTAAAAATTACTGCAGCCTTGCTAAATGTGACTAGCGGAATATTCCAAAAGAACTGAATTTCACTTTGACCTATGTTCTTGGACATTTTCTAAGATTCGACTGTTGATATTTGGTGATATGAAGCATCGTTACCTACATAGCCAGCATGATATTTGGAATATGCTTCTGAAGTGTACCTGGTTAAAATCATTTATTTTTCTTCCACATTTTCCTGAATTATTTGTCATGTTATAATGCGATGGTTCAGGGATCTGTTGAAACAGACTTTTTCACGGAATATGGCGAGGGGAGCAGATATAGAATAGAGGAAGTGATTGGTAAAGGAAGCTATGGTGTTGTCTGTTCAGCATATGATACTCATCTTGGAGAAAAAGTTGCAATTAAAAAGATCAATGATATTTTCGAGCATGTTTCTGATGCCACACGCATCCTTCGTGAGATTAAGCTCCTTAGGCTCCTTCGTCATCCAGACATTGTGGAAATCAAGCATATCTTATTACCTCCTTCCAGACGGGAATTCAAGGACATATACGTAGTGTTTGAACTAATGGAATCTGATTTGCACCAGGTTATTAAGGCAAATGATGATTTAACACCGGAACATTATCAGTTCTTCCTTTATCAGCTTCTTCGAGGCTTAAAGTACATACACACAGGTTAATTATTGCTAAAGTCTTCAAATCTCATTTTGTGACTCCATTCTGTTACCTGATTTGATTACACCTACTTTGTGTTCGTGGTATTTGTAAGGAGATATATAACTTTAATGTAGTAACTAACTTGTTATGATTATTTGTCCTCCATTTTTTATTCTTCCGTATGTATTAATTTACAGCTAATGTCTTTCATCGAGATCTAAAACCAAAAAATATCTTGGCAAATGCTGACTGCAAACTCAAGATCTGTGACTTCGGTCTTGCAAGAGTAGCCTTTAATGATACCCCTACTGCCATATTCTGGACGGTATGTTCTTCCCAATCCACTTCAGGGATTAAGTTTTACCCCATGGAACTTGTAGTCATTTATATGATCAAAAGAACAAAGGATATTCAATAATACCTCTGTTAATTTTTTTTCCGGATATGCTCATAGGATTATGTTGCAACGAGATGGTACAGGGCTCCTGAATTGTGTGGATCCTTTTTCTCTAAGGTGCAATGGTTGTTACCACTTTTAATTTGCTTAGACGTGTCTGAATCCCTGAATTTGTAAGATCACTTTGTGGTAGTAAATGTAATGTTATGGCTTACATTCACTTTCTATGCTTTTTTCAGTACACACCTGCAATAGATATATGGAGTATTGGTTGCATATTTTCGGAACTCTTGACTGGAAAACCTCTCTTTCCTGGAAAAAATGTAGTTCACCAATTGGACCTGATGACTGATCTGTTGGGAACACCATCTCTTGAAGCCATTGCCAGGGTCTGTCACTGTGTGAAAGTTGTTCTTGTTGTCTATTTATTGCCATTGTATTCATGTGTATGTAGCAAGTCTATTTGCTCAACCATTGACTTCATGCCTACAGATTAGAAATGAAAAGGCTCGCAGATACTTAAGCAGCATGCGAAAGAAAAAGCCTATTCCTTTCTCCCAAAAGTTCCCGCATGCAGATCCCCTTGCACTTCGTTTGTTGGAAAGAATGCTAGCCTTTGAACCTAAGGATCGACCTACTGCTGAGGAGGTATAATATGTATTCCTTTCTGTTGAAGCTTGTGCTATATATGTCCAGATTCTAAAACAGCATATGGGATTGCAAGCTGTCAGGCTCTTGCAGATCCGTATTTCAGGAACTTGGCCAAGGTCGAGAGAGAGCCTTCTGCTCAGCCAGTTACAAAAATGGAATTTGAATTTGAAAGACGGAGGATAACAAAAGAAGATGTTAGAGAACTGATATATCGAGAGATTCTCGAATATCATCCAAAGATGTTGCAGGAGTTCTTAGAGGGAACAGAACCAACAAACTTCATGTATCCAAGGTACTTTATTTAACATTAAGATTGCTTTTTTTTTCTTTAGACATCTATCTAATATTCCAGCTAGGAAGTTGAATTCTCAACTTATAAAAGCACAACAACAGTTAAGATTCATCTATTTTTCATTTATTTTATAATCCAATGGTACAATATTCATCACAATTTTTTTTCTCCGCTCAAAAACACCATCTTCTCTATACGACGCCCAATGTTAGACAATTCAACTTACACACTCTCCATTGATAAAAAACCCCATTAATTCACACCTACCTCTCTTTTGTCTCCCCTGCCTCTCTTATTTTCTCTCTTTACTTTACTTTTAAATTACATAATTAAAGAAGGGATTATTGCTAGTCTTTCAATATCATCTTTTATGATGATGCCCCTTTTCATGCCATCACATGTCAATTTATCAAACACATACATACCAAACTTCTCTTCTCCTGTTGAAGGTTTTTAGCATCTTTACTGCTAGTGTTTTAGAATTTGATTGTCTGATACACCAAGGTAAGCCTCAGTCATCAGGTGATTGCTTTTGAAACAAGATATGAGAGTGTTTTCTGACAGCTTCCAGTGCCCACAATATTATTACCAATTTCTTAGTCTCCTTGTTTCTGGTTACAGAGTTGAAATGTCTTCATGCTATATCTATTGTTTTTGGCTTTGTGGGCATTGTTTGTCTTCGGTAATGGAACTAGTAGACTCTCAAAACTACCCATAAAAGGTTATGATTACCTATTACTCTGAAGTGGGCAAGGAGTTGTGTAGGATGATATAAAGTTTTTCTTTTTTGGTCAAAGAGTTCTTTTTATCATTGAAACTGCTTTTCTCCATGATGACACAATCATTGAATCTTTTCTTCTTCATCCCTTGTTTCCTTGCAGTGCTGTCGACAAATTTAAGAAGCAATTTGCTTATCTTGAGGAGAACTACAGAAACGGTGGAACTGTTGCTCCACCAGAGAGGCAACATGCATCATCTTTACCCAGGTACCCTTCTTAGAGTGTTTCTATCATGCAGCCATACCTTGTTTTAAATTACAGACAATGTTACTGGTAGTGACATATACTCGTTCACTTGTGCATCTTCTCGACCATTGACAATAGTTTTTTGATGCAGGGCGTGCGTGTTATATTCCGAAAACTCAACACAGAATTCAGCAGAAGTCACAAATGATCTCGCTAAATGTAGCATCAAAGATGTCGACAAGCCAAATGTTGACAGGACTTGTTGGATCCCAAACAGTAGACTTCCTCTCCAAGTTCCTCAAAGCATTCAAGGTGTGACTTTGTTACTGATTATCACTTGTCCAGTGGCGTCATCCATTTGATTGTGACTTCAGTATTTGATTCGTTATTAACACTCAAGAAAAGCATACTGCAATTATTTATTATTTGAAACTGAAGCACCAATTGATTGCAGTATGCTCTTCTCACTTTGGTGCTACATTTTTTTCCCCTCATCTTTGTTTGGTATCCTTATTGTATCACATACATGTTATTAACTCAATTATTTAATAAGTTTTGCCCGACGATGTTACATTCTCTATGCAAATTATAGTTACATGTATAGTGCTTGAACTTAAAGTTCAAAGGCATGAATAATCTTTGCACATTTGCTGGGCTTCCTCATGCTCTTTGTACCAAGCCCATAACAGTTTTGATCCAAACCCTCTGATAGTTAGTGCCTTTTACAGCTGGAGGGGCTGCACGGCCAGGGAAAATTGTTGGTTCAGTGTTGCGTTACAACAACTGTGGAGCAGCCGCCGCCTCCACAGAGGCTCTTGAACAGCGAAAAATGGTTAGGAATCCGACTGTTCCTACTCAGTATGCTGTTGCTAGCTCTTCATATCCCAGAAGGAACCCAGGTTGTAAAAACGACAGGGGAGATGATACTGGTGGAAGATCCAATGGACTGCAGCCTAAACCCGATCAGCATGTGTCAAGGAAAGTGGCTGCTACTCAAGGTGGGTCTGGAAATTCATGTTATTGACTCTGCGGTGATTCTTGTGAATTGTGGTGGCTCAGATTTCCCAATTCCATGGCCAACTGAACGGTGGGATCATAAAAGAATCCCATGTCCAAGATTAATCAGCTGTCAACTGTAAATTCATCAGATGTCTTGCAGATATCATGTCGCTGGCTCAGAGGCACAAAAACTCAGAATGGCACAGTACTTGACTTCTGTTGGTTGGAAAAAAGGAAGGGGGGGGGGGTTAGCTACAACCTGTATTCAATATTTAACTGATCTCAAGTATAGAATGGCGTTGCCGGATTCCTGTTTCTGTGATCCAGATCAGAGATGAAGATTTGGAGGGCATGGTGATGTAAATTTGAGAAATAGTGGAAGTAAGATCATGCACTTACTCTATGTTTCTTCTCCATTTTTTTGCCAAACCGGCGTAAAAGCCATAATTTCTGCTGATAATTCTTAAAGGATTTTAAATAGTGGTTTTACATCTCCTCACCTACATTCTTCTGTACTTATAATGACCTTTGTTCCTACGCCAGTGATATAACTTGGTCTTTCATGTTTAGAAATAACTTTGGTTTTCTCTTTTTATCTATTTTGAACTGGATAGAAATAACTTAGCTGAAGATCAGGTTTTGCTGTGATAATACCATATTTGACAGTTCTGTCAGTTTGGAAGATTTATATATATTGTCTTTTTGGCAAATATGTGAAAGAAAAAAATCTTTGGTACTGACTCGGTCTCATACCGAAAAAATAAACATAGAACAAGCTACGATTCAATTGCATGTTTGAATTGCAAGTTGCAACTTATTGATCGAAACTTTCGAAAAGTATCAACTTATTGGTCAACTTATTACTTGATATATGTTTTTCCTACTGGGTTTATATCAAATGTATTACTCTCAAACCTTTTTATGAGATTAAATTATAATGAGTATAAGGACTTGTCTTCGTTATTTTTCAATGTAGTCGTTAAATTAGATAGTTATTTAACGATCCAAATCTTGTAGTCAATGCTTCTTATACTATGATTTCCAATAAAGTAACAAGTCATGTTCATAAACCTTATTATTAGTACATTTTAAGAATCACTATATGAATGTGTTTATTTCAAAATAATAGTTTCAAAAATAACAAAATGGAACTTAAAGATTGACGTCTATAGGGGTGGCAAAATTAGGCTTGATAAAGCCACTTAGAAGCCCATACAATGTGAAAACCAATCTGGCCCATTATGTGGTCCATAAAAACACTAGGAAAGTGTGTGTGTGTGTGTGTGTGTGAAATAGCAGCTAGATTATAAACCCTAAACCTAGAACCCCATTACAGAATCAACAAATTTTCACAAATTGGCGGTAAAAATCTCGAAGTATTTCGATTCCCAAATCAGATTCCCATTTCTAGTTTTTCTAATTGTCACGTTATTCCTATTCCTATTTAATTTAGGAGTCGCCCCAAAGCCCCTCCTAATCGACACGCGCACACAGAGTCCTCTATATACCATCACATTCGATGTTATTTCGAAGACTCTACACCTCTTTAGCCTGTTCTGACCACAACCCATCTTTTCTTTTCAAGAAATTCACAAACCCTTTTGCTATTATCAACTCAAACCCACTATTTCCTTGCCCAAATACCTTCAATTTGAGCCTCCAAAGGCCGAATTTCATAGCCAGATCATTTATTTCATCAAATTCGCAAATGGGTGATTCCAGAAGACCACGTCCAGTACCCATACCATCCGTAGAATCAGCCGATAAGGCCGAATTGTATCGAGCCCTTGAAGCCTCATTGGGTTCACAATTCAGCTCTGACCCTCTGGTTCCGAACCCTAACCCTTTGATCATGGTGATAAGTGGTCCAAGTGGGGTCGGCAAAGATGCTGTGATCAAAAGATTGAGAGAAGAGAGAGAAAATATACATTTTGTTGTTACCGCAACAAGCCGGGCAATGAGGCCTGGCGAAATTGACGGAAAAGATTACTTTTTTGTGAGTAAAGAAGAATTCTTATCAATGATTGAGAAAGATGAGCTTTTGGAATATGCATTGGTGTATGGGGACTATAAGGGTGTTCCAAAACAGCAAATTCGAGATTATATGGCAAAAGGGTGTGACATTGTAATGAGGGTTGATATTCAAGGGGCCGCGACATTGAGGAGGATTTTGGGGAAATCGGCTGTGTTTATATTTTTGGTGGCAGAGAGTGAGGCCACGTTGGTGAAGAGGTTGATTGATAGGAAGACGGAGACGAAGGAAACGTTGCTTGTGAGAATTGCCACGGCCAAGGAGGAGGTGAAGCATATGAAGGATTTTGATTATGTGGTTGTGAATAAGGAAGGCGAGTTGGAGAGGTCAGTGAAGTTGCTGGAGTCGATTATTGATGCAGAGAAGGCTAAAGTTCGGCAAAGGAGTGCGGCGATTTAAGCAGTGGCGGTGTTCCTTTAGTCAATAGGGTAAATGTATGTCTTTGCAAATTCATTTAGTTAGTGAATACGCTTGTGTTATAGAAAATCATCATTTTTTTTTCTAGCAGCAAATGGCTAAGAACATGTCCCTGGATTTTTAGACTTCATAGAATTTGCTTCTTAGATGGATTCAATATCATCATTGTTAATTGTATATTGAATGGTCTGAAGATGCATGACTCTCTCAGTGTCTTACTGCACTTGAACTTGGCATTCAGATCTGAGAAGCATTATCTCAAACAAAAATTGAGTTTGGTTTGAGTGTAATACACCCGTGTATGCTGTGCTCATTTTTTGTGATATGAACTTCATTTCTGTTGCTGCCTTTTTGTTTCTATTCTTAACAACTGATTTTTGGGAACTCTTATTTCTAATTAAGCTGCCTAGAAATGGTCAATTTTTTTGGCCAAGTTTTTTAAGAAAATGAATATGATAACTTTTTTTTGACAAATCCATTTAAGCAAACTAATTTAGCATCATCAGTAACAGAAGTCTCTAAGATAACATGAGAATTGAGTTGCGTGGATTTCCTTATGTATAAACACTCCTTTTTCTTTTCGTATGATTTTGCTTAATTACCAACATACTTTTCCAGCTCAGTGAAAGCCCTTGAGGTCTTGAAATACCACATATCCCTTCGTTTTTTTCCAAAAAATTTGTACCACATTTTTTTGGATGTTTCTTTAGCCGCCTTCTTGTTAATGGAAGAAAAATATATTTTCTGTATTTGAATGCTTTTGTTTAAAAGAAATTCATTGTAAGCTGAGAGAAGTGCAGTTTGTATGTTTAAATCAATGCACCTTGTCAGTTCCTCCATGTTTTTATAGGTTTTTATAGTTTTGTTTGGAGAAATAGATAGCATTTCTGTATGGAATTAGCAATGTATTAGTATTTGCTTGTTAATTTATTTTGCTTAATGTTATTGCTGTGTGTTTCTTGTAGGATACAATCACTGGTAGAACTGGTTCAAAACAAAAAAAAACCCATTGGTAGAAGAATGGTGGTGATCAGGTTATTGTGGACGATTCTTTTAGTAACTTGCTGCTAACTGGAACACACAGATATATACATGTGGATGTAGCTATGTTCGAACATAAGCAAAGGAGCAAGGGAAAGGAGAAAGGGTCAGGTCAGGTCGTTGCTGCTTTCATCTTCTGATGTGTTTAGTGGCTATATCATATATGCAATTTGATGGTGTTTTGAAGAAGGTTATGGAAATTCAATTGACGAATGAACCATTCTTGAGATTCTTTTGATATTGTCGTATCGATATATTTACATAAATGAAGGTATTTCAGAATAGGATGGGAATTTGACTTTCACAATGGGTGGATACTTAATTACTACATGAAACCCTTGCCAGTTCACTTGTTCTAGCACAGGAGGTAACAAGGAAAACTCAAGCTATAAGGAAACCTTGCCTTGAGGGAGGCTGTAGGAAGGAGTATTAGATTCATTTTCATCTTCAACCCTCAAATATGTTGTCCATGTAAAGTCTGATTTGTTCTTATTTAGCATTGGTTTCATGAGGTTTATGCTGGAAGACATGGCAGCATCTTCTATATGTAATATCAGGATACAGTATGTTGATATCCATTAATAAAGGATGTGGAGCCAAACCCCACCTGCCACCCCCCGCTCCCACCCTCCACAGCCGCGCACGGCCTTTCTTTTCTTCCCCTGAGGTGATGTTCTCTTCTCATCTTTAAAGTGCTTATAGAGTAATCCTTCAATAGCTGTTTCAGTCTAATGGTTCTACCTTGTTTTCTTTCTTTCTTTCTTTCTTGTTTAGCTTTTCACCCAAGCGTCAATTAGGGACTTATAAGTTGTAGAATATAAAAAGGTAGGGAATAGAATTGTTGCCATCTACTTTGTGTTTTCATAGAAATAAGCAATATATGGTCTAGTAGAGCTTTAGAGGACCAATTGACAAAAATCGTATGGGACCCAATATATGGTATTGTCCAGATCATTTAGTTTCTTGCTTATGTCTTCAAATCTCAGGCTTATGGCGTTGTCTTAGTACCAAGACAAACACAAGGAAGCTTCACAACTACAGAAAACTAAAAATCAAAGCTTGTTGTGACATGTTGTCTCTATTAGACAACAAGCAAGAACAACAAACACTGATTGAGACATCAGAGTAGTGTTGGTAGAGGAATTATGAGTTTGGATTCTCTGAATTCGGACTAAAATTCAAATAATGAGTCTCATTTAAAGTAGTCGCGTGATGAGAATTGAGGGATCAAGATTTGATCAATTGGTTTTCACAAAGATTTTGAAAGTCATCTAATGAGTTAAGTTGAATCTTAACTGTTCAATTCTTATCTTCTGGTTGTTTTGAGTCGAAATTGAGTATCGTTTGAATTTTGACCAAGTGGACAAAATTTGAGTAATTTTTGTATTTATTTTTTGAGTAATAAGAGGAAGTCTTATCTTATCTTAGGGATTCCAGCCTCTCTCTCTCTCTCTCTCTCTCTCTCTCTCTCGTGTACTCAAAGGGATAAGGGGGTGGGGGACATGGGACCCATTCCAACCTTTAACTTGACACAAGAAGACTCTTAACTGTAACATAATAATCCCTGCAAGCCACACCCAGACCCAGCTAAAATGCCACCTTTTGCATAGTCACAAATTGAAGCCATTATAACAGGGAATTGGTCATGAGCCTTTATTTATAAACTTCTTATTTTCTTTCTTAAGAAAGAAAACAAATAGAGAATTGGTCAAAAAAGAGAGAGGATGAGGGTCAATAATTTCTGTACAAATTGAGTCGATTTTCGTCAAATCGATGGTTTATTACTCACAAAAATAATTAGAGGCAACTTGTTCATTAAATAAATTTTAGTATTTTATATATTGTTCACCAAATACTAATTGAATATTTGCAATTTGTTCTCCTACAAAGAAGACTTTTGGATATGTCATAGGCTAAGCTATTTTGGTGACTTTCGATTACAATTATATGTTTAGGTAAAGGTCAATGCTTCCAACTAACAACTCATTGGCAAACAAAATAAAATATATTACTCAGTATACAATATTCTCGTCTATAATGAGATATAATAAAAGAAAATGGTAGATGATCTTGTTCGCGCTTTGAAGAAGTTGATTTCGGAAAATCAAATGTTGAATATATAATAGGAATTTTCAATTGCAGCCTTCACAGATTAACTACAAAAAAGCTTGTGACATCAAGTACAGGACAATAAGGGCGCCACTCTTCTGATGTTGTTCAGGTCATTTGGAAAAGGAGAAAAAGGCATAAGAAAAGAGGAAAAGAGCTTTATTTAGCTTTTGTACTGGAAAAAGAAGCTTTTATATCTCAATCATTCATGAAGAAACATAGCAGACTAAGCAAATGGATTTAACTTAAATCATTTTAAGTCCCTCCAAAAATGTATCCGGTGCACAAGATTTTAAATTATATATCGGGATTTAAAAAAAAATAATATAAAAACTTTGATCCCATTTAAAGAGTCTCGTAATCGTTCTTGGACTCAAATTTGACAAGGGTTAACCTCATTTTTTTAAATAAGTCTAAAAAATTATTCAAGTTCGATTCTTTTTCAGAATAAGTCAAGTCCGAACCGAACTCAAAACAAGCAAATTCGAGTTGAACCCGAATAGTTTGATTATTTTACATATAAACGAGTCAAATTGAGCTTTTTTGTTCGAGTTCGAGTTCGAATTCGAGTCGAACCTTATACGAGTTGAATTCGAATTAAACACCAATAACTCGGCTCGATTATCAACCCTAGTTACAATATATTAGAGTGAAACCCACTACACATAGTTGAGTTCTTCACCCATATCCGGTGAATGATTCCAACATTTATGCAAAATTGGAGGAAAGAAACTTGTTTCCCAAGCAAGATCAGAGCAAACAAACAGAAAAGTAACTTCGTTAGAAAAATGGCGGAAAGAGAAGCAACTTAACACTTGTCTTTCTTCTTCCTTTCACAACAAAAAAACGTGTTCCCTAAGCTTATTTTCCTATTCATTATATATATATATCCATTCTCTCTCATTCACAGATCAAACCAGCAAAGAGTTTCTAAACAAAACTCAACCTTGTACCCTACCATTTCAAACCCAAGTTTTCACCTACCTGGTCCCTGGGAGGGAAAAAAAAAAAAACCATTTTCATGATCAGTTGATTCAATTCAAAATGAACCACAGGACATCTATAGAAAGTGAAGAAAGCATTCGTTTGCAGATTGTTGAGATGGACTCGAGGATCGGAGAAACCAGTGGTGCAGGTCCAAACATTTTTGATCCCCAGAACAGTATCAACACAAAAAACAGCAGCAACGCAAATTCAGATTCTCCTACTACTAGACCAGCAGTGAGTGCACCGGAAAAGAAACTGACCATCTTTGCCCTCCGGCTAGCTGTGCTGGAGAAAACAGCCACTGGCCTTGGAACTCTCGGGTTCATCTGGGCTACAGTGGTTCTTCTTGGTGGATTTGCCATTACTCTTGACAAAACAGACTTCTGGTTCATAACCATAATTTTGTTGATCGAGGGGACTCGAATATTCAGCAGGAGTCATGAGCTTGAATGGCAACACCAAGCCACATGGTCAATCGCTGATGTAGGAATCAACAGCTTCCGTGCCATAAGGTCTAGCTCACACTTGATCATCAAAACGGTGAAGGCGATTTTTACGCCAATTTCTGCAGTTGGGAAGCCAAGCAGGCACAGCAGGGAAATTGCAGATAGTATGCACCAGGGAGGCCGTGGAGACTGGGATCAAAAGAAGACGCCAACCAGAACATGGGTGAGCTCAGATGTTCCGATGCTGCCATATGCTCAATGGGTTTTTATCTCCAAAAATGTTAGCAAGCTTCTGTATTGGCTACAACTTGCATCTGCAACAGCTTGTGTTGTTCTTTCTTTGATGAAGCTTATTCGACATAACTATGGTGAAGTTGCCAAAGGAGATAGCGATAAGAGAAACAGGAACGCTGCTCTATATATTTTCTATGCCTTGGCCTTTGCCGAAGCATTTTTGTTTCTCCTGGAGAAAACTTACTGGGAGTGGAAGGTCAACTACTGTAAAGTGCTGGATAACGTGAACAAGGATTGTGAGTTAGGGCCTTCAGGATTGATATCAACCAGAAGGTTTTTCTATGATGCCTATTCAAGATGTGTCAATGGAAGCATTTTTGATGGCATAAAAATGGATATGGTATCATTTGCCATGGAACTCTTGAACTCAAATTCTCCTGATGAGCAGCTAATGGGAGCTCGGATTCTACGACAATTTGCAACGAGCAAGCAGTTTTCCGATGACACACTACAAAAGATTGGAATAACCATATCTGTAATTGAAAGATTAGTAGAGATGCTGAACTGGAAAGATCCACAGGAGGAAGAGATCAGACACTCAGCGGCAGAGATCTTGTCAAAATTAGCTGGTAAAAAGCAGAACTCTCTTCGGGTAGCTGGTATACCAGGTGCAATGGAATCAATATCGTCTCTGCTCCATATTAACAGGAACTCAAGTGGAGCAGCTGATGAAATCTCGGAAAAGAATATCATTTTTGACAATGAACATTACGGTTTTTGGACATTCAATCATCGGGGGCTTCTAATCCTAAAGAAACTTGCCCGCGACCATGACAACTGCGGAAAGATTGGAAACACAAGAGGCCTATTACCAAAAATAATAGATTTCACACATGCAGGAGAGAGGTTATTGAGGGACGAAACCGTTACCCCATCCCAAATTTTGACAGTGAAGCGATCTCTGCAGGTGATGAAGATGCTGGCAAGCACCACAGGAGCCACTGGTAAACAGCTCCGGAAGGGGATTTCAGAGGTAGTTTTCACAATTAGCAACATCAGAGACATATTACGCTATGGGGAGAAACACCCAATGCTACAAAACTTGGGTATAGAAATTTTAACAAGTCTGGCTTTGGAAGAAGATGCAACAGAAAGGATTGGGGGCACAGGTGGAGTTCTCAAAGAACTGTTCAACATTTTCTTCAAAGAGGGGATACATGAGGACCAGAGTCATGTGAGAATTGCAGCTGGAGAAGCACTAGCAATGCTAGCATTGGAAAGCAAGAATAATTGTCATCGCATTTTTAAATTGAAGGTGGCCAAAAAGCTTGTTGAAGCATTGGAAAATCCATTGCTTCGCATAAATGCAGCTAGAATTATGAGAAATCTGTGCAGGTACTCTGGAGGAGATTGCTCTGAACAATTAAGGGGCTTCACAGCAGCAGGATCAACTGTAAGTTCTGTTTTGAAGTGTTTTCTTTGACACAAAGGAGTACATGACAGGAAAAAAAAACATGACTAACAATTAGGATGGCAATTATTAACAAAAGCTGCCAATCCGACACAAAATTAGAGGATATGGGTTTGTTATTAATGGGCTTTGATAACAAATGGATTGGCCCTTGTACCCGTTTAGTAAATGGGTTCACACAAACATGGCTAAACCCAACTAAACACTATTAAGAAAGACAATATGACAAGACCACCGCACATATAATTGCTTTTCTCCTCCTTAGTATGTAAATTCTAGGGAAATGATAAGATCTCCTCTGTGGCAGGTGCTTAAAGCAATCATGACAGAAGGCGGCAAATTGCAGGAAGTGATGATTGGATTAGCAGCACATGTTTTCAAGTTAATGACATCTCAGGAGTCGAGCATCATGTTCGAGAGAGCTGGGGTTCAAGAAGCTGAATTAGCTAGCACAATAGTCCAGATTCTAAACAAATATCAGCACCCACATATCAAGATTCCAAGAATAAGGAGGTTTGCCATAGAGTTGGCAATTTGGATGATGAGAGATAAGAAGAAAAATGTTCAAACATTCAAAAATCTGGGCATGGAAAAGGAATTGGAGTGTGTTATAGAAACCACTTCAGAACTAGAAAGCTTCACTATTTTCTCTGGGACTGTTGGGCTGAGTCGGCACAGCACGACAATTCATTCCCTAGTTGAAACTGCGATGAAGTTGCTGGCAGATAAGTAAATTACAGTGATGCAGCACAGATTCCCAGAAACAACATGCACTGATCTTGTAAATAAATAATTCATGATATTCTTTTTTCTTAGAAGCAATAAAAAAGCAGAGAGTAAAATTCTTGCAATAACATAGAGCTGAAGTCCTACCTAGAAGAACAGCCACTGATTCTTGCAATAACATAGAGCTCAAGTCCTACCTAAAAGAACAGCCACTGAGCATGTAAGCTTTAACCAACAACTCTGACCTATTAGTGCATCGTAGTTTTAGGTCTGCTTAAGCCTGTCATCCACCATACATGTTATGCAATAACCATCTAGGATTTCAACCCATCCTATCTAAAAGAGTAACATAGGACAGCTCAATGCACGAGGCTCCCATCACTATAGGATCTGGAAAAGGATAGATGTAAGCAGACTTAATCCCGAGTACGAAAAGACTTCGCAACTCAAACCAGTGACTCCACAAGGGAGCAACCATACACTAATGCCTAACTCTCACTATTGTAGGGTCTAAATAGTGTTTCCATGACTCAAGCCTATGACACCCAAGTCATAATCATGGTTGAAAGTCTTAGTTAATATCAATACGACTCGGCACCATCTATTTCTACACTCCGCGTAAACCATGACTCGGTCGAGTCGTCCAACATGTCTGCAAATCAACCCGAGCCATCCAAGTCATCATTATCGAATTGGCTGATATCACTCCGGCATGCTTGGAACAACCCTACCCTTGTGTCTAGTCAAACAAACCATGATTTGAACCCATCCTCTGTTGGCTTAAAATAGAAGCTGCAGCCTCTTCTTTTTGCTTTGGAGGGTTGATAGTAATCTGGCTCCCAATGGAAGAACATGTCCAATCTGTTAGTTATGACGCACCACATAGCTTACCGACTGATAACTTACCACATCTCTTTTGCAATACGGCAGAAAAGAAAGAAAGAAAGAAAGCATCCTTTCTCCTTCATTTGAAGAAGGCTTCATCCAAGCCCACCCATAGTCACCATAAAGCAGAAGGAAATACTTCTTATTGTCTTGAACTCAGAGATAAAGTGCTATCTAAGCAAAATAATACTCGAATCTTAACTTACTCAGAAAAAAAAAACCTCAAATCTCAGCCACAGTGCAGGAATTTTGTTAGACAACAATCACAAGAGTCAGGAGATTAAGACATGAATCAAACAAGCTGACGTATTAAGACATGCCTGCGTTTGTTAAACTTTAGATGGCCTTCAGGAAATTTATTCTCTTCAAAGGGTCATGTCATGAGTCCCTTTGGAGTCGACATGTTCTGGTTTTTTCACAGAATATCATAATATAAAGTGGAAACACAAACATCAGTAATTTTATAGTTCAGATACCATTGGCCATATATTGCTTCTGGGAAGTAGAGGAGAATGGAGCAGAGAAAGAAAATAAAATCAACGAACATGTTTATTCATACTTTCAAGAAAAATTAGAACTCCAATTAGAAGCCATATGAAGCAATGTCCATATCCACAGAAACGCAGCATGAGTATAGTGCCAGTTATTCATCCTAAGACAATAATATAAACATTCCTGAAAGTGCCCGCAACAATCCTGAGCAATTCTGTACAACTAATAAGATGTCTTTTCCCTCCACCCATCTTAGAGAAATTAAAACTTCAATTATTTAACTTCCCCAGAAAGGGCACCAAAGGCTTCATGGAAACAAGCAACAAGCCTTAACCAAAAATTTCACTTATCTCTAAGAAGCGGCTATCTTGACCTCTGTTTGAACTTCTTGCAATTGAGTAACACGATGCTGAAAAGGAACAGCATCCAGCAGCTTAGCCAATTACTTTCGAAACTACCCCTGCACCAACAGTCCTCCCTCCTTCTCTCAAAGCAAATCTTTGTCCTGTTTTACCAGTAATCAAACACACATTCTGAGATCTAAAACAAATCAAGATTTCACAAAAATTACTGTAAAAACAAAGAAGTAATCAAATAAGCAATGCAATTTAGAAGTAATATGACATTATAACTCTGACGCAAGATTAGGTTTTGTATGGGATCAGAAATTTAACACCTTATGCTGAAAAAATACTAGCAAGCAATACGGGCTTTAAGTGCCTAAGATACATCTCATGTATATCACAACCATAAAATAACAAAGACCGTGATGAAGAACCAACAACAAAAATTGCTTTTTCATCAAAAAGACCCATTGAGATTAAAATAAAGCTGTTCAGGTCATTCAGCTTTTTCAACAGGTCTGCCTCAGACAAATGTCTGAAAAAAAACACTAAAATTTATCAGTAATTTATTTATGAAATTTTTTATTCTTTTTAAATTTAAGCTCTGCACGCGAAAACATAGGGACAAGCCTAATATTTTATGGAAACAGCATAATTTTATGATGCAGGCACTTCAAAATATTAGCTTCATCAACTCAGCATATCCCCAAGAACCAGAACCAAGTTAAACAATAAATAAGATCCATGCCATGACAAAGTAAATGCATTTGATCCAGCTATTGAGTACAATTTTCTTGAACAATCACAATGCAACAACTATTTTAAGACTTGTCACCTCACTACCTGTTCCATTTACCCTTTCTGTGTGAGTGTTGAATTTAAGATGTCTTAGATGGGAAACTTTATACACTCTATATTTCATTTCAAGGAAGACCAATATCCCTTCTGCTTAAGGTACAATTTACATTAATGAAGAGAAACCAACA
Source organism: Ilex asprella (assembly GCA_023539305.1). NCBI lineage: Eukaryota > Viridiplantae > Streptophyta > Magnoliopsida > Aquifoliales > Aquifoliaceae > Ilex > Ilex asprella. The sequence continues at coordinate 29,941,335 of CM042194.1, forward strand.
AAACATGAGGAAAAATTCATACTCCTCTAGCTACAATGAAAGTGAGAAACAAATAATTTAAAAGATAACAGGAAATACGATGCCTAAAAATGAGAAGCAAGCAACAGTGTATCAGCACAAGTTTGTTAAACTATAAAAAGAAATATAGAGGACTCAAACAAACCTGCTTCGAGGGGAACAGGTGACATCAGCTCAAAAACTGCAGACACATTATCTCCGGGCATCACCATCTTGACATTTTCAGGCAACTCCACTTTCCCAGTAATATCTGCAGTCCTCATGTAAAACTGAGGCATATAATTCGAGAAAAATGCAGTGTGGCGGCCACCTTCATCTTTTGTGAGAACATAAATCTCCGCCTCAAAACGCTTATATGCTTTCAGGGTTCCAGGTTTGGAGATTACCTGTGATAGTCACAATAATGGTCAAAAATATAGAATTGTTGAAGCTCCATCCATAATATATCACAAAAATGAAGCCAATAAGACGATGCACGGAAAACTTGGATGGTGCTACAATTTCTGGTCAAATAATGTCTATGCACATCTTATATCCACTTTCGCTCACCTGTCCACGCTGTACATCTTCACGTTTCAAACCACGCAACAGAAGGCCAACATTGTCACCTGCCTGCAAGAAAGGCAATTCAATAATAATGACCTGCCGGCACAAAATAGAAGTGTCTGCAAGTCAGGTCAGAAACTATTCAATTACTTGTCCACGATCCAAAATTTTCTTAAACATCTCAACGCCTGTCACTGTAGTCTTGAGAGGCCCACCCTACAGAAAAATGGACAGAAGTAAGAAGTATAACGTGAGGACAAATTGCGAAATTCACAAAAGGAACTCCAAAAGCATGATTCACAGATTTTGGTAGATATTCTACATTACATAATATACCTGCATCAATCCTAAAACTTCAACTTCTTCACCAACTTTAATGGTACCCTGTTCAACACGGCCAGTGACAACAGTCCCTCGTCCCTTTCAGAAAATGAAGAAATCATTAAAACTAGGTGGCACTAAACCTTGTATTCAACTTCTGGCAATATCACATGGTACTTTCTATAGTCTTAAAGGAAACTCATTAAAATAAAAGTTCATATGGTGGCCATGTATTCAGAATTCAAAATAAATATTTGATTTCCATGAGAAGAAACCACAAAGGACTTAAAAAATGAATATTATATTATTACAAGCTTGGGATTCATAAGTTGGAACCAAGAACATAAAATATTTGTTTATACATGATAATACACACCATGGACCAGCTCAGTTATACTTGTCCACCTACGTCTTTTTTCTTCTTGTAACTGAAGTATAAGAGAAGTTGATAACGACATGTGATCATAAAATTTGCCTCACATTGTATAAAACTATAAATCACTTCAATAGCAAACAAAAGTTACCCTGTGAATCAACTCAATATAAGGTGAGATTTGAGGGAAAAAAAATGTTGTAGTCCTCATGTGCAGTGTTACATATTTGAAGCAGTTTGACAGTCACTGTGCTCAACCTTGAACCCTTGGCCTTGTCATTGATTTTTCAACACTACACGGGCCACAAAGGGATAGGCAGCAATGTCACATAAAAGAAAGGATATTTGACACTTCAACTTTCTTTCTATTATATACACACTAATATTATTTTTGAAATTCTGTTAGCCATTACTTTTTCTTTCTATTCATTGCCAGATCTAAAACACTATCTGAAAATACATTGACAGTACAAGACAGTAAAAACACATTAACACATGTAACCAAAGAATTAGCTTTGGTGAGAAAATTGTGCAGAGGAATTGGATTTATCTTGGAACAACAACAGCAATAAACTGCAATGCAGTAGAGATTGTCACTGAAAATGCATGTACACACACCTGAATTGAAAAGACATCTTCTATTGGCATTAAGAAAGGCTTGTCAAGCTGGCGGACAGGGTCAGTTATGTATTCATCCACAGCTTCCATTAATTTTAAGATAGCCTTTTTGCCAAGTTCTTCGTTTGCCCCTTGTAAAGCAGACAATGCAGAACCTCTGATAATTGGGATGTCATCCCCAGGAAACTTGTAGAAGTTGAGCAACTCTGCAAGAATTGGTTGCCCGCATAACCAAAGTCAGCAAAATCATGTTATAACTTAAGCAAGCAGTAGAAGAACAATTGTGTGATAGACAACAGGTAGAAGAAGCATCTAAAAACAATAAATTGTTAAGAGATCATACCACGTAGCTCCATCTCAACAAGGTCGAGTAGCTCCGGATCATCAACAGCATCAACTTTGTTGAGAAAGCACACCAAAGATGGAACACCAACCTGAATCAGACAACTATAAATAAATCCTTGTTTTGTATCAAAATGGAAAACTTAAATGTTTTCCAATGCTCACCTGGCGGGCAAGCAGAATATGTTCCTTTGTCTGTGGCATGGGTCCATCTGGAGCAGATACCACCAGGATGCCCCCATCCATTTGGGCAGCTCCAGTTATCATGTTCTGTAATTCAACCATACTAATGAGGTGAGTCAAATAACAGGATCCTTGGAATAAATGTCATCCAGTAAAAATAATCGCATGCACATGCTGCAAACGTCCACCAATGGATATCAGGATGATTCCTATCATATAAAGCAAAGAGGAAAGCTCACTTAACCAAGACATTTACACCAGATTACACATTGATATCTAGCATTAAAGGCCTTGGTCCCCACAAAAATCACATATTGAGTTTCTCAGGTGTAATTGTATAAACAATCACATTAAGTGGACATTCCTATTGGCTTCCTTCATCAAAAACAACACCCACACAAACAAAAAACAAATGGAAAAAACCACGATACTCATTGTTTATTTGCACTCTAACAGATTAATTAAAGAAAGAAAGAAAAAAACGTGAGTTGGAACAATTGACGTATCAATCATCTTCTTCAATATTTTCCCTTTTCTTTGTAGCACTAAGCTTCACCAGCATCCATGAAAGGCCATTAAGATGCTGTACAACTCAAGAAATATGACTATTCTCGCTCATATGATACCAAACAATGAGATGACTTACTTTAACATAGTCTGCATGTCCTGGGCAATCAACATGTGCATAGTGCCGCTTAGTAGTTTCATACTCCACATGAGCCTGAAACAGTGTCAAAAGTAAGCTCAAAAGTGGTCCTGCAATGCATGAATATCAGGAAGCATAAATCGAAGCCTTACGACAAGGAAAGGCCATGTTTGACAAGTGAAGGACTAAATTGAGAGAGAAGGAAAAAAATATATCGTAACTGTAGCAATTGTAATTCCTCTCTTCTTCTCTTCGGGAGCCTTGTCAATCTCATCAAATGCAACAGCCTTAGCTTTGCCTTCTTCAGCTAGCACCTACAGCAAAGTTTAAGAGAAATAGTATCACGTGAACGATTTATGTATGAAGTTACATACACCAACCACATGTACAAGAAAAGTGGGAGCTTTTGAGCTCTAAACCATTTTGTAGGCTCTGAGTCTACAGACAAAACAAAGCAAAAATCTACGTTTAAGTGATCAAATATTGTAACAATAACTTTACCCTCGTGATTGCAGCAGTAAGTGTAGTTTTCCCATGATCTACATGCCCAATGGTACCCACATTCACATGAGGTTTTCTGCAACTCATAAAAAAACAGAGAGTGGTAAGCTAAATAAAACCAAACATTAAGTGCTAAGCAAAAACCCAAGTGAAAGTAAATGCAACAACAATTGCTTCTGAATTTCAAAAATTAAAAACCCATTTTTGAAAAAGTTAGTCATTCTTATTCATGAAGAAGTAAATGGAAGAACTATGACTAGATTTTCTGTAACAACTCATTTCCTCTACTGTTCATAAACGATAAACACCTAGAAACGCAAATATCTAATACTTCTATTTTACTTTCCCTGGATTTGGAATCAAAATTACACAACTGACAAAATCATCGAAATTTATATATAGAGCAATATGATTCTGAGAGAAGGCTGGGCAGGAAACTGACGTTCTCGTGAAAGTGGCCATGGATCGCCCCCGGAGAGTGAAGTCCGAGGCTTTTGCATTTCCGTTGAGGGAATGAGAAACGAGGGATTGGGTGGGAGCCGGTAGTCCTCGACAACACGAGTAAGTCGGAGAAAAAATGATCGATAACAAGTGCTTTGAACTGCGAGCTCTGATCGCCGAAGAAGCCATGAAAACGATAAACGATGGATCAATTCTAGTGTGTGTGAGTGCGTTTGTGTTTGCATCGGAGTGAAACAGAGGTTTTTAGAGCCGCCGTGAAGGGTTTTGGAGAGTTGATAGCATTTCTGTTAGTTAAATAGCTTAAGGTGTGCTTAGCGGTTGGCCACCGCCCGCAGCTGGAGCTTAACGTGGTGGGATCGATGCTCGATGTCCTTCTCGCGGGTATTCCCCTTGGTGGACAGGTTCGTGTATTCGTAACTAATTTATTTATTAATTAAGGATTAATTATATTAGAAATCCTCAAAATAAAGAGTTTGCCTCATTTTAGTCCCAAATATTTCAATTATATCATTTTAGTCTCTAAAGTATTGAATATATTTATATATGAACCTTCAAGCAGACAATGTCTAGATTGCTAACGATTTATTATTATAAACTTGTCACGTAATACTTAAATATGAACAAAAAATAATTTTGATAACAGTGAAACAAAATTTGGGTAACTCTTGACAAAAAATGTGTAATATGGGTTATTTTTGACCAAAATTTGGATAGCTCATTATCAAAGATGTGTAATTTTCATAGCTATATAACCAAAATTTGAGTAAAAATGTGATTAAGAATTATCTAAATTATTTTTTTTGTCTATATTTAAATATTACATGACAAGTTTATGATAACAAAATTATTTGCAATTTAGACGATGTCTACTTGAGAAATCATATAAAAACATGTTCAATATTTTAGGGACGAAAATGATACAATTGAAATATTAAGGACCAAAATAAGACAAACTTCATATTTTGGAGACCTCAGTGCAATTAACTTATTAATAAGTAAGTAATAAGTAATATTTATATAATTAATATATAAAAAAATCGAATCATCTATTGTTTTAATTGATTTCGTACACTGATTCGTTTATTAACTGTTAGTCTAATGATCATCGTCGTCCCCCACTATTTGACTAAAACAAAAAACAAAAACAAAAAACAAGCACCAAACCATACACAAGCACCGCAATCATACCTAAGAAGAACCACATGATTAATAAAAAGAAAATCCATAATCAATCATTTTCTTTATCACCAAACGTAGTAGAATGGAATGCATACAAGTTGCCAAAAATATGAAAACCAGTAGAACTGTACTGTACAATCCTTGGGAAAAAAAATCACAATCTGCTAAATGTACAACAGCCAACACAGCCTCCCCGAGTTCTTTCCTCTATTCCCATGAATGACAAGAGTTGTAACTTTTCTAGTCAAAGATTCAACATATGTAAAATAGAATTGCAACATAAACCTGATGTAACAGAGCCACCTCCACAAAAATATACACATTGAGAGCATTTTCTTTTGTTTTTTTTTCTTTTTTTTTTCTGGGTCGACTAATTCTTGCCAATTTCTTCGATGTCAAACAATACACCATTCAAATTGCCTTGGAATCAAAACCAAAATCATCATTTGTTCCGAAAGAAGTTAAGATCCCAACGGCGCAACAAACCATCCATGATATTGCTTGTTGGGTTCTTTACAACTGTTACAGTGGCTCTTGTGTGATCATCGATGTCAACATCGGATGAGCTTTGGTTTCCAACTGAAGTGTCGTGATGACCAGGAGTCCCTGTACTTCCAGATTCTTTTATTGATGATGCTGCGATGGTTGGAGGTTCCCTAGATGATATGCTCAAATCAAGAGTTGGGTGCTGGAGAGCCAAATCATGGCTGTTGACTGCCAAGGTGGGGTTAGATTTTGTCTTCAAGGGAAAACGTTCCTCTGCAGAGGAAGAATCCCCCGAGTCATCTTTATGTGAAGGCTCGGGGGTATAAGTGGCAACTGTAGATGGTGATTCTTCAATATGAGGGTGTCTCATCTCCAAGTCTTTTAATGACTCGATCACTGCTTCCATGAACATCTGAAATATTTTGACAAACCAAAGATTAAGAAGAAGAATTATGTCATCAGAGGATTTGGATCATTTGAATTCAGAACATATACCCCATAAGGCAGAGTAGGCAATCAATATGACTCACCCTTTCTTCTTCCTCCATATTGCATGGGACATCTGCCAAGTTATCAAGTGGGTATTCAACATACTCGTCATCCTCTAGAGCTGTGGGAACATGAGGGCCATAAGGATGACCATTTGAGAGTTCAAAGCTAATCATTTTAGAAGATGATGGAATAGGCTCGGCGCCACTTCCTTCTTCCTGCGATATATTATGGCATGGTGTCAGTAAAATTAGATTAAAGCCCCTCTTTGGTGAACTAGAGGGGGATAGTGAATACAGAAATAATCAGATACCTGGGCTCCAGCTTGATTCTCTTTCGATGAAATATCACACGGGACCTGAACAATTTCAAGGAGCAAATAAACAGCGACCATCAAAATACAAATAGTATAAAGTTTAGACAATGCATCAAAAACAACTTATTTGAAAAATCCTCCTCGGAAAAAAGGAGAGGGAGGGGGTGTTGAAATTGTTAGGTGACCTTCACATATACCATAACCCTATTCGTTCACAGGAAGCGATGCTCCCTAACTTTTTATCATGTAAATTTTCCCTGTAATTACATTTCATTCCCATTGAAATCACCCTTGTAATTTCCACACTGTCAACACAACTCAATAAAGTCTTGTCCCAACTATTTGGGGAATATCAATATCTATGTCGTGCAATTATCTTATTAACCAGAGAATGCACAGGTCTTGGAGTTTCAAGTACTTGTGTTAACACTTAGGCAAGACACCCAGACAGCAAATTACTGACCTCCATTTTACTCATAGGTCTTTTGGACCGAAGTTGCCTAATGGCATCTTCTGTGCTTCTTGCTGCTGAACCTGCAATTACCGAAACAATCATTACCGAGTAGAAAGGCTTTCCAAATGAAGAGTTCAATGTAAGTCTCACTTGAAAATTCGAGATAAGAAATACATGCCTCTTGATGCTGCCAAAATATCATCTGCATATCCCATTTCATGGACAGTACTCCAACTATTCTGAAGGAAAAATTGTCAACAATAGCTCAATGATTGCCATCGAAATCAGGCAATTCTGCTAGAATGAATATTGATAATAAGGTGCATTGTAGAACAATTTACCTTGCCTGAGTAATTGTGGGCCGAGTCAAACACAGTTTCACCCACTTCATCCTCTGGAGGTTGCAAAACATTGTTAAAAAAGATGCATATGGAATCGAAGTAGAATTGGGGACGTGGTGAGTTGTGATCGCCCTCAAATTTGATGATATTCTTGTCCCCCTGCAAAAATTAGGTGTCACAATACAAGCACAATACAATATCTAATAGAAAAATGCTAGACAACAGATCTAATAACCAGATGATTCATTGCAAATGTATTCTCCATTTCAAAGTATTACCAGCCATTTCTTGTCAACTATTTTCCCATAGAATGCAAAACAGCAAAAGATTCAGAAATGACACAAGCAATCAAGCAGAGATGGACATAATTGCATAATGTCATCAGTAAGCATTTAGTATTGAGCCAATATGAGAATTAACTTCATACTCTTGCAATGATGTCTTTCAAATGGTAAATTTGCTTTACAAAGGCTTTTTCAAATGACAATCAGCAGTATTAAGAATAGAAAGGAAGATTATAAAAGTACAGAAAATTTCCCAAGAAATGACATGCAGAAAGATTTTACAAAGACAAAGTAGTAGAACAAACAGCATGGAAGAAATTACATCTCCAGAAAGAACAACAGAAAGTTACCACATAAGCATCAAATATACGATCAGAATGATGAGGCTGTATGAAGTCATCATCAACAGCATGTCCAAACAGAACAGGAACGAAGCAGGATTTTGCTACCTGTAAGAAAAGTTCTTCATCAGATTACTGCCGTAAGTAGCAGTGAACAACAACATATAAACACCAGTCACACATAAGTGAATCATTGCTTCTCCTACAGTTCAACCAGAAAAATGTTACATTCATCGCTGGTGCATCCTGACTAATTTCTTGTACTGCCATACCTTCCTAGAAAGGTCAAATCATTCATGAAAACAAGACCATAAGACAATAAAATCCCCTTTTCAATTTGATTAATGCTATCGTTTGTGTTCTAAACACACTCCCAATAAATCACAACAATTAGATAATGAGGGGAGAACCTTGGAATCATCCCACAATATTTCCCTAACTGTGAAGGGGAGATTTTTTGGAGGGTACAGCTCAAACACACCTCCCATCGGGGTGATTTGGTGGAAGTGACATGGTATTTGGTTCTCAACAAAGGTGAGAGGTAGAACTGGAGGAGTGGAGGGGAGTGATATGAAGGGGGATTCCTTGTGGGTAGCAGTGAATAGTGATAAGGAATAGGAGGAGGAGCAGGGGTAATATTAGTATTTTTGAAGGAATCTTTCAGGGCGTCAGCTACTGTCAATAACAGCCATCCATATCAGTGGCGCACTGAAGTTTTAAGTAACACAAGGAGTTTTCTTGTAGTTGTGGCATAGAATGTTGCAGAAATTTCCCCATTTTTAAGCATTGTTTCTAACTAGAAACCTTATGAAAGTACTGCAAGTACGTATTTCACACCATCATGTTTTTGAAATTGTAATTTAGGCTCTAAAACTGTATCTAATATTTCGGCAGCTCATCTGTAAAGTACATCTTCTAAGTTCAAGATGCGAGTCATGCTCATCTACTTATCTTGCACGCAGAAATGGTAATACTTTTAAGTTGCACCACATAACACTAATATTAAAAGCCTACAAAGGTTGAGGCCGCAAGAAGAGACATGATTACCTTTAATTTAACCACGGATATCACCTAAGATTGGGCCAGAAAGTGAGAAAGGATCATGTAGCTGGTCGATCTAGATGCCATTCAAGGCTTCTGTCACGATTTTGAGCTTGTGAACATTAGGGCAGAGATAGATTCATCTATGTCAGAGTATCCAACTCAAAAGCAATTGGTAATGAGTGGAGTAGCCTCTCAAGTGCATAATCAACCTAGGGTGGTCCTAATCATTTGATGTGAGTGGTCCTAATTATTTGATGTAAGAAACAAGCTCTTTTTGCAATACATGAATCGGGAGTATTCTTATGATTTACCAATTTTTTTATTTCACATATGTACATATTAGATGTCATCTATGTACTACAAAGAAACAAGTTTTTCACAAAATCGTCACAATGAAGGCTTAAATACACAAACATGTAAGGGTGAAATAGTCATTCAGGCAGAGACACTGTATGCAGAATAGTAGAATCAAACCTTGATGGAGTTCAGGTTCATTATGTCAAATTTCGCCTTTTTCTGAATAGCTCTTCGCATGTACTGGATAGCAAACTTCACCTAAAATAACCTCAAAAAGGAAACAATTTTTAAGTGTCATGGAGCTGGGCCCAGCACCCAATCTATCACAACCTTCACCATTGATAGCTTCTTCACTGAGCTAAGAAGAGAGAAGACTTCTATAGGAGTACGACATGCATACTGTCTTTATATGCATGAGAGTCACTTACAGTGAACTTTGGAAGTCGTATCTTGTAGGTATCCACAAGTTCCATCATCAGATCAACTAAATCAGAGAAAGGGCTGTCAAGAACCATTCCAGCGATTGAAGGATCCTCAGCTCCATACATTAAGCTGAAATGAACAGTTTGTATCATCAATGACTGTAACCCTATGGTCCTATAATGATAAGAAAATTAAAGAAGGAAAAAGCTAAAATGCCTTCATGTAGATCAATAAATGGTAAAGTACTGCATAGTAGTAGCTATATGGGTATGTTCCACTCCATAGATGCAACCCTAGTCCCCAGCCCACCTAAACTTCGTCCATGTTAGTGACACATTGTACAGTGACAATCGGTGCTCGGATTTTCCTTTTTTCTCATCTTACTCCCTCAGACATGGCCAACAAGTGAATAATTAGGTGTGATAATACCCTATTAAATTCATGTCGGTTATGTGTCGTACTTAAAATTATCATCCCTGTAAAAATTGCTTGTAAAAGTGGCCTTTCTACTTTCCATTGCCGCCCAAAGCATGCAATCTCTTCATTCTCTCTCATTACAGGTCATTATCCAGTCCTTTAGAATACCAAAACCAAGTAAGCACAGCTTGGTTCACCAAATCTAATGGTGGCAGACTCACCACCATTAGATAAGTGGATCCCATAAATATTTAATGGTGATGAATGTGATGCCTCACTTAATAAGAACATTTTGGTACACTAATTTGAGAAGCATAACACTAGCCTTTTACTTTTTCTCAAAGTGAAACAACAATGCTTTACAGATAAGAAAAATAAGTACAATAAAGTACTACCATTTTTTTTGTAAATCATAGCTTATCAACTTGATTAAGTTACCAATTGCTGGTTTGGTGCAGTTTAGGTGTATAAGTAGTGAGCAGATGATAGCTTACTATGCCCATAATCTGCCAACAATCCAGGACATGTACTTGACTGTTACCAACTTACTACAACTTATGGTGAGTTGATTCCCAAACTATCCTGCGAAGAAGAAAGTGGGAAAGGGGAAGAGCTGATACATCTCTCTCCCTCTCTCTCTCTCTCGCTCTCATAGGGCACTTGAATTTTTGTGATTCAACGAAGATTTCAGATATCAAAATCTTCTAATCTACAAAACAAGCCTGATCCTAGGAAAGCCATCCTAGAAACGTCAAGAAGGCCCTTTCTTTTGGACCATGAATACGGGATAAAGATAGTCAATTTGGCATTCTCATCTGAGACTGTTTCCCGAACACAATTGGTGCTGACCACACTAGGTGCTACCATGGTAGCAAGAGAGGCCAAGCGGTGACAATTGAAAGGTTGTCACTGAGAATTCCTAGTCACACCGCCACAGAGGTCAAATGGCAAGGCTATACATCCTTTTGGCTCCTCACGGTGGCCTTCTTCCCCTGCCAACACCTAGGATGGTACCTCTACCATACCCACCCACAGTGGTGTATCGCTCCTACTGAAACCTAACTGACATTATCATTATATGCAATACTTATACAAAATGGCATGTAAGCAATCCCTCTACTAAAATGAAAAGAACACCCTTAAATCTCAACACAAAGCCAACCAAAGCACACTTGTGCACCTCTCAAATCTGACTTGCACTAACAGCCTACCAGTCATTGAGATTAGCCAGATGACATGAGATATAAATGAAGGTAGAAAGGTAAAATCCTCTTTTTGTTAACGGTGTTGGGGAGTTTCAGACTGGTACAAGTCAGCATTATTATTTGATAACTCGTATACGAAATCATAAATTTGGGAATTCAAAGAGTTAAAAATTAAAATAACATCATTGTTGGATTTCCACGAGGTATCATGGCAATTTATGGCATCATCCTGTCCATTTTCAAACCATACACGCCTACTCCCCACCCCTTACGGTCACAGCAATTTTGGGCAGTATCCTGTCTGTTTCAAACCATACGAACCAACTCCTCCACACCCTACAACCCAAAAGACAGAACAAAAAATTCTCTTGGCTTAAGGCTCTATCCTTTCTTCATGAATTCAGTGGCCAGAGCCAAAAGAAAGAGTGAATTATTCAAAGTGTGGCCGAGTACAACCAAACCACTTGCCCAATATATGAACACAGACAGCGACATTCAAAATCCCCAACGATATGAAAACTAGTATATGACTAAAGCAAATTCAATAAAAAAATCGAAAAAAAAAATTCCTGTCAAGCTAAAATTAAAACGAGAAATATTGGTAAAATTTAAGGTTTCCATCAATTCACACCTCCAATTTTGGTTTCGTAACACGTCATTGCCACCATTATGGCTGTTAACATATTTAAAACCATGATATGGAAACATTTATAATCACCATTTCATCACAAAACCTTTCACTTGTCTTCTATATATGTGGTTGATATAGTCAATTCTTCCTGAAGGTTACAATACGTCATGCAGTGCAAACAACATACAATGCTCCTGTCTTTGGGCTATTGAAAGGAATCTGACCAAACCAGATGCACAGTACAACCCATCCCACATTTCATAATTTTGAATAATTTCCAGAAATTAAGGAGATGAAGGGCTACGCTATATGGATCCCTAGAGGACTCCATCAGTGTTTGTTTTTCATTGAAACAAGAAAGAATAACAAAAAGACAGCAAGCACATGAAGCAAACCTAGTCACAGCGCCCATTGAACGACCCCACAAGCCAATCATAGAAACATTTCCATCTGCTCGCAAATAATCAACCGCAGCTCTCAGATCATCTTTCTGGAAAAATTACCAAAATTTGTCAGCAGCAAAACGAATAGCCAACACTACTAAGTTTGCCATTAACTTTTCAACAAACTAGAAGTCTAGAACCGCCACATTACACACCCATCAGGGAATAAGTATGTCATATTATCTGACACGTGTATTGGACACCAATAGAGCAGACAAATCAAGTTTTATACATTTAATGTAGAGAGTCTCAATATCCTGCTCAGAATTCATGCACTTGCACTAGTGTATATATCACATTGATATACTCATTTATTAATATATTTTTTTATGTACAGCCTTTAGGTTTCAATTAAAGAACAACCTTACAATATTGATTAGAATAAGTTCAATGTATGACCCTTAAGTTTCAATTACAGAAATTTATTAAATTATGCAATCGCACAACATTTAGGATCCAGTTAGTGTTTTATTTTTTTTAATCTGCAAATAAACAAAGAAAATAAAGAATAAAGAAAACACTAACTAGAAACTAAATCTACACTACTAATGTTTTTTCCTACATTACAATCAAAAAACGGTTGCAAGTTGGGTTTTAATTCAGAAGGAAAAGGCGGATTAGGATAATCCTGAGATTAAGTCAAGTTTATTCAAATAAAGACTTGACTGACTTTTTAAATCCAAGAGGATTATGAGAGGATAAATAAAAATTATCTGAACTTCAAAGGATAGCTGACCCAGGGGGAGCCTATCAGAGAAGAGAAATAACAAGGATAAGCTGCCAAATAGGTCAAGGCTTATGTGTGTTATTCAATATACACATGTGACTAAACGAGGTCGACCAATAAAAATAAAAGCCTAAGATGGTTGAAACACTGAAAAATATGACTGAGAGGAATCCGGTTGTATCTCCAGATTCCAAGTGGGCCTAAAGTCCTACATGATTGAGGACCGGCTCCAGATACATACCGGTTTTGCTTAAGAAGTCATGAACACACTCTTTTTCTTGAGAATTCTTGTTCTCTTCGAACCCTGTCTAACTTATGCATTAGAGTGCCTTTGCCCACTTCCACCTTGGTATTAGCAGTTCGTTTGTTTTGCAAGAAGACAAAGAGCAACACAAATCAATCATTCATTCCAGATCCTACTCAATACTCCTCCCTTGGACAGGTGTGTAATTTCGCCCGTACAACAACTTATAAATTTTAATACAAAAATGAAGAGTAAAAAATCAATGACACCCCTTGAATTTGCAAAAATAACACGATAACCTACCGACATTTCAAATATGGAATGAATACTTATAACTTTTAACTAAAAAATTACTTAATTGTCCTCATTTAATGTGTCAAATTTTGTCAAAAATAGCGTAACTACAAAATAAAAAATAAAAACCACGAGAAAGAGAGAGGAACACAATCCACAACCAACCACCCTTTCCCATTTAGCCCTCTCCCTCTCCTTCGCCTTCTCCTTCTCCTTCAAGTTAGTCTTGGTGTAGCAACCTCGCACCCCATGCCAAACCCCAACTCCTTCCCTAATCCCCCTACTCCCAAAAATATCCTTGCCACCAAATCCACAATCGAGAACGTCTCCTCACCCAAACCCAAAACATCCCTTCCCTCCCCCACCCCTAGAACACTCTCTTCCTCCCCACCACCACCAATTCAGCCAGACATAAAACTATCCATTTAGCTTTGATCCAAAGTTATATATTCACTACCAATCCAACCCAAACCTCCAATAACCCATCTGATATTTTTATTTGTATACACACCCACCTACTCAGAAGCTGAAAATTTCATGTAAAATAAGTTTAACATAACGACGAATATTTTCGAAGGTAATGGAGCTTTGCTTCAGTGGAGTTGTCGACATGTGTCTATCGGTGGAATGAAGACATAGATACGATGTAAATGTCCATAGAAGGGGTGTGTATGTTCACATGCAATATTGTGCATGTTTATGTTGGAGTTATAGTGTTGTCATTGCAATTGACTGTGTATGTGTACTCGAGAGTGTAACAATGGGCATTGTTGTAAGTGTGTGTAGTGGAGGGATGAAGACGATGAATGGTGGGTGTCTAGGTATAAGGATATCATTATTTTGGTTAGTAATAATATTAAATAAATGACTAATTTTACTCCAAAGAAAAATAAAAGATAAAATTGGAATGTTACAAATCAATTCATGTCATTTTCTTTCGAATGGACGGGGTCTAAATAATAAGACATTGAAAGTAAGAAGTCGTTGTGCTATAGTTTTAATAGCAGGGGTGGTTGTATTGTCTTAAAAAATGGCTAGGGATGTCATTGATTTTTACCCAAAACAAAATTATTGGCTTAATACAAACATACTAGGAAAACTATAAAAATATTAAAATAGAAGAAACAAATGCAAATGCCACTTTAGCAATTTGGCAAGATTCCAAGATATGCGGTCCCCCAAAGGTTAACTTTTTGAGTTTCATGTTTGTTTATCATTTTAGTCCTCTATGAATTGACTTTGTTTGTGGATTGGTGATTGAAGAAATCATTGGAGCCAACATAGGTGTGATGTTTGATACATTTTCTAATTTCTATTTAAGTATATGCTTTAGAACCTAGTTGTGATTGACAGATTGTGTGGCATTCTCAACTATTCTTTTCCTTTCTTTCTTCTTTTTTAACATGTTCCAATTATCAACTTACAAGATATTTATTCATCATTTAGGTTCTTGTCAAAGTATATATATTTAAGTTACACCTTATTAATAGCTTAAATTTTTAGAGTAGTTGGTTGTTTGACATCGTATCAAGATTGAAATTGTTGAAGTATATCTATAATATAAAACAGGACAGGTTTCAATAAGCTCATCCGACGGTCTCAAATAGACTCATCCAACGACCACCAACATCTCTCTTAAAACCATCCACATTGAATTTCTCCCCTGCCCTAAATCTATCACTTCTCACTTATGTTACATCGTACCTTCAGGCACGATTACCTCTAGTAAATATTTAAATTATGCCTCCCTAACAACTTAAGCTTTAGGAGCAGTTAGTTGTTTAACATTGTATTAGGATTCAAATCACAAAAGGCCTCTTCCCTTACTACACAATACAGACACGTGGATAGACCACCAAAGAGGGTTCACACATAAAGGGGATATTGGATAAATACAAATGTTATACCCTTCTCCATCAACTTATGTTTTAGAGCAAATGGTGATTTAACAATGCTGAAAGCAACCTTCAAAAATATATTTCAAAATTGCCAACTAAACATGTGCATAGATGAAAAATGTTATTGATCACCTATACAACTAGCGCACAACAAAAAATCAGAAAATACATAAAATATACCACTAATACTGATATTTTTTCACAAATCGCACATCACAATTATTAGTTGTATATGAAAGACAGATTCCTAGGAGGATGATAAGGGTTAGCCCTACAATATAATTCTAGTCAGCAAAGAATGTATTTGGCTTAAATAACTCTTTAGAAAATTTGCCACAAAAGATAATACTACAACTATTAGTTTTCAGATATCATGTACTGTAGGAGTATTAGGTTCATAACTCTAATTGGAAAATTACTCAGCCACTTACTTCATTCCACCCTAGAGTGACATGCTCCCCTCCAGAGAGTCCAGATCCGGAGAAATCAAGAGTGAAAACAGTAATGTTTGAAGGCAGTAATATTATAGCAGCTTCACTGGCATCTGCCCTGCACCCACTGGCATGAACATACAAATGGACAGCTTGTAAGGAAAAAAAAAAAGTTCATGAAAGCATGTAGACTAAGTTATTTAACTATAGGCTTCACAGATTCCAGATACGAAGAGTAAAATAGCTTTGGATTTCCAATCTTTGAGAGATTATGAACAGCATTTGTAATCTATATACTTTTCAATCTTTGAGAGAATGCTAGCTACACAAACTATTAAGCTCAATAGTAGAGGACAAAAAAAAACAAATATATATTTTAGAGCATATAAATGGACAGCTTGTTAGTAACTAAAAGTTCAATAGAGAATAAAAACTCAGTTAACTATAGGCTTCACAGATTCCAACAACTATATTAACAAATCATAAATAATGATAAATCTTATATAAGACATTGTACTTTTTTCTTTGCATTCTACTTAATCTATATGGATGGCATTGCTGGAGCCATTAGATTATTGGGAGCTACATCATGCTGTTCGACATATTTTCTTTGTAGGAGTTTATTTAATATGCCAGCGCTAGTCTGGAGGAACCAAGGTATTTAAGGTTATCAAAAATACATTTATATGAGATCGAAGGCATGAGCAACCACCAACTAGAGAACTTTGCATTGAACATCTCCCCCAAGACCACATTCCCGCGCCATTTTCCAGTCTACACTTAGATGTTCTTCCTTCATTTCCCAGTCTACACTTAGATGTTCTTTCTTCATTTCCTTTTCTTTATCATTCCTTATGCTGGTTCTGGCCACAAGAATATGAGACTATGTGAATTTACTCATTAAATGGCATGAGATGATCAACTACGCCAAGAAGTCTGCACAGTATTTCTTTAAACAAAAAGAGTAGAAGAAGAAGCCACAGGTCCAACCGAAGCAGGCTGCCGCATAAAATGGAGTGAATACTGAATCCACACCTAAACAGTTGGCATTGACGCATTGTCCTGTAAACTCTCTCACAGTACGTCAAATAAACATTCTCAATTTACTAATTCTACACAATCTTTAGTACAAGAACAATGGGCAACTGAAGCAAGTGTGAAGGTGTTTTATGTATAGTACAGACCAGGATACAGTTATATAACAAACAAACATAAGAATAAAAACACTTAGCATTTACCATCGAGAACTATCGCAAGGACCCAGTACTTCATGGTTTTAACAGGAGCTACTTCTTTCCAACAATGTATTTCGTCAGGGCAATATAAGCATGCATAAATTTTTATATTACGCATGACTTCACTTTATGCTTCTACAACTTTATTCAACTCATTTCATCAAAGTCTTGTCCCAACATTTTTTCATGTAGGCTACATGAATTATGTTTCATCATTGTCCTCTATTAATTTTGGTCTTTCCTTATCTAAGTGGGGCTATTCCCTCCCCACAAATATTCATTCTCACCCCATTAAAATTTTTATTATCAAACTACTAATTCCACCTCTTTTATAGTCAACCCATTAGTAATTAAGTTCACCTCATGCTATATACACCTCTTTAATAAATAAGTCCACCTTAAATCTTCTCACAATTAGGGTATCATTTATTATTTCATCTCATGCACCCACAAAGCGCTTTTTCAAACCCTAAAGGTACATTTCAATAATCAAGAATGTTAAATCTTTGCTTTGTGAGAGAAACAATCAAACAAATGGAGTTGGAAATAACCATCTCATTAAACATTCTATATTGACTGTATTCTAGACATCATCAGAATGTATACAAGTACATTAACAAGTGCCATAAGAAAAGCTTTCTCCAACTAGGCCTCCTTTCTTTTGTCGTAAAAAATAGCTATCGTCCACATTTCACTCTCATAAAAAGGATGATCTTCCTCATTCTCCACATCATCTTTCTAGGATTCTTTTTCGATGTATGTGCCAAATAGTGTGCTCTCATTATTCAAAAATTGATAATCTCACCGGTGGTATTATGGTTCCACGTCCTCGAGAAAGCCCACCCAGAAAGAAAAGAAATTCAAAGCTAGTATTGATGTGAATTAGATTGGTTCCAATAACCCTTTATTAAACCTCGATACCCAGGCGATAACAACAACTTAGTTATAGCATTGGGAAACTGTAGAGCTCAAAGAAACCCAAAGTAAGTATTGATTACGTCACTAGGTATGCATCATTCGCAAGAAGAACATAGTGGATGAAACCCTAATTGTGAGAAAATATAGGAGAGATTTACTTATTAAAGCAGTGTATATAGCATGGAGTGGACTTAGTTACTAATGGGGTGAGTATAAAAAAAATGGGTTATTAGTTTGATAATAAAAATTTTAATGGAGTAAGAATGGATATTTATGGGATGGAGTCCTACCCTTTACCTTTAGATTACCGTCAACAGTTATCATATCACTCTTTCTCACTGATTGGTATCATAGGTCTTATGTTTACGACCTAACTTGATTCTCCATAAAGTGGTGTAGAGTGTAGAAAATAATGGGCAAATAGACAATACATAGAGAGGTGAAGGTAGCCAAGCCAGCCAAAAAATAGAGAGACAAAAACAAAAAATTACATCTTCAGTCTTGTGCTATTTCCTACTACACAGATGAAGCATTTATATAATTTCATTTTTCAAACTTGGTAAGTTGGTATCATGGCTATCACCTACATAGTTACATGCATTTTGTCTATGCGGATAAAAGTCTGAATAGCTATGCTTTACCCAGGGTAACCTGAGCTCTACTTTCTGGTCGGGAAGAAAGGGTCTGAGGTCGGATTGGACGACATACATCTTGGTTGGGCCCACCACCACTAGAGATTGGACATATATATAATCTTTCTTAAAGAGATTCAACTATATATAGCTAAGCTTCCTGAGGAACCAATGATGCGCCCTCTTATTGAATCCCCAATGGGTTAGAGCAACCTACTCTATAAAGGAAGTACTATCCTAATGAGGATAGAGAAAGTAGGGCGATCTGATGGCTCAATTGAAGACTAGAGGTTGGGCTACACTCAAATCGTCTCAAGAACTTCATCCTGATTTTTGGCAGCTAAGAATAGAAACACTAGATTAACTAGCCTTAGAACATAACATTTTCAGTACAAGGGAAGGGGGAACCAGTTCTATCCTTTAAAATACCATTCATTAGCAGCGGCCTTACCACGCATCATTACCTTTTGAAATGTCTACTAAAAGACCAGCTGAGCATCCAAACTTGAAAACATGTTTTATAATTAAATATTTATTGACTAACCTGTTTCCATGGCAGTATATTACACAGGGTAGAGCTTTCCCTTCGGGTAGGACAATTGGCATGTAGTGGCTACACTGAAGAACATGTCCTCGACTATTTACAACCTGCAGAATATGTAAACGCCTTTAACTTCAATGCCAAAATTGGATACATTTCCCAAGTCCAAACATGAAGGAAGAAAACTTTATTCAATCAAGGATAAGGGAAAAATAATAGTCCCCAGGAAGAAAACAACAATATATACCACCAAGATTGCTGCCACACAAATGAAAGAATCACCATTAGAAATTTTCATCAAATAATGCGGCTTCATTTCTGATAATCAAGTAGTTCAGTAAAAATAGATTATTCTGCACATCATGCACAAACTTGAAATAAAAGACTTATTGTTAACCTAATCTATTAAAATTCAACAGTATATTTAAGAGCATTTTAAACTCTAAACTAATGTACCACAAAAACCAGAGTTATCCATGACCTATTTTTCGCCCCAAAAAAATACATTTGTGACAAGAATGAAGACCTTAGTGAAGATTAATTTTTATTATTAGAACAAAATCATATATTTCAACTTAATATGCAGGAATTGGGATCTTTCCATTTTTTACCTGCTTCACCAAGATTTATACACCACTCCACCAATACGAACAGGGACAAACTGTTTGCTTATTCATTCAATCTAATTTTCCCTCTTTTTCAAGAATTTTCCATGTATGGTTCAGGTCATGAACTATCAGTTGGCAATCATCCAGATCCTGAGCACCAACTGGCTAGGTGTTGAACAAAATATTTTTCAAGTAATTTAAGAATTTTTAAGAAAAACAACCAAAACAGAGGCTCATATCTTAGGAAGTCAAGTTACAAAGAAAATAAGTTTCAATGTAGTGCTAATGACTTACCTCCAAATCCTTCCTTTGAAACCATTTCCCTTTAAGCATGAATTCTTGATCTAACAAATCATTTTTTGGGTTGTATTCAGCTCTGCACCCCAGAAAAGGATAAAAATCATAATCGCTCAGGTTAGGTTTAAGCATAGATAGCAACAATTACTAGGTTAAAGGAGATATCTACATTTGTAACCAAGATCAAATAAAGTGCTGCATACTACCTTCCTTAATATGGATATAAATACATTTTTGTTTGTGAACAATAGGACCACTTCAACAATATTTAACATCAATGCCAATTTCCACAGAAGATTAAATAACTAATTAGAAATGACACTGGGAGACCAGGGGTGTATCTTTCTACAATGTATTTCCATTGTTATGCAATGAAATTTTTTTCTCCTCAAAAGAATACCATAGATCAATATCAGCATATAAAAACAAAATGTATTTTAGCCAACATCAAGTTTATGGGACCTATCATTTTAAATGAACTATTTAACTGACATGGTTCCATTTTCTGGATGAATATATATACACTCGGGCTTCGGAAGTAGATAAAATCACCCAAATAGATCAATTCCCTCAATATCATGAAAACACTTCAATGATTATGGTTTTCTCCAGAAATTGAGAGTTTAAGTAAACAGTTTAATGTTGCTCTAAAGTCTAAACTGCTTTCCTGTTATCAGCTACATTATAACTCATCGTGCAAGAAAGATATTGCAAATAAAAGGTCCAATGCCCATTAAATAAGAAAAATGGCACAGTTTATACTTTATACCC
>CM042194.1:29972290-29992421 GCA_023539305.1 Ilex asprella
AAATAAAATTTAGATATATTTTACTGTGACCACCCTCATTTTTTTTACATTAGATATATATTTTTTAAAATAAAATTTAGACATATTTAATTGTGTCTACTTTATTATTGTGTTATTGTGATGTCCATTAAGATAGATGACTACTTAAATAATAATTAATTTTTAAATAATGTTATTGGATCTAATACATTATGATATTAAATCTAATAGTGAGTCCCTACATTTAATAATGTCTACTATCTATCCAATTGTCACAAACCATTGCGTTCTTACCAGTTAAATTAGGAATTTTTTTTTGCTCAAGATATAAAATTAAATTTTTAATTATATGCAATTACTATTATTCTTAAATTTTTAGACACAAACATGCCGCATTCATTTTTCTAAATTATAGGATTATTTTGTTATTGTATAGAAATAAGCGTCATCATGTAATAAATTACAGGGTAATAAATGAAAGGTTATTATTACTATTTTGTATATAGAAAAAAGTATTTATTGATATCATTGATTTGTAATTCTTTTAAATGATAAAAAATAATCAGATTAAATTGTAAAATGATAAATTGTAAAGTTTTATTTAATTTACTTTTATTTTTTGTTTGTTCATTCCATGCAAATCATTTTTTAACCTTTTATGTTTAATGAATTTTTACACATAATTATCGTAAATATGAATTTATAAACTTTTATGGACAATTGAAAAAAAAATGAAAAATGTTATTTAGATCTAATTTGATGACATAATTCAATGCATCCCTTTGATTGAAAGTAGACTTCATCTAACATTGAAATTTATAATTAGAATAACAGTTACATTGAATTAAGTCTATAGCATTGATAAAAAAACAATTAAAATTTATTGATGTGTCCACCTTAAAGTAATTCTCTGGCTCTGCCCTGGTGGCATATATAAATTTATTAGATAATTTTGTGGGAATTAATGAGGTCTAATAATTAAACAACCCAAGTTAATTTGGTACAAAAATAAAAAGTTTTTGAAATTATAAATAAATGTTTTTTTTTTTTGGTAAGAATGTTAAAACTAACTTATGCGTATCTCGATTAATCTATTTTTTAATCTGATCAAAAATAAATTATCCACTCTAAAATCAAAATATTTATTAAGAATAAATTCCGCGTAACTAGTCCAGAAAATTGCGAAGGAAGTATAAATAATGGTTGGTGTATCTTATGGTAATCAGTAATACCTTCTCTTGGTGACCTCGGAGAGACCAAAAACTATTTTCCTCCACTCAAAGCTGACCCCTATCTGCTAAGGAAAAGCCAACGAACATTTCCACCTCCAAACCATCACCCCTTCTTATTATATCACCTACAACCAATGCAACCACAAGTTACTCCTACTCTCTCTCTATCTCTCTCTGTGCTCTGAAGTTGGAATCTGATTCTCTTTTCAGTTGCTCCTCAGACCCATTTTCCGGCACTTTCCAGGTACATGTGCAGTCCATACATGTTATGCATTCTCCACTGTTCTTGTATTAGAGTGGACAAAAACTTCTTGTGGCTGAACGGTTTGGTGTTCTGATGTATAATGTAACTACTATACATGATGTAGTTAGAGAAAGGGTTGGTGGAGTCTTCACTGTCTCTGACTTTTCTCACAATCTGACTAATACCTATCTCATTACATGTGGATTTGCCTGTGTGTAAGTGTTTTGTTGTTGTTGTTGGTGGTGGTGGTGGTAGGTGGCAGCAGTATTGTGTTTTTGTTTTTTTGTTGGCTCTCGGTTAAAGGTGTCTAGTCAACTTAGGTGTTATTCGACTAATCCCTCCGAGATTGCGAAAATTCGAATTTAAAATGTACGAGTTTACGGTTCTTGCGTGTTTTTTTCTTGTTTTTTCCTTTTTTTTTCTGGTTTTTCATTTTGTAATCTTTTTTTCCCCATATCATTAGCATCACTCAAATGGGTTTTTAAGATGGTGTAACTTCTGAAAAAGAAAGGAAGAAGAGTTTTTCAGATGGTCTAAGGGCCTTAGCAGACTTAGCAGAGGAGGAAAAAAGATGGGTTGAGGGGCCCTTTGGTTCTTTCAAACATGTCTATATGCACTTTTGCAGATAAAACTATCAGGCAACTTGGTCCACTATGAGTAGCTTATTCCATCAAATTATTAGATACAAAGTCAACCGGTTGCAAAATTCATGTCTTTTTATATAATTTATTAGACTATTCTTTCCTCAACTATATTGACAAAAGCTAAACTCAAGGGATGATAATGAAATCAACTTTAAATATATTACAACTTGTATATAAATATAATGCTGTCATGTCACTGGTAGTGATGCAGCCTAATTGGTAAGCAGAGAGGGGGGAAATTTTCAGTACTGTTTGATAATACTTTTATAGTTTTTTTTTTTTTAATTCTTTTCTGGATTTGGTTCCTTCCTCTGAGCTTAATTATAAGTATGGTAGTATACATATGGATGTGTATAAACACTATAAGGTTAGAAAAGATTTGAGCTTATATATGCTTAACTAGAGGATATATTGGAGAGATTATGCACGAGACGTATATTGGTTGTTTGGATTTACTGGAAATAAGATTATGTTTACTTTCCGAAAAAAGAAAAGAAAAGAAGTTTATGATTTTGCATAATCCAAAGAGGGGTTAAGTAAGATTAATTCAGTAAATTTAATTTTAGCACCATTATGGAGATTTTGGTAACAGATTCTGCATGGTGGTTTGTCGTGTTTATGTGATAAAAAAAAATTGTCTACTCTATGTTGCTTTATTTTGAAGCTGATGATTAAATTTTTTATCAGTGTTAGTTTTTTTTTTGTTTTTTTCAGTGAGGAATAGGTGAAAATGGCACAGATCTTGGCTCCTTCTGCACAATGGCAGATGAGATTTACAAAGAACTCAACAGATGCAAGTCCATTGACATCAAAGATGTGGAGTTCTCTATTGGTTAAGCAGAACAAGAAAGGAACAGTTAGAAGCTCTGCTAAATTTAAAGTGCTTGCTGTTAAGTCTGAAAATGGTACTATCAACAGGATGGAGGATCTGCTAAATTTGGACATAACTCCATTCACTGATAAGATCATAGCCGAGTATATTTGGTATGTATTCTTTGGCTTGCGATTTTCAATAACACCAAACAGTTATTGTTGTTTGCAGATATTGGTCCACTTAATTTTTAGGAAAGCTATTAGATAGTTTCTGTGCTAATTGTTACCTTAGTGATGGTAACCAATCTGGTTGTAACTCAGGCGTGACGTTTTCCTTGTTATTTGAACAGGATTGGAGGATCCGGTATTGATTTGCGTAGTAAATCAAGGGTAATGTGATGTGCATGTTATTATTATTATGTACCTTAAATTTGCTACAAGAACAAGATTTTGATATTTTCGACTAAATAAATATTGACATTGTTATTGTGATACAATCGTAAATTTCAGACAATCTCAAAGCCAGTTGAACACCCATCTGAGCTCCCTAAGTGGAACTATGATGGATCAAGTACTGGACAAGCGCCTGGAGAAGATAGCGAAGTGATTCTATAGTAAAATCTCATTCTTTTGTTTATTTTCAGTTTTTTTCTTCTTCTTTTTCTTTCACATCATAATCTTGATTGAATTTTTTTCCAGCCCTCAAGCAATTTTCAAGGACCCTTTTCGTGGTGGTAACAATATCTTGGTGAGTGTAATGTAATTTAACTAACTGGCGATTCCTGATGTTGTAGTTCAATTTGTATTGTAGTTTTAGTTTTATATGTTTATATTGCAATCAAAATATGATAGTATATTGCTATAAAAGACTAACTCGGTTTCTCTTAAATGCCATTTAAAAAGGTAATTTGTGATACATACACACCAGCAGGTGAGCCCATCCCTACGAATAAGCGCCACAGGGCTGCACAGATTTTCAGTGAGCCAAAGGTTGTAGCTGAAGTGCCATGGTAAGTTTTTTTCTTGTTGACTCTTGCTCTATAACTGTATGCCCATACAACTTCTTTGATACCTTGATCTCTATGAGAAAACGTAGTACTTCACACAATGAAGAAGAGTCCCAATATTTGTTGTCTAGGCCAATTCGGCCAGAGAAATAGTTTCCCATGTTTCTTTTCTAATTTTTTTTTTTTTACTGGAACTGCTAATATCTTCTGTAATCCATTCAAACTAGGTATGGCATAGAGCAGGAATACACCTTGCTTCAAACAAATGTGAGATGGCCTTTAGGTTGGCCTGTTGGAGGTTATCCGGGCCCTCAGGTATAGATGTTCTTCCTCTTCAATAGTAATTCTGTTGATAAATGATGAAGCAATGAAGCTGCCAGTACAAAACATTTAATTTTCTTTAAATTTCAGGGTCCTTATTATTGTGCTGCCGGGGCAGACAAATCTTTTGGCCGTGACATATCTGATGCTCACTACAAGGCTTGCTTATATGCTGGGATTAATATTAGTGGCACCAATGGGGAGGTTATGCCTGGCCAGGTTTACTCCTCTTCATTCGCTTTTCTTGTTAAATGTATGAACTTGATAAACATGTCACAGTTATAATGCTAGTCTAGTTAATCACCATCATTGATGATTGTTTTTGCAGTGGGAATTTCAAGTTGGCCCCAGTGTGGGAATTGAAGCTGGAGATCACATCTGGTGTGCTAGATACCTCCTTGAGGTAACTTATCTTCATCTCTCCATGACTTTGTTCATAGAGAATTGACATGAAACTATGATGGCCTTGGATATGAAGTCCTGGGTGAGGTTCTTTTCAGCTCACATCAGGTGACATCTAGATTCTAGCTCATGCTTCTTCAAGTGACCACATCATACGCGTGTTAAGTAACACAAATAGGACAGCCCGATAAATTCTTTAACGTATAAATCATATTCCATGTGTGTGACAGTCGTATAGCATTGCCATATGGGATATATTAATTTTTCGGATTTTTCTGGTGGTGATTTAACAGAGAATAACTGAACAAGCTGGAGTTGTTCTCACACTTGATCCAAAACCAATTGAGGTATTATAAGTACAATTTATACGCAATTTCTCTTCAGTAATGTCGATAGTGATAGTAAAATCTCCCTTCTTTGAGTCGACAGGGTGATTGGAATGGTGCAGGATGCCACACTAATTACAGGTTCACTTGTATTTTCTTCGATAATCACATATTCATGCACCATGAAAGTATATTTGAACTTTATAACTTTTATGCTGGAGAAACATAAAAAAAAATACATATTGCTTGACTAGTCTTTGGGATTGCAGTACAAAGAGTATGAGAGAGGAGGGAGGCTATGAAGTAATAAAGAAGGCAATTCTGAACATGTCCCTTCGCCACAATGAACACATCAGTGCTTATGGAGAAGGAAATGAGAGAAGGTTGACAGGAAAGCACGAAACTGCCAGTATCAACACATTTTCTTGGGTATGCTCTATAACATAGTCAGCACCTGCTTTTTAATGAATCAGAGATTATGTAGGAAACGAATTCTGATGAAATCCCTTCATTTCAACTTTCAGGGTGTTGCTAATCGTGGCTGCTCTATCCGTGTGGGGCGTGAAACTGAGAAGCAAGGCAAAGGTACTACCAATAAAAGCACTGCAAATACCATTTAAATGAAGTCTTTGTCAATTAAGACAAGAAGATGGTTATATGAACTGTAACAAAACCAATCTTGTTGATGACAAAGTTTGCCATAATCAGAATACTAGATCCAAGAATTATACCTGACCCTGTCTATAGCATTTATATAATTGCTGATTGCACTTGCATTAGGGTGGATCAAATAACAATGGATACGACTATTTCAACAGTTAGACCTTTCTTTGATATAGATTCTCTATTCCTAATTGCTGTGGGATGGAAATACCGGAAGAAAAGTAGATAAGGAATAAAAACCTCCCTCTCAGCCTAAGATACTTAAATGGTATAAAAATGCTAATCAAACCTTTATTTATATTAACTTACGTCACCAAAAGGAGAAATATCATTTGAATCTTTGTTATTTTCGTTAGGTTTAAGTCTGGCGCAAATAATATTCTACGACTAACAATTCATTTATTATCAATTCGACCCATTTACTATCTATTATTTGATTGACTAATCCTTTATTTGTGTCTATCCTGTATCGATGATACCACCAATGTGTATTGTTGTGTTAGGTTACTTGGAAGATCGGCGTCCAGCTTCAAACATGGACCCCTATGTTGTGACCTCATTACTTGCTGAAACTACACTACTGTGGGAGCCAACTCTTGAGGCTGAAGCTCTTGCTGCACAGAAATTGTCGTTGAATGTCTAAATATAGTGGAGATAAAGTGGAGGGACTTAAAGAAAATTGATCGGGATCAGTGAGCTCATGTGCAAATCAGAAACTCGTTCTCTTAATTTATGGATGCTTTATTGAAAATCCCATGTAAATAAATGTCTCAAAGTTAGTTGTTCTTCATTCGAAAAAGTGGTTCCTTGGCTGCAAGACATTTTTAGGATCAGGGTGTGTTCATGAAAATCATTGATAGATTATGAACATTTTACTTCAATATTTGCACTTGCATTGATCTTCTGGACTTCTTTCTTTGCCATTTTTATCTGTTTTCTGCAATATAAACAAGTATAGGTAGGACAGGAACCGAAAATTTGATAGGGGAATTGACATATTTGGTGGGATGGTTTAGTATTTCCTCTCTTTCAACCATGCTAAACCAAGTACAAGGACAAGAACAAGAAGTTCAACCTTGGGAGCGAAAGGAAAACCGAGAAGAAAGAAAACCAGGAACGCTTCATCTGCTCCAAACTCCTAAAAACTTTACAATGGCTGCCCTTCGAGAAATGGAAAGAGCTTGTTTTTTTCCTTAATTCTGATTATGGCTTGTCTACCTGGAAATGATATGCATTACAATAAGCGGAGGAATGTAAAATGATATAACATTGTTAAGAGGAATCGAAAGAACTAAATAAAGGAAAAGTTAGTATCAAAGGAAGTTCTGCTCTGCAGATTTGTTCTGTAGGCAAAAAGCCTTTTTCCTATTCTGGAATAATTGAGGACTAGATTTACAACTTGGAAGGGAAAGAGTATTCTTTTCCCCTCCATGAGGCAAACCCAAGTACAAGAGTAAGGAATACCAACCATTTCTTTGAATTGAAGCTACTCCAATTATATGGTAAAAGCAAGAGAATAGAACATACAGTGGAAAAGCCATTTTTAATCATTTCTACCTTATATATATTTCCCTCTTAAAGCCCAAGAAGAATGCAACCAATCAAAATACTACTTTCTTGTTTCTAAGTTATAAGGCCATGGCTTCTGGAGCAGGCAAATCAACAGCATTTATCCTCCTAATTCTCAATCTCTTCCTGTACTTCCTTGTCACTATGATTGCTGCATGGGCTGTAAATCATGGGATTCAACGTGCTCACGAATCAGGTACTTCTATACTGATTTTAGTCGAATCAATTACCAATTTTTTTCTTTTTCCTACAATATCGTCATTTTGAACTTATTCTCCAAACTATGGTAAGTTTCATTAAAAAAAAAAAAGGGTGAATTGAACTAACGCTTTTCAATGGAAAAACGCATGTGCAACATGCGATTTCATGTTGGTTCAACTCATGCTTTCATCAAAACTGTTGTAATTTGAAAAAACAAGCTAGAAATCACGTTATAGGGGAAATAAAGTTCCAAAATTATCGTAGAATAATAAACAAAACTCAATTTTAGTTTGTGAATCGAGCATTAAGCATCAAAATAACTTGGTTAATGTTTTGCTTTGGATTCAACTCAATGTTATCCTCTTGGTTTGTGCAGCATCTGTTTTGTCGGTCCCTGCTCGGATATTTCCCATTTATTTTCCTTTTGGAAACATGGCCACTGGTTTTTTCGTCATCTTCTCACTTATAGCTGGTGTTGTGGGCTTCATCACCTCAGTTACTGGTATCACTAATGTGATCCAATGGAATCTCTCTAACTTACATGCAGCTGCTGCCTCTTCTCTTCTCACTTGGTCACTCACACTACTTGCCATGGGGTGAATAATTCTCTCAATTCTTTGATAAATTTACGGAAAACTATCCAAATTTATAACTTTTTGGGGTTAAATTACAACAAAAAATAATTGTAGGGTTCGATCCTAACGTTTATCATTTATATAAACATTTTATGATTGATCGTAACCCTTTTTGTTGCATCTTAACCTCAAAAAATGTATTGTAACACAAAAACATGGTAAGTTTTAGTATCCAGTCCTTACATTTAATAGTATTTACCTTGCTAAGATTTGAATCACTATACTTGTTCTAAGCTCATGCCACCTTCTTTTTTGTTCCTGCAGATTGGCATGCAAAGAGATTAAAATAGGTTGGACAGATTCAAAATTGGTAAGCTACTTAGAATATTCGTTCCAATTAGAATATTTCAACAAATTTCTCAATGAAAACAAGCGAAAAAATGAAAAACAATAAAAGTTTAGTTGAAATTTGGACGGAATGAATTGGTTGCTTCGATTTATATAACTAAATTAAAACAACTGAAAATTAAACGGGCATTTTAAAATCGGGGTATAATTGAGGGATTATCTATGAGATTTTCCCTGTTACTTTTCTCTTTTGTTGATGGGGGGACAGAGGCACCCTTTCCATATCACAATTTTTTATTGTTTAATCAGAAAGATGCATTAGTCGTAATGCAAGAATATTAAGATTTAATCGAGCTTTAAACTCACAAACAAACGCATACAATCAAAGAATAAACCAAGAACATAAAATAAAGAAAAAACAATAAAGACGGCTACAATACACTCACAAACCCTAATCGCCAAAACAACAGTTTTTATATGTCTTGCGCACCAGACCACAAACACAGGCCCAAAAAATTTTATTCGGGACTTTGCCAAGGACCCCCACGAGACTTGTCCATGGAGCGAAGGCTTAAACCTCAGAAAAATTTTCATTAAGAACCGCGCAACATTATTTTGGGTCGGGTCACCATCCGAATCAATACAAAAAAATTAGACTCCACAAAAAAGCCCAACAAAGAAGGTTACAAAAATGTTTTTCTTTTTTAGGAGAAGAGAGCTCTTCATACATGAACAAATGATTGTTAATGGCAGAAGACTATTTTTATTTTTTTTTTTATTTTTTTTACATTACAGCGGACTCTGGAGACCTTAATGATAATTTTGAGTGGGACACAGTTATTTTGCATGGCTGCTATTCATCTTGGTGTTGAAGACGCCGTCGAGCGGCGAAAGATCGGTGGAGAAAGAGTTTAATTTCTATTCATAATCTCCGTTATTTGATGTACATAAAACATATATCAGTTAAGGAACTCTCGTAAGTCACAAACTCATACAAACATAAAACTATATACATCTTATTTTTATTGGTTCCCACGATGACACAAATACATATCATGTAGGTGTGGATTGCCCTTTATTTTTGTTTTATGTTATGTATGTGTGTGTGTGTGTAAATTGGTTTCCACAGACTGTAAAGGTGCTTTGAAGAAGAATTGGATTGTTGAAAGATGGGTTGTTCTTGTTTGTGTGAACTTGAGAGATTGAATGGATCATATCATTTGATGTTGTATCTTTAACAAGGTAAAATTGTCGATGGTGTCAGTTACGTGTGTGTTAAAATATTGTACGATACAAAATTAGAGATTTTAGATATTTTTTAAGTTATCTGTTTCGTAAATTAGTAGACTTGACTCGATATAATTAATAAACGAATTGAACATAAATAAAGAGAAATTAAAAGAACAATAATACAACACTTACCAGCTTTTTGCACCGTCTCAATTTGGATCATTAGACTAGTAAATTTCATTGACTTTGTTATATTTTCAATAGCTAGAATCATGTCACATCAGATGGTGTTCATATTATTATTGTCAAAAAATTATATAACACGATTTATATACAATACGAAATTAATAGTGAAAACTGTGGGTGAGTTCACATAGTTGTACTTGTTTGAAGATAAGTCCGATAAAAAAACTTATGAGAGGCTAAGTTCATGTTTAAAATTATATATACTGATTTAAGTCTATTTTTTATATCTCAAAAACTCCTCTAACGGTGTTAACTTTGGTCAATTATGAAAAGTCATAGGATAGATATTTGAGATATATATAGCAACAAATTAATCAAATTTTTATGAAATCATATATATCATAAGGTTGGTTTTTTAATATGACCTTGATAATATCCGACATACCACCGAGCATTAGATTAGTTGGTGAGGGACTATTCTAGCTTAACTAAGGTTTTGAATTCGAGTCTTGAAAATACAGCTGCGTTCGGTAGGGAGAGCTTTGCCGACCTTGTGGTCTTTCCGACTTGAATCCAGATTAGTCGGAATTCAAAGTGGTTTTCAGACATCGGATGATTTGAAAAAAAAAAAAAAAGAAGATAATATCGGACATGAAGTGGGCCGGATCGGAAGTCGGTTCCCAAAATTTGGATCCGCCCCATAACGCTTAACTATTCAGTTACCTTCCCGTCTGTCTCTTGTTCTACCCACAACCGCGCCACTTCCAAACAGTCACCCATGTCCATCAAACTCCTCCACACGCACCCGGCAGTGACACTCTTTTCTCTCTCCTTCAAAACGCAGAATTCTTTAGTATTCAAACCCCAATTCAATCCAATCCCAAGACCAAAACACCTCTCACTGACCCACCTCCAAAACCTGAGACCACAACTCAGATGTACAGCAAACGGAGATGTTTCTAATGGAAACTGGGAAAAATGGTTGCCAAGAAACTTTATTTCAGCTGATAAAGTGTTGAGGTTGATCTCTGGTGCAACCTCTAGTCCCATTTGCCAATTCATATCTTCCCCAACTACTTTCTTGCACTCTGTGGACCCCAGAATCAAGTTGGTAAAGTTCAGTTCTTTTTGGGTTTTTGATTGTCTTGCAGTGAAATTTTGACAAATTAGTGAGTTTTACTTCGTGGGTTTTTAGTTTTTATCTTTATTGTTGGTTTGGTTGTTTGGAGAGGTAGGCTTTTTTGGATATGACTCAAACAAAACTCGAAATTATTGGTTTAAAGTTGGCCATTTATTTGACATGATCATTGTGGTGACGAATAATTAACAGGTCAAGTTAGGAATAAAATAAACATGGATAATCAAATTTAAACAGATCAGCACAATTTGTTGGTATTATATGTAATTATCTATCTGATTTTATTGTGTTTTCTATTTCTCGATTAGACATGAAATTTTAGTTTACAGGGGTCTATGGGTAATTTTAGTTTAGAGAGGGAGATTTCTAATCCTAAATTTTTGGTTGATAGATTATGTCTGTCAAGTGTCGACTCAAACAAAACAAGATTAATAAACATGTTGGGTTAGAGTTGACTAATTTTTAACACGAATTGATTAACGTTCGTAGTCATTTTTTAATTTATGGTTTAGTCAATAGGTTTTCACTTCCTTGCTTTCTGTTAAATTGTAGAATTCTAATTCTTTTGAGTTATGATTTTGTAAGAGTGGAATGTGATGAATCAGTAAAAGTGTAAAACAATATATGGTTTGAAGTTTTTCTTCCTTCTACTATGGAGTTATTTGTAATTTATGATGTAACTAATTGGTATTTGAATTCTAGCATTGTTTGGTTGATTAGAAAGGTTGATCAAAGTAAATGAATGCTATGATTAGCATGGTGTATGTTGTTTTGATATTTGATGAAGCTAGCTAGCTGTTGAGGGGTGACAAACCTCTCTCGGTTAGAATAGGCCCAGGCCTTTGAAAAAGAGTTAAGTTGTAGAATGTTTACATAAAAGAAGCCCAAGAACCTCCAGTGAAGTTGAGGAAGGTGTGGGATGTAGTGCACTCAATGATGAGAGAACTGCTTCTGAGGATCCCTGGACACGGTTGTAGGTTATTTCCTATGAGGGGAGGGTAAGCAAACTTGGGCTAACAATGGAGAAGTACTTTATTTTTTAGGTCAGGGTCTGGAAGTAGAAGGAAGGTGATTATTTGACAAAGTATGCTTCAGTCTTGTCCTTTTCTGCTATATGGCAATCTGTATAAAGAAAGGCTTCAGAAAAGGGTGCAGAGTGGAACGACATTGGTTGAAATGCCATCGTGAAGGTTTCTAATGTGGCAACTGTGGATCTTCTAGCCAAGGAGCACCATGTCATGGGGAAATGGTCTGGTAGGCAAGGGATGTCTTTGATTACGTGGGTAAAGGTTGTATGCATAATCTTTGAAATTCTCCCATTCCAATCAAACAAGCCACATGCCTTGGAGTGTATAAGCTAAAGATGACCGGGATACACTGTGGAGATACAGTGGCCCTGCTCTCTAAGCTCAGGAAACTCGGCACCAATGTTTTGCCCACGGTGTCACATCGTTTACATAGTGGAATAAGGGGTGATCAGTATACGGTGACCATTCCAAATAGTGGATGACTGCTATGAGCATTTCACTACAACTTCTCATGTATGAAGTTCTCTAGGTCTGCACTCAGAAGGGTATAGGATAGGAAGAAGCCACTTGAGATGGTCCTGCCATGCTTATGCGTGTAGATTTGGGCTTCAGAAGACCCTACATGTAGGAGGGCGAGAACAGGGGGTAGCATTATGCTGGGTGTGAAGGCTTTATTTTGCATCTGTTTCCGGAGTAGTGTATTGTAATCTTGTGCCATCTCACAATGGGAACTGTAATATATTTGAAGGTGTCTACAGTAAACTATTATGGGGGCTTTGTAATCTCTTTTCCTGTTGTTTTGGTTTGAATTGCTTTATGGCATTATGTAGACTTGCAGAATTAAATCTGCCTCTGAAAGCCATACTTGTTATTAGGACAGGATATAGAGTTTCACTAGGTCATAGGGCAGAGTTCATCTGTGAGCTGATGTATGAGATGAAGAGGCACCAGTGTTTGTAATGCCTTTCCTCCCATTGGATATATTCTCAATTCTATACTGGTTTCTATGTGGAAGAGAAGTTAAATCTGTTTTGTTCTCTCGAGTGTTTATGCTACTATAGTAGTTAGAGTAATAATTGTACAAGTTGAATTGATTTCCTCTTTTCTTTGTTGTTGTTTTTTTTTAACTTGTTATTTGGTTCATGAATTTTGTAGTTTACCTCTGTATGGTCGGGCCTGTTTGTTTTCCTCTTTTAAAGGCCATTATCCTTCCTGGCAAAGTGAAAAACAGAAAATGATATATGAAATGTGTTTGATGAAGGGTTTTGAAAACTATTTCAAAAAAGTTTCTTAAAAAGGGTCTCTTCTTTTGGAGGCAAAAATTTATAAAACTTGGAATCTTTGAAATTTGTAGCATCATCATTTCCATATAATAGTTAAATCGGACGAGGAATTGAATTATTGAGGTGGGGGTCAAGAGTTGTATCATCGTCTCACATTCGTGCATTTTGAATAGATTTTTTCATAAAGTCTAATCTCGGAAGAACTTCGAGTTTGGTAGTCTTTGCATAATAGGAAATGTACAGAAAATGTGCTTCTTCCTTCTTTTTTGCTTAGTGTTGGTTTAACTCAACTATCTAAGTTCTTGATACACAGGCATGGCTCGTTGTCCTTGTTATTATACCAGCAAGGTCACATATTCTTATGCGTTTTGGATTAGTAATATGCCTGGCATTATTATCTATGTGGATTCAACCAACGAAGGTGTGGGTGGTAAGTTTGGCCTTTTAACTTCTTGATTTTTTCTTTATTGTTAATTCAATGGCATTGTTCCTGTGGAAGGATAAACTTTTGGGACTTGGAATCCAATTCATTGTTTTTTTTTTTCAGATTTACATGTCTGTGTTTGCATTCTTCCTTGCTGGGAAATGATACCATACCAAAAAGTTCTTAAAATTTCTTCCCATTTCTTTTGGTTTGAATTTTACATAATAATGTCTTCTCATCTGAAGATTATCAATATGTTCCTACAGTGCTCTCCGATATTGTTGTAGGATCAACTGGGAAGAGTGTCTCTGCTCTCTGGGATTTTGTTTATAATGTTGGGGTTGGGAACAGATGGTGTAACTCCCTTTGTCCAGTCAAGAACCCCACCAGCTTCAATGCTGGGTTTACCAAGTCTTCCAGCATCTTCAGAAGGTTATTCATATTTAATCATGAAGTTAGGGCCATTACAGCTTACAAGAAAGGGCTTATCAGTGGCTAGCACAGCTGCATGCTTAACCTTCACTGTAAGTTGTGTGTAATGCACTCACATTCCACTTTCTGTTATGGTTTGGCAAGAATGTGTTTGGTCACGTGAAAATAAAACACCGACATCATTGTTCTATGTAGCATCTAGAGGCACAAGTCCTTTTATCTAGAATGAAGTGTGGGTTGTAAAGGCAAATGAAGATATGTAGCTGATAAATCATTGAATATTGTAAACTACCCTCCCCTTATGTTTCCAATCCCATTGTAACTTGACATTTTCATCCTGTTACTTTTGCATTGCAAACACAACACTAATTCAGATTTATATAATCAATTGGAAGTAACACTGTGCTAGACATCATTCTGTGAAACTTAAATTATACATTAAATTAGATCAAGTTTCAAATCCATAATATAGTAGTTTCAGGCTGTCTATTTAATTTTCAATCAGTCTTGATCTATCCATGTAGTTACATCTGATATGAAAACTTGAAAATCTTTGGCTTTCTGTTGGAATAATTGGTACCTAAAAACGGTTTGGAATTTTTCCACTTCATTGAAACTCCTAGAATTGCCTAGAAACTTTTTGATTTTGGGTTTACATGATAGTCTCTTCAATCATTTTTTGATGGAGATAAATCCATTAAACAGCATTCTTGAACTTTTTGTTGAAGATCATAAAAAATTTTACTGGCTATTAACTGGTTATTTGGAAAAATTCTTTGTTTTAGATTATGTATTTTTTTTTATCTAGTTTTTGTGATTTTTGGATTATTAGCTAACTAGATACAGATCTAGCTGATCACTAAACAGTTATTTAGACCATGAGAATGCATTGCTGATGTTTAACTACTGTTGCTTTTCTCTAAGAGTTTCGCTAAAGAGGAACAAAGGATGAGGAGCCCATAATCATGGAAATTATACAAAATGGCTCCTCCGGAGTGAACATCTATCTACAGGTCATAGCTAAACAAACATATAAAAAATTTCCATGCCCTATCCTGATAGCAATCCTCATCTTGCATGAATTTGTAACCGGGAAGTGAAAAACTCGGGTAGTTCACTATGATGTGGGTGAGGATTAAAAGTGAAAAGACATTAAGGGTAATCTACACCGAGCTTAGACTTCCCTAAAATCCCTCAACGAAAGCCGAAGACCAAAGTGACGTTGTCTTTTCCAACTCATGACACTGGCGTACATGACACGGAGTAACCCAACGGAAATTTCAGTGAACATAAAATGGCTAATGAGACATGCGATGCCGAAAGTAAACAATTAGACTTTCATTTTTTTTTATTATTTAAACTCTCTCTATGAACTTGACTGTCATAATATTGAAGGGAAAAAATATTAGTAAGTTTTATTGACATTAACCTTTCCTGCATTTTCATCTGTTTGCTTGAATTTAACTAGATTTCTGACTTTCTGTTTTGTGAAAGATATTTCAAAGTGCAAGCCTTTGCCTGACAACCACTACCCCTGAGCAACTTGCATTTGCTCTACAATGGTATATGCTTCCTTTGGCACGATTTGGTGTACCAGTGGCTGAAATTATTCTGACTCTCCTACTGTCATTAAGGTTCATCAATGTGGTATTTGATGAGGTGAGATAGGTTTGAGTTCATAGTATTCGTTTCATTAAATTCGTTTTTTTTTTTTTGCATATGGTTGATCATCTGTAACATTAAGTAGCAGAACATTGTTCTGAAACCTTGAGTTCTTAATTTTTTTAATGACAATTTTACAGGTCCGTAATGTTGCATTGGGGATCTTATCTCGTCGGATTAATTGGCAACAGTTGACTATGTTGGAGACGATTGATAGTAAGCATACAATACAAGTTTATCTCACTTTGGATGTGGATGGCCTTTTTCTTGTTAGGCATATAAGTGCTTTTTATAGGCTTGCATAGTGTATTGTCATGGAGAATTGTTGCTTTCTGTATTCTGAAACACCCGATTAATGACTTTGCAGTTTTCTTTACATATGTTCGTCGGATCTTCAAAAATATTTTTAGCCACGCAGAGCAGATATCTCAGGTTTGACATACTTGCCAGAAATTTTTATTGTTATAGTTTCTCCTTGCTCAAATTTCTCCTCCACCTCTCACGTTCGTGGTTCTTCAAACCCAACAAGAACTCTCTCTGAGTAAGAAAAGACCCTGTGCCAAGGTGTGGTGGCATGGGGAGGAAGGATGGTGTTTTACATAAAAGACTTGCCCAGGAAAGAGAAACCCAAAAGAACTTATAAAATAGTAACTTGCAAATCATCTGTCCTTGTTCCACATAATTTCTTAGTAGAGGCTTGGAGTTTCTTTCTGCTTTCATGCATTTTGAATTATTTTGTGATGTTAGAATTGGAGAATTTAAGTGACTGATAGAAAGCAAGGGGGGGGGGGGGGTTGAAAGAATGGCTGAAGGCCCATTTAACAGTATCGACGGGACTTTCCAATCTACTGTAGTTGTGGATTCAAGCCTCAGGGATTTATGTTGGGTTTTTTTCTCTTTGGTAACTTAATCTCGATTTTCGATTACACCTCTATTCGCAAGCCTTATACAGGGTACATTTTTGTATTCTCTATTTAAACAATTTCTCCCTTTCCCTTGATGGCTGAAGCATCTGAGAATCCAACTGCATCTTAGTGTTTACTGTATCTTCCAAATCTATGTTAAACCACTCTGAAATTGGTTGTGACTTTCTAATGTACATAAATACTATAAGCTTGATTGCTCTTTTTTACAGGCAATGATTATTAGAGGTTTCCGAGGGGACAGCAATGCTCACAAAGTTCATCTCTCCTCGTACTCATCGATGGGGATGGCTAATATCGTTTCCTTGTTGTGCCTCGTCGGCCTTGTGGGTGCTACTACTCTCTCTGAATTCATTCTTATCTAACACCCTATTGTTCATATCCAATCTTGTCGTGGTTATTTCTCCTCATACATACATTATCAGGGAGAAACATTAATTCAAGTTCATTCATTATGCTTATTTATTAATCGTACCAATTTTAGAGTTGTCTCGTGTCGGGTCCGTATTTTGTTTGTGTTGACATGTCAGATTGACACCCCTAGTTGATTGAATGATATAACATTCATTTTAATTTTTTTCGCCGCTAAAAAAATCAATATAACCACACACTCTTCAATGTCAAATAATTTAATTAACTCGGACTTAATCTCTCTCTTTTACCTCACTCTCTTACTTTCTCTTTTTACTTTAATTTTAAATTATATAATCAAATAAAAAATAATTTAAAATATAAATATTATACGATTAATGCTCATTTTCTAGGATTATAAATTATTTTCAGATACGAGTTATTGTTAGTTTTTCGATAATGTAATTTGAATCCACATTTTTTAATGGATTAATAGTACTTTTGATCCCTAAAATATGTATTTTTTGTCAGTTTAATTTTTAATATATTAATTTTATCAATTTAGTTTCTAAGGGTACGTTTGGTTAGTAAGAAAAAAATGATGAAAAGTGAAAGAGATAAAAAATAAAGTAAAAAAAAAAAGTGAAATAAAATTTATTTTTATATATGCATGTGGTTAGTATGAAATACTTCTAAGAAAATTTTAAAACAATTTCATTTCATTGTTTGAAAGAAAAGAAAGTTAGAATAAATTTTTTCTAATTGTCTAAATTATCTTTAATTATTTTAACACGGTCTAAAGAAGAAAAAATATTTTTATTATTCAATTTTTTTAAAAATTGGCTCCTAACCTAATTTAGGGATAAGAATCGACTCGAATGATATCTAGACTAAATTATATGGTTAGTTTAATTTGTACAAAGTTTTTAAAAATTAATAACTAATTGAATATTTTGAGAAAATAAGAATAAAATGAGAAGTTACGTTATTGAACACAACTTTCTTGTTTTTTCTTATTTTTTTTGCAAGAAAAAAAAAGTTAGTTAGATGTGAAAAAAATCTAAGTATGAAAGATTTTTTTTTTATATATATTTTATACTAAACAAACACATGCAAATTTTAAAATTTTATCTTCCTTGTATTTTCTAACATTATATTGCTAAACAAACGAACACTAAAGTATTCAATTCATGTTATTTTAATTTTCACATAGATATATCGTAAAATTTTTGACATAATAATCACGTATTGGGCACGTGATACTGTTTAAAAAAATGGCACATGATTGTTTCTGTTTAAAAATTCAATGGTCCGTCTATATAATGACCAAAATGATATAAATTGAATATTTAAATTAAATCAATAAAATTATATTTTTTAATCATCCATAGGCGCCAAAAGCTCCACGAAAGTGCCCGCCATGGAAGGATTACAAAAAAGGAGGTTTCGCAGCCCAAAGGACACCACCTAGAGTGCTACCAACGACGATGGCAGACCCAAACCTTCCCGGCGATATCATCGCTGATATACTCTCAAGACTTCCGGTCAAATCTCTTTGCCGGTTCAAGTGCGTCTCTAAGCCTTGGCGAACTCAAATCTCCGACCCACAATTCATAAAATTTCATCTTAATCGAAACAAAGGCCACCACCAACAAATCATTCTCTTGTCCGACGATCGATACTACACCGTCGATCACGAAGCAATACTCGAAGGCAACGATGTATCAGCGAAACAATTGAAGTTCCCACGCAATAGAAACCCTAGACATCGTGAAGTAATCTTGGGTTCTTGTAATGGCTTGTTATTGCTTGTTAATGGTCATAATGATCATTTAGTGGTTAATCCATCAACTAGAGAATCGAAGAAATTATACAAATCACCTTTCTTTGTCGAATATGGGTCTGATGTTTATGGGCTTGGTTATGATTCGCACAATGATGATTACAAAGTTGTGAGAATTTCTTATTGTCGTTATTATCATTATTATTCTGGTACTAGTGTCAGTGTGTATTCGCTAAAAACTGATTTGTGGAGAAGGATTGAA
The DNA here is from genome assembly GCA_023539305.1 of Ilex asprella. Taxonomy (NCBI): domain Eukaryota; kingdom Viridiplantae; phylum Streptophyta; class Magnoliopsida; order Aquifoliales; family Aquifoliaceae; genus Ilex; species Ilex asprella. Next base: position 29,991,317 of record CM042194.1, read on the forward strand.
GACTCTCCGTATGACCACAAATTTCTTAAAGAGAAAACTCTGCCGGGTGTTTTTGTGAATGGAGCCCTTCATTGGTTAGCGGGTCGTGATGAAAATGCAGAAGTGCCTATGATAGCTTCGCTGAATATGGTGGATGAGAAATTTCGGGAAGTGCCACCTCCTAGTACCACCGATGGCATTGTCATGCTATATGAGTTGTGTGTTCTCGGAGGTTGTCTTTGTGGACTTGTTCATCGCAGATCTTATGATGATGAGTGGATATTGATGGAGTATAATTATGATGTTTGGATGATGAAGGAGTATGGTGTGAGGGACTCATGGACCAAATTCTCCATAAATGTCTTGGATATGTCTGTGCCAAAAACGTTGTGTTTGTGCAGGAATGGTGAAGTTCTATTAAAGGCGGGAAGGAAGGAACTTGTTCTATTTAATCCAGAAAAGGAAACGTTCAAGGACCTCGTGGTTCATGGCATTCCAGCTAAATTTGAAGCAGGGATTTATGTGGAGACACTTGTCTCACCAAATTGTAGCAGTAACTCTAAGGGCGTCAAAAGATCAAACACATATAGGTAAAAAATTTCTCTCTTTTATTGTTCCATTGTCAGTTTTACTCCTGTTCCTTCTGTTGTTTTATTGTAAAGGGAACCTAGTTATTGGTTGGTTTATATGTAATGATGTGAGAATGTTATCTAACCTGGTTGTGGTTTTTGCTTAACCCTATTGAAGTGCGTAAGGATAAGTTAGAATGGTTCATATAAAACACTTTAATGGTTGTACACAAGAAAGACAACCACCTATACAGTGAGGCAGATTGGACACAATTTTAAGCTATTTCAAGTCTATCTTAGCGTGTCTTTGAAGGAAACCTGACACAATTGTGCTTTATATAGGAAATGTGTGTATGCACAATCCTGTTGGTCATTACCATCATCTATGTGGATGTCTTTTAACAACAATTATATTAATTTGTGTAATGGAAATAATTGAGCTTGCCATATCGTTTGCCCATTAATTTGTGCAAGAATGCTATATTACTATGTTTTAATGGTCTTTAAACTCCTATCTAGGATCAGGTTGAGTAATTTTTATGTCTAGCATTGTATGC
>CM042194.1:29997421-30016253 GCA_023539305.1 Ilex asprella
GAACATTGTAATGCTGAGAAGTGAAAATGCCATTCGTCTAGAAACCAATGTCGAAAAATGTCAACAAAAGTAATTATCAGTCTAGATGAATGCTGAAAATATCAACAAAAGTAATTATCAATTTAAATGCATAGAGTACATAACCGGCCCTTGGAAAATAGCCACAATGATATTCCTTCATAAAGAGTTCATTGCACGAAATTCCTCTAATTATGGGATCTGTCAGCCGTATGCGACTTATTTTGTGTGCAGAGAAAATATTTTCGTCATGTTTATGTTATAATAGAGTAACTACCTCATTACATCAAGTCCTACCGTCAAGGATCTTCATTCATAAACATGATTTTAGAGAGAAAAAGAGATGAGAGAGAGAGAGAGAATTTTGGACAAATAATATGATGTCAAAGGTACATGTTTTTCAATTAGTCTAGATCTAGGTGGTGGTTCTCACTCCTTCGCATGCATAAAAGGGGGTGGGTCGGCAGAGAATTGCAACCTAGAAATACGAAACATAGAACACAGTAAAGTACAAATGCATACAATAGTTATGATTTGCATCAAGTAATCTCTCTAGATACATGGCTGAACTGAAACCCACCAAAAAACTAGCCCTATACACCACTACAATTTTTGAAAATTATAACTAGAGAGATGTCTAACCTGAGAGTCGAGAAATAAAATGAAACCCAGATGATGAAGAGGTCTCTGAAATATGTTCAAGATATTTCTTTAGCTTTGCCAACAAAGATTTCTTCTACCCTCCTGCAAGATCTCAAAGGCAAGTTTGTGTCTTTCGAGAGATGCAACCCCTGCTTCAATATAGTTATGGGCTTCTTCTCTTAAACTCCACAGCATCAAGGCCTTAAAATCTTGACAGCCACCTCCTGAGTCGGCATCTCTTAGAATACCGTACTTCGCATTTTTTGTCCACCGGTGTAAGATGAAGCGTGATGGAAGTTCCCTTATGTTCATTATCTGGAACACCTTCAACGCATGTCTACATAACACCCCTTCAAACTCATACATTTTACAACTGCAACTAACATTAAGATTTGATGCATTAAAGGCAACAGTGTTCCGCTCATCACCATTGCCACACTTCTGCACCAAATATCTACTAATAGCACCTTCAACATTTAGTTTTATTCCGACATAGCTGTAGCAATCCAAAAGCTGTTTCTGAAAAACTTTGAACATTGTGATTGTGTAAAGCCTTCTACACTGGTCTTCAATGGGGTCTTTTGTGTGCAACACTGCTTGCAAGTTAAAAGAGTTAAAATCCTCTTTTCTTTCCTCCTCACGTCGTTGCTCAACAGCTTTCTCATATCGTATGATAAATTCATCTAAGGGTGTTTGAGCAGTCAAAAGCATACCAAAATATGATTTCATGCTTCCATCTATACAAATGCCTGCGAAAAATGTGCCCCTTATATGGAATGGGACCCAACTTTTACGCATTCTGTACATTTCCTTCAACCAATCATTCTCTTTCAAATTGTATTTGTTGACAAGCACATCCCATGCAGAATCAAATTCATTAGCTGTCTGGCTCTGTGAAATGCAAGTTTCATATTCACACTTGAATTCAGCATTCATGGATAGCAGTGAACCCAAATTTTCCTGTTCCTTTGCCATAATTTGCCATGCAGAAAAGCGATGATGTGCCCCAGGAAAAACTTGTGCAATTGCATGTTGAATGGCCTTGTCTTGATCAGCAATTATTGACAGAGGACGATGCCCTGACATTGCCCTAAGCCATGCTTGAAACACCCAAGTAAAGGACACCTCAGATTCATCTCCAATTAAAGCACACCCAAGAAGGACTGGTTGCCTGTGGTGGTTAACACCAATAAATGAAGCCAACGGCACCAAGTGACTACCTCTTCTGTATGCTGTATCAAAAACAATGGCATCTCCAAACTGAGTGCAAGAAAATCGAGACCGGCTATCAGCCCAGAAAACACTTGTGCATTTGCCATCACCCACTTCCACCGCATAAAAGAATCCCATATCTTCTGCTTGCCTGGACTGAAAATACTCAAAAAGCACATTATACCAATTACTACCAATATTTCTTTCTCCGCCTCTTTTGACAAGGCTGAGGCTGCCATTAGTTTCAACTAAATCCACATTTTCCAACCCACTGCTTACTTCCTCTTTGAACCCCTTGGGAGCAGCAGCGGTTCTCCTACATGTATCCACCGGAGAGTCAAGTTCGTGATTGTGTTCTTTTTGCAGACGATCAACTACCCACCTTCCTGATCCTTGACTTTGTATCCTCATATATGCTCCACAGCCAACTCTTGAAGGGTGTTGATGCCCTTCCTTCGAGCACACAAATCTTCTGGATGTTATTGACCCGTCATTTTTTGACCGAAACAATTGACCGATTCGAACTTTGAAACCTGTCCCAGCTGCATATGTGTGGTAAAATTCGTATGCCTCATTAGCAGAACTAAATTCAAGACCTTTTTGTGGTTCACCTCTGGGTTCTACATCCACCTCTTCCCTTTTAAGACGTTTTGCATCAATGACACCAGATGGGCCATCCTCCTCAAGTGATCTAATTCCTGTCCTAGAGGACACCTCAACCGATAATCTAGGAGTTGGAAGGGCTTTCCTTTGTATATGGGGTGGACGAATTTCACCAGGGACTTCAAGCTCATGATTATGTTCCTTCTTGATATTGGATATTACCCACTTCCCAGAATCAGCTTTTTGGACCTTTATGAAAGCTGAACAACCTGTTCTTGAATTAGTCTGAAAACCCTCCTTTGAGCATACGAATCTTCGGGAAACAACTGACCCATCAACTCTCGATCGGTACAGCTGACCAATCCTAATCCTGAATCCTGCCTGGGCTGCATATACATTGTAAAACTCCTGTGCATCATCTGCCGAATCAAACTCTAAGCCCGCATAGGGTTCAAGCTTGGACTCTCTTTCATCCCCCCGATGACCATTATTTTTTAAAACCACTTGACCTGCTGGCTTTGCTCTTACAGTCATGGAGTTCCCAAACACTTCTCTATTCATATCAGTGCCTGAGCAATGCAATAATAACAAAGATTAGGATACTAGAAAGGCAAAAAAGGAAAGAAAAAAAAAAGAGACACCCATAGTAACGGGAATATAAAAACTCTATTCATTCATTAGTTCATAACAGTATCCCTGCGAAACAGATACCATACTGCACATCAGGAAGGGAAACAGTACAAAATCACCCATGATACACAAGGTTTAAAGGAGACAACTAATGCACAAAGTAGATAGAGTGTCATGATTGCACAAAAAGAACAAGTTTTCAAACAACTTCATAGAAAGATTCTATAATTGGTTTGCACTTTCAACTTAATAGAACGAAAACACAAATCCTTACATAGCCAAATTAAACAATCTGCTTGGTACACGTACACCTTAAGCTTCAGGAATTGTTCAACATGATTTCTAGAAATCTAAACATAGTTCTCAGCTCAGGAGTAACAAAAACTAAAAGGGAACTTCTTGAAAACTTTTGAGTGACAACAGTAGTCAATGGTAGACAATTTTTCAAAGACCTTTGAGAATGTTAGAAACAAACAACAAATTATGTGTAGTACCTGTTATATTCGAAAGTACTTCAAGAATGATCGACATACATTTTAAAGCTTTCTTACGGACCAAATGATTTGATTATACACACTCTCACAATGGCAAGATCAAGCTAATGTAAAAGGCATGGATGATTAAGATGATAAAGAAATAAAACCCTTCAGTAGATCTAGTGAGTAAGGAAATTCTTCATATCGTTGCTAGATTTCTGGAGACTCAGTGGTGACCTAGTTTGTGCGAGTTCTAATGGAACTAACCAGATGCTTGTCTGCAATAATGCATTTTACCATGCAGCTTGTTTGCTTTTATAGAAAGCGGTGTTAACTAGCCACAAGATAATGCTCGATTTTTATTTTTGCCAATTTTGTCATACTTACGTGATCTGAAGTGAGAAATCCAGTAAAATTCCATTTATTGCAATGAGTTACAATGTTGATAAGGTTGCAGTGAAGATTCATTGATGCTTACAACCTCAAATGAATGCAAATGACCGTAAAGGGTTTGTTTCTCTTTTGTCGCTTCCATTAATTTTATTATCTTACAACGGTTTCATTTCTTCTACAGCTGTTCAAAACTTACATAGAACAGAATGTATTGATTCTTTCCAGATAATAAAATCAAAAAAATTCCAACTTTCTTCATGCAACTATAATGTTTGAACCTTCTTTTTACTGACCATTGGAACATAGACACGTGACATTGAGTCGTCACAAGGAATCAAATAAAACCTTTAGATATTAACTCCTCTCAAAATCAATGATTAAGTAGCAAATTCCATAAAGACAAAAGTAAACTTGAAAGAAAAACAAACTGGAATAGTATCTAGTTGGTCCCCCCTCCCCCAAATTCAATCAAGCCAAAAGTCACATAAGTTTGAGCTTTTCAAAAGTTCAAACACTTCTCTAAAGTCAGACAGATGAAAACGCCAACGACGTCTTTTCCACATGCTTAGTTCACACTAAGCACCCAATAAAAATTCACAATTGACCATGAATACCTATGAAAATTGCACCTTAGAGTTTGCACGAAACAATCATAATTCTATCTCCTTTATTTAGTTGTTCTCGGGTGATCCATAAATGAAATCAAATTACAATGAATTCCCAAAGACCAAATCATAGATGATAACCAGTGCATGTGCAGGGATGCAAATAAGAGTGAGTGTGTGTGTGAGAGAGAGAGAGAGAGAGAGAGAGGAGTTCAGTCGAGGTCAAGTACACAATTCATCAAAAGACTACTGAATGTATGATATTAAACCGAAAAGTCAGCTAAAAGAAAGTAATTTCAATCCATTACCAACAGTTCTGTTTGCAGATTAAAACCAACGGAAAAATCCAAATTTGATTAGCAACCCAACCCACCAAAACAGCTCCACAAAAAAAAAAAAAAAAAGGAGACAAATACAACTCGCATAAATCGAATAAACAACTAGAACAAACTCAAACCATCAAGATTCAGAATCGAACCTTTAGGGTTTTACATTCGCATATCAGAGAAAAGACCCAGTTAGGGTTTTGAAACCCCAGAAATTCAGGTAATATACACAGAATGCCACTCCTTTAAGCTGTAATCCAACTATTCAAGCCAGTTCTGGAGGCATAAATCGCATGCATTGTGGCCCAAAATTGGCTCATTCCAGACATTTCCTCTGCAATTGTTTGATTTTGGTTGCCCAATAGAATTGAGCGATCGGAATTTGAATGATTTGGCATCAGATTTTGGCGTGGCTCAGGCTTCTCTCTCTCTCTCTCCCTCCTGTGAAGTGAGTGGGTCGCAGTTGAGTGAGGAAGGACGGTCCAGAACTGGACTACGGCACCTACGTTGGTGGATATTGGATACAGTCTGTTCGACTGCGTTTGGACGGTGTGGATTGCCTGTTAGGATCATATACATACGCTTCAATTAGGCCTGTCAATCGGGATCGAGTGAGACAGGATGGTGTGAAGTTTTATTTTAGGAAAAACTTCAGTCACACCTCTTCTAGTTTATCATATTTTCAAAGACATTCCTTCTAATTTCTAAATTTTTAATAACACCCCTTCTAGTTTATATTTAAACATCACTAACACCCCTTACCATTAAAATACTATTTCTAACAAAAAAAATTAATCTAAAATACCAAAAATGCCCCTACATAAATCTCAAATAATTTTTTTACATAAAATTTTATTAAAATTGAAATCGATTAAAATTTATTTTTCTACATATTAAAATTTGAACCAATTAAAATTCGATTGAAGTTGAATAAATTTTATTTTTTTAACGTATTAAAATTTGAACATATTAAAATATATTTTTTACATATTAAAATTTGAGTCGATTTGAACTCTACCCGAGTTGTTAGCGCGATTAAAATTCGCTTTCGAGTCGATTAAAATTTATATTTTTATGTATTAAAATTTAGCTGATTAAAATTGAATACGAGTTGATTAAAATTTGACTTTAATGGATTAAAAATAATTTTTGATTGGCTCAAATAGAATTTTAATTAGCCCAAGTTTTATAGGTAAAAAAATATAATTTTTAATTGACTTAAATTTTAATATGTAAAAAAATAAATTTTAATTAACTTGAATCGAATTTTAATTCACTCAAAAATTTAATACTTAAAAAAAATTAAAAAATATAGGGGGTCTCATTGAAGATATGTTTATCTAGATGAGGTCTTATTGAAGATATATATATTTAGAGGAGGTGTGGTTGAAGTTTATCCTCAAATATATCATGGGCAATTTAATAAATTTGTATTTTAGTTAAAAATTTAAATCTGATAAGGGGTGTCATTGAAGATTCATAAACTAGAGGAGGTGTCTTTGAAGATATGGCAAACTAGAGGGAGTGTGGTTGAAGTTTTTCCTTTATTTTATTAATATTAATAATTTATGGAGCCCACGTGAGGAGAAGATGGTCCCACCTAATAGTACAAGTTTTTTCCTTATTTAGGTTAATTACACTTTATCCCCAAGAAATTTAGATTATATTGCAATCAAATCCCTCTGTTTTCAATTTTAACAATTAGCTCCTATCCATTCACCAGAAAGCTGGTGGTTATTCAAACCCATCTTCTAAATTAAAATCAACACACACAGAAACAACAGAAAGCAAATGAATCAGAGTTAATCACACAGTTGTTCTACTTGGGATTGTGATGAAAATCGAAAAGTGAAGGTTGATTGGGTGGGATTGGATTGGATTGGATTGGAGCTATCTTCGTGGTCGACCGTCGAACTTGTGGAAGTAGCGCTTTGGTGGTGGCTATAGAGGTGATGGTGGACTAGTTACTTCTATCTCATTCGTCGAAGCTTCCGACGAATCTGTAAGTTCAGTTTCAATCTTTCACAACCCACCAATCTTTCCTTACCTATATATGTACACACACAATACTCACCGAAATGTATTAGCATGTGCTGATTGTTTGTATGAATCAGTGAATTGATCATGGCGAGATCACCACCTTCCTTCACAAACCTAATCCTCCGCCGCCCAACTCCTCGTACCATCCAAAACCCTAACTCCCAAATACGAAACATTGGTGCTAGCAACGATGGAACAGAATTCAATCAGCAAAACCAAGACCCAATAAATTCCAATCGGTATGACAATCAAAACTTCATTGAAATTGCCAGAGAGGTTTCGAAAATCATTCGAACCCGACCCAGATGGGAACAGACAATTCTCTCTGATTTTCCCACCATAAATTTTGGGGATCCCCATTTTTTCCGTGAGGTCTTGATGCACCAAAAAAATGTGTTTTTGTCGCTTCGGTTCTATAATTGGGTTAGCTCTCAAAATGGGGTTTTCCCGGATTCATTGCTGTGTAATGAGATTTTTACTGGTCTTGTGGAGGCTAAGGCTGCTAATGCTGCAAAGAATTTTCTTGATTCTACTAAGTTTGGGCCAGAACCGGCTTGTTTGGAGGCTTACATACAATGTTTATGTGGAAATGGGTTGATTGAAGAAGCTATTGATGTGTTTGATCAGTTGAAGAGGATGGGAAAGTGCCCGTCTCTGGTGACTTGGAATTCGGCTTTATTGGGTGCAATTAGAGCTAGACGTACTGGTCTTGTTTGGAAATTGTATGCTGATATGATCGAATGTGGTGTTATAGTGGATGTTGACACAATTGGGTATCTAATTCAAGCATTTTGTATTGAGGAAAAATTTCTCAAAGGTCATGAACTCCTACGGCAAGTTTTGGAAGATGGGCACGTTCCTAGTAAGGTTTCTTTTAATAGATTGATGTCTGGTTTTTGTAAGGATAGGTGTTACAATAAAGTATCTGTACTTCTTCATACAATGATTGCGAAAAATCATGCCCCAGATATATACACTTACCAGGAAATTATACATGGGTTATGCAAGAGAAAAATGAGGCATGAAGGTTTTCGGATTTTTAATGATCTTAAGGATAGAGGGTATGTTCCAGATAGGGTCATGTATACCACAATGATTAATGGTCTTTGTAAAATGAAATGGCTGGGGGATGGGCGGAAGTTGTGGTTTGAGATGATTCAAAAGGGAATCATTCCCAGTGAGTACACATACAATGCACTCATCTCTGGGTTTTGCAAAACTGGTCAATTTAATGAAGCCCGAAAGCTTTATAAGGAGATGTGTGACAGAGGTTACGGCAAGACCACAGTGAGTTACAACACCATGATTAGTGGGCTGTGCTTACACGGAAGAGTAGAAGAAGCTCATGCCTTGTTCAAACAGATGGACGAGAATGGTATCACTCGCGATTTCATCACATACAATTCTCTGGTTCAGGGTTTCTGTAAGGAAGGGAAGATAGTCGAGGGTACAAAGTATTTATATGAACTTCTAGAGCAGGGTTTGCAGCCAACAACTTCCTCTTGTACTGTGCTAATCGAAAAACTTTGCAAGTTGGGGCACATGGATGAAGCAATAACATTGTGGAAAGATATGCAGGATAGGGGTGTGAAGCCAGCGGTGTGTAATAATGATTCGATCCTAATTGGGTTGAGTGAACAAGGATATGTTGCAGAGGGGATTGAATGGTTGGCCACTATGCTAAAGAGTAGGCTCAAACCCCAGAAAGAAACTTTTGAGAGGCTAGTTCAAGTTCTCTCACAAGGAGATAAGTTGGATGATGCTTTACTGGTGTTAGGTTATATGTTTAAAATAGGTTATGCACTCAGTGAATGTGTTTGCCATTCTCTCGTTGATAGACTTTGCAAAGATAATTCTCATCATGTCAAGACATGTATAGGGGATATCCTTCAAAACGGCTGAACCTCCTGAGGAAATCCTGTACTGTCTGTCACTTTCGAATCTGCTCTCTTTTATCATAAGTGGCTTACTGGATTTGGTTTAAAGCGCAGGAGGAAAATGATAACTAAGCAGTTATCTGAAGGTATTAGTCTTTCAAATTTTGTATAGAATAGAGTTTCATATCTGAAATTGGTCATCCAAAACCTTCTAATGCAGTCATGTTGGCTGTACCTCTTTTATATACTAAAAAATAAAAAATGACACATTTATCTTCCACCTCATATACTTTTACACGCAGAACTTTGTACAAGTTGTCAACACACTAATATGGTATGCAAGTACAAGAAGCCCCCACATGGATAACAAACACATTTTCAGAATCTACCTAAATCTAGCCAATAGTTATGCTCAATTTTTAGTTAGATCATTTGCATTGGTGCATTATTGCCTTGTTTGTTCGACGAACTTGCATGTGCCTGGAGTTTCTGTTCCCAAGTACTGGTTTAAAAGTGCATTACATATAAACTTTTGTTGATACAGGTAAACTATCAACATGATATCCTATTGTTTAGGTTATAAAAGTGCCTTCCACATAGGTATGTCTGTACCTTGCATTCATAGTCGCCAAGTTTGTCTCTTACTGTGAAGGATTTTACTAGGAATTTCCTTGATCTAAAATTTTCTTTTTGAAATTATTTTCTGATTTCAAGAATGCAATTTTTTTTTATTAAGTTTGAGGGTCGTTCATTACGTGATTACAGGTTCTTAAGGTGCTTATTGATAATTTTTTTTTAACTATTTTGAAACTTTCATTAACTAATAAAGCTGATCATTGCTGACGAGCCCGAATTTGATTGGGCCGAGCCCAATTTAAATAAACCGAGAAAGTTCAAAGAAGAGTCCAATCAAAATCGGGTTAACTCATCAGAACAAAATCCAAAAGGAACTAAAGAGGTCAACACCCAAAGCCCTACGGCCAATGCCCAAGAGAGGGAGACAACAGCCCCTTGGGTGCCTCCTCCTCTTGGCTCCTCTTGGCTTTGGTACCTCCAATACAAGTCCAAGTTCAAGCCTATTCAAGATAAATTCAAGCTTAAGATGAGGGTCAAGCTCAATCCAACTAAGGGTCTTCTTTCGACTGAATAGGAGTACGAGGGAGAGAATATCGGGATACAGAGATTTATTCCTACCTTAATTATGCTTACCAAAGAGGTTTACTCCTACCAAAATTGTACTTACCAAAATAATGGAAGACTCCTTCCTCACACGTCATCACCTCACCGCCTTGGGGAGCATATACAATGTAAGCCTCTCTGCACATGGATGGGCAAGATGATCATCACCTCCTTAAGACCTCTACACCTTGAGCTCTCTACACACACTACACTTTCTTACAAACGTTGCTCTCTCTCTCTCTCCTAAAATCATTGTAACTCTCCGGAAATCATTATTCATCAATAAAGAACACCAAACCACCGCTGCCATTCCCGAGAATGGAAGTAGGTTATCCGAGACCGAATCATTATAAATCTCTGTGTTAATCTATTGTTTACTGTTTTTACTCTTGATTGTCATTGATTGTTCGTTGATTTTACCTGTTCATATTCTTGACTGTTGGTCTTGCGCGAAATCAATTTTGTGCATCATCAATTACAATCAAGAAGCAAAATATCCCTTAACTCATGGTATGCAGCCTACTCAATTTCTTGGCAGAGAATGGGTTAGTTCAGCTTTGGCTACCCAATGAGCTGCTTTGATGAGCTCGGGATACAAAGGAAAAATGTAGATTTAGTAATCTAGCACATTCTCTGATATCTTCAATTGTAGCTTCTTCAATCTCCAATGGTGGAACACCCTTCTGTAGTGCTTAGAAGAATTACCTCTTGGTTTTCACTTTCAGTACTGCATTCCTTAGCTATATGGATTGGACAAATTAGGCAAGCCTCTCTTACTGTTTCTGCTTCTGCTTCTGCTTCTGCTACAACTGCACGACTTGACACGGCTTTAAAAGATGTTACTTTGCCTTCCAGTAGGTCGGTTTTTTTTTTTTTTTATGCTATTGACAAAAGGAGTGGGGCAAAAGAGAGCGTCCAGATATTATCCCGATAGACTCTCATTGGTGGAATTAGTCCTCTGACCGCACTTGTTATATCTCTCAGGAACGAATGTAGCTAAGCTAGCATAGCGGTCAACCATTAAGTTTCAATGTAGATTCTGAGACTCTAATATCTAACTTCAGAGTGAAAAGTTCGACCGATGCTCTACTGGAGCACCCCACTCGGTGGTGTACGATGCTTTTGTTGTCTCTAAAATAACAACCCCCAAAGCAGCATGTTTGGTGACTTGTAGAAAAGCACCATGGCAATTGATCTTATGCTGCAGGGGGTTTGGAGGTGCCCATGCTGTGGAGCTTGAGTTTCTGTCTGTATTGATAGCGTTGGGGTTTTTTGTTGGCTTCTGTGTGTAAAATATACGCTTCTCTCCATATCTGTTGGACATTCCTTGACTTCTAAATTACCGATGCTGTTGTTCATTCCTTGACTTAAAAGCAGTACATTTTACTATTTTTAATTACATATTCTTAAGGTCCTCTTGGATTACTGAGTAGCAATTATCAGTAAGGGGCTCATGAATGATGGGTTTTCTAAAAGAAGTGAGGCAAAGGAGGGAAGTAAAATGTTTCACTTGAGTATTCATTTTTTAACTTCTTTATGCCTTTCATGTGGTTTATCGAAAATCTCGTCGAACCAGGAAGAGAATTGGTCGAGGTGCACATAAATTGATATGGATACCTTAACCATTGAACCCAAAAAAAAAATCTCTAGCAGCAGTAAAATTGTGGTTTAAGTAAGTATTGGGAAAATGGAATTACTATTTCAGCTGCTAATATTTGGCTAAACTCCTGGTAGTGAATGGTTTGGAGTGATGCAACATAGTGCAGATAGCTGATTCCCATGTCAGATAACTGGTTTACCGATAAAAAAAATTGAAGAGTAAAAAATGTCGAAACGTCGAAATATTTTCGTTTGAATGAGAATAGAAATAAATTGTTGATTGATTATCAAAATTTTTATATTTTAACTAATATTTTGGTATATTTTGACCAAAATATCATAAATAAATTATAATTATAATTATATTTTCATCTTCTTTCCAAAATAATTTCTTAATGTTTTCATTTCCTAACTAATAGAAACAATGAGCGGAATATGTTGACAGATTTAAATTTTGTTTTGAAATAGTTAAAAAAAAATTATTTTCAAAAAGATTAAAATGAATTTGTGATGAAATCAAAAATTTAATATTTAAATGTGATTTATAATATTTTAAATTGTTTCGTAATATTTTTGACATATTTACATAATTGTTTTGATATATTTTAACTAATATTTTTTTAAAATAATTTTAATTTTATTTTATTTTATTTTTAAAACGCGTCAAAAATTTAATATTGTTTTGATGGTGACTCTTCTTCGTAAAGTCGCCACACGGAAATTTCTAAGCAAAATCCCAACCAATGCGAAATTACGAGAACACCCCCGAGCCTACGTCAACCACGACGTCCCTAAACCAACCAAGCTCTTTCGGTCATCTTTCTAATCGCTACTTTTCTCTCCTAGTTTCTTCACAGGCAGAGAGAGAGAGAGAAGATCGAAGATGAAGGGGTTCACGAGCGTGAGTACGAAGGGAGACATAGAGGAGGGGACTCTGTACCCTGGTATAGGGTACGGAGAGAACCAACTCCGTTGGGGTTTCATTCGCAAGGTCTACGGAATCCTTGCCGCCCAGATCGTCCTCACCACCGCCGTCTCCTCCGTCACCGTCCTATATTCACCCATCAATGACCTCCTCAGGGGAAATTCCGGCCTCTTGCTCTTCCTCCTCTTCTTACCCTTCCTCTGTAAGCCCTAAAAATTTCAATTCTATACATACACACGCACATCCACTTCTTGAATTTATCAAAATTTGCACAATTTTCTTACCCTTCGTCTAGGATTAGATCCACCATCATTTACCTACAGCAATTCGTGTGTGTGTGTTTATCGATTGCTTTGTGTGTTTTCTTTGGGAATTAGAAGTGTGGGGTTGATATGTTTGATAATTTCAATGGTTTGATACGAACGTGGGTTCAGATCGGTGTATGTCTCATGTGTACCTATATATATATTTGGATTATCATGTGTGTTTTTGTTAATTAAAATTAGAGAAAGAGATATTTGGGGATTTTGACTACTAAATTACTTTGTCGTTCTAGCGTTGTGTGTGTGTGTGTGTTTATTGTTAATTGCTGGAGAATTGAGGGTCGAGTTTATAAACCATTTCAAAAAAAAATTGCTAATGTATTCTTTATGTTTCTGTACACGGATTAGTCTCTTTCGCTGAATATTAAAATCAATTTGTGCCTCTTTTTGGGTATATTCTGCTTTCTGTTGAATGTCAATCTATGTTGTTACAACTGGAAATTATGTATCATCTTCATCATATCTGCACTTGTTGAATGGGTCTTGTATTATGATCCTTTGAGACTTACGGCCTTACTGCTGTTTACCTTTGTTTAGCTCTCGATATGTGATCTGCAATGCTTGTGTTAATTGTCTACGCTGTCCAAATAAGTGCAAAGAAGCCTTCTAATTGATTGCATATTGTGGTGTAAGGTCTCAATGAGGATAATGAATAATTCTAGAGTAATTCAGACGACTACTATTAGAAATCTGTGTCTCATTCATTTTTGTTATTTTCTGCATTGTTTTCAAATATTTACATGCTAGCACTTTCTTGTTATGATCACAAATCATCTGCAGTGTTGTGGCCCTTGCACATTTATCAGCAAAAGCACCCACTGAATTTGGTTTTCCTTGGACTCTTTACCGTGTCCCTGAGTCTAACTGTTGGCGTGAGCTGTGCCAATACAGAAGGTTGGTAGTTCTTTGTTCACCTCCATATGTTCATGTGATGTTTTCCCTGCGCAGAGTTTGTAAATTTGCTTGTTGATATCTTTTTGTATTTGGAATAAACAGGAAGAATTGTGCTCGAAGCTTTGATTTTGACATCAGCTGTGGTTGCATCTCTGACTGGATACACATTCTGGGCTTCTAAGAAGGGCAAGGACTTCAGCTATCTGGGACCAATCTTGTTCACCAGCCTCGTGGTGCTCTTCTTGACTGGGTTTATTCAGGTTGTATTCCCCTTTTTTTCCCGTATTCTTTTTGGCTGTGAAGATACAAACACCCACTGTCACACACACCTAATTTTATAATGGGATATGAATCTGACCTGTTATTGCCTTCAATACTATGCAGATGTTCTTCCCACTTGGATCTACATCTGTTGCCATCTACAGTGGAATCGGTGCTATTATTTTCTCTGGCTATATCGTTTATGATACAGACAACCTGATTAAGCGATTTACATATGATGAGTACATTTGGGCATCAGTCACCCTCTATCTGGATATTCTGAACCTCTTTCTTACCATTATGCGGATGTTGAGATCATCAGACAATTAGAAGCATGATGTACTTAATCCATCGGATGATGATCTGTTTACCTTATCCTCTACAAGTATAAAGACAAATCATTTTGCTTAGTACTTATTTTCTTTACTGGTAAATAGGCTGTTGCTACTCACCCACTGAGTCTTTATGTTTTCTTCGATTGTGGGTTCGTTTGATAAACATCTTTGAAAGTCAATGAAGATTGGCCGGACATGTGTGGTTGTTATTCTTCTGTATATTGGTGTCCACTGGTTTTCCTTTTCGTTCAATGTTATCTTTCATTCCTTATGCCTAAAATCTGAGGGCTTCATAGCTACCAGATACCCAGAGTACCAAACTTTACAAAGCTGCAACCTCTTGATTTCTCATGCTATGCCTTGTGAATTACCTGAATAAGGTACATCCAGCAACAGTTGTGTATACAGGAGTTAACTGGTACAGTCTGGTAGATTCGAATTTTTACTGAGCCAGAATAATATCTGTTATTGAGTAAACTAGTTTTGTAGGCTCAATATATATTTGAATCCTCTCCATTATGTCTTCTCTTGATTTTCTTCAAGGAATATTAGACAACTTATTTTATGCAATTGGATCTCTTGCCATTATACAGTGGCTTGGGTCGATGATCTATTGCTTAAAAAGTCGAAGAAAAATGCATTAAATGAAATCTAGATCTTCTTCATATATTGTTTGAGAAATATTTGGGTGACGTTTTCACATGAAGTATAGTTCGACCAAGGAAATTATGAATTCAACTTGATCAGGATTCTCTACTTTGTAAAACTTGGCATATGAAATTTTTTCCAAGTTGGTAGATTCCCCCCCCCTCCCTCCCCCCACACCCAAAAAAATAAAATTAAATAAAATTAAAAAACCCCACAAAATTCTTTCAATGCTACTAAAATCAACTGAGTTTGGGTACAATGCAAGGCAGCTTAATAATCCTCTGTTTAGGTGGTTAAGCAACATCATCTAGTGCTGATTGTGACTTCCTAACTTGCAAGGCTTGTGCTTACAATTTTTTATGATTCTCTTGTTGAAAGATCACCTATCAGGAATTTAAGTGGGACCAACTATATTTTATCTTATTAATATATCGATAGCGATCTACCAAGAAGGCAAATGAAAGAAAAAGTATTGAAAGCAATCTGAGTCCAAATCAAAACCATTGTATCGAGCCTTCCTAGACCTTCATCCCATACATTTTTCCTCCATCTTCGGTACATAACCCATCATAAATTCAAGTGAGATCTACCATAATATAAAATGGAGTCTCCAACACGGTGGATGATTTAACAAATGAAAACACGAACTGTAGGAACCTAGGAGGTTGTAAGTAGAGTTCGAAACTGAGGATATATCAACAGATTGGAGACATAGGAATTTAAAGAATGATGGTCTGAAACATGAGAAGGGTAGGGAGCACCTATAAACAACAAATTGTAGAGGAAGAACTGCTGCATCTGAAAACATAACTCGCAGTGAAAATTAACCAAAGGGAGGATCTTATAAGGCAGCATAGTTCTGTCAACACATAAATATGCATCAAATCCAATGCGTTAGAACTTGTGAATGTGCATCCACGATATCAATTTTTTCAACGGGATACACATTTTCTGTTTTCTTTTGATGAATGATGGAGGATGAAGATGGGAGCCAACCAACTTATTTCTCCGGTCTATGATAGGAGTCTTGCGTATTGAGTACAAACTTTCAAGGGTGAAGCAAAAGAATAACTTGCTACAACCTGCAGATGAATTCATCGTAGACATAATATCAAGGATCATAGAACCTAGGCATACCAAAACATCCCCATTCACGAAAGCTCACAACCCCTTGATGGCACAAATTATCATTAGTAGAGCAAAAAGACCACTTATTTGTTGAGGTTGAGGATAAAAATGAGGAATAATAAGCAACAGCCATTTAGAAAACGATAAGATGAGACGAGATCCAAAGTATTTGAATATGGCAGAAAGCAGTAGCATGGTTTACAAAATCAAGCTAACAAAATTATCCTCGAAAAAAAGTATGTGGAGCACAGTATTAGACCTGATGACTTATCAGCAACAATAAAGAACACAAGAAAACATATATTCTTCTGTTTTAGAATATTCGAGAAAAATCAATGCATACATAACATAGTTAGCACACAGTTGGGGGACAAATGAGTTTGTCATAAGAGGCATTTAACGAAGAAAATGAGATCACAGCGTGTCTGTGATGACTTGAACTTTGATTTAAAGATAGTAAGATACAAAGACACTATATACGCAATGAAGAAAAATACCACCATCACAATATGAAGTATACAATTCGAATATATGTCATCATAAAGAGTTGCTGACAAATTAAATGACAATGTGCATCATCTTGAGAATGTAGTCATGACCGTGTCTTAACAGGCTCATCATCATCCTCAATATCCCAGGTCAGATCTTCCTCTTCATCTGCAGCACTCAACCGCTGTCGCAAATCAGCTCTATTTGGGCTCCCACGTGCAGTCACATCCACCTTGCTCTCATCACCGCTCCCAATATCTTCAATCTCATCCCAGCCAAGATCTTCTTCCTCGTGCGATGATGGTTGGCTTGAAACAACGGAAAAATCACTATTATCATTCTTCCCTTCTGAACTCACTTTCTCCACAGATTTCAGCCCCAATTTATCATCACTCAAATCAAACTCCACCAATTTCGCTTCTAACTCCCCTTTCTCATCAACACCACAATCACCTTTTGATTGAGAAACACCCCCTTTATCCTCATTTCCTCTTTCCAAACCCACCTCATCATTTTCACCTGCAGACTTCCAAATATTCTTTTCCACCAAATCCTCTTCTACAATTTCTCTTTCCGAAACAATGTTTAACTTAGAACCACCACTCTCTTCACCATACTCATCATCATCGACATCCCAACTCAACTCTTCCTCTTCTTCCCCAGAAACCGCTCTCTTCACAAGCTTAGCTCTTGCCTCCTCCGCTTTCTTTACCCTATAGACCCTGTAAAAATACCTTCCCCAAAAGGTTTCTTTATCAACTTGACTCGGCACAACCTCATTATAAATCTCCCCAATCACCTTATTTTCCTCGATCAAATCCTCAATTTCCCCAGTTTGTTCCTCTAATTTAAATGCCATTTTCCACTCATTATAATCCTCCAAATCCTCTGCTTCCTCGCAATACGTTTTCAAATCACATTGAATGGCACGAATTGTAGCATCTACTCTACTATATGGTTTTGCATTTGAACCCAAATTAACATCATTTTTGTCAGAATCATACAATTCAGTATCGGAATCATTGTCAAGAATCGAACTTTTACCTTGAACAATGATTTCTGAGACGGTGGAGCCGATGTTGTCGATGGCTTGGCCGACGGACTCAAGCGACTCTTGAGCGGCAGCTGCACCGGTCTCGAGACGAGCCGGTAGGTCCTTTACGGCTCGGCTGGCGGCTTCGCGGATCGTCAGTGTCTCCTTCTTCAATCCGGAGCTGAAGTCTTCGAGATCGCGACGGTAGGTTTCGATTACGGACTCGGATTTCGTGGCTATGGTTTTGAATAAGGTGGAACCGAAGGTCCAGGCATTGGTGATGCTTGAAACATCGGGAGTAGACTGGTTTGACGATGGCGATGAGGGTTTTGGGTCCTCTGATTGTGAATTTGAAGATGAAGATATAGTATTTTGTGAATCGGAAAGCTCGAGATCTTCTGCGAAGACTGATTTGAAAAAGTCCATGGAATAAATTTGGAAATTAGAGTGTGTGTAGAGCGAGAGAGCGAGAGAGAGAGTGGATCTACATATACATCTATTCAGTAGCAGGAGAGAGAGGAGAGGAGAAGAGAAAGAAACAAAGGGGGGGGGGGGGTTTATAATAGGAAGAGGCAATGGATGTGTGCTTATTTGTGTAAATTGCACCTTTAGTCCCTAAGAATTGGCCCTTGTTGGACTTTAATGTCTAAAAGTTTAGGTCCTGTTTAGTTGCCTCTCAAAAATAATATTCAAAAATTATTTTTTAGAACAATTTTAGAAAATCATTTTTTATATCTATAATATAAAACAGAGCGGGGCTTCAACAAGCCGATCGGACGGCCACGATAAATTTCATCCAACGGTCTCGATCCTGCCATTTCTCCCTAAAATTAATCATTTTTCACCCATACATTTTTTCAAAAATCTGACTTGTCAATCACAAAATCTGTCAGCCTCACCCACTACACTGTCTCGGTACAACGCCAAAAATGGCCCAGCAACACTGCCCTTTCTCTCTCCCTTTCTGTATCTCTCTCCCTCTCTGTTTCTCTCTCCCTCTGTTTCTTCTTACCAGCAACGCCACCACTGCCGAGGTCCCTCGGTTTCTTCTTACCACCACCACCGCCGAAGTCAGCAACACCAGGTATGCCTCATCTGCCTACCCCGCCCCTTCTCTGCCCTCTTCTACACACTCATCACCCACACTCACCCACACACAAATCGCACCCACTCACCCACACACAAATCGCACCCAC
>CM042194.1:30027691-30053533 GCA_023539305.1 Ilex asprella
CCACTAAAATGCGCAGTGAGGGTCATATCGTCATTACAGTTGCGTCATCAGGAATTGCTTCGTTGTTGTTGTTAGGCGGTCGAACAGCTCATTCTACATTCTGCATTCCATTTGATATCATAGAAAGCTCAGTATGTGGTTTCAGCAAACAGTCACCGCATGGGGAATTATTTAGGGAGGCTCGCTTGATAATATGGGATGAGGTTCCCATGCAGCATAGACATGGTGTTGAGGCAGTTGATCGCACACTCCGCGACGTTCGTGGTGATAATCGACCATTCGGCGGTATCACGATCGTGCTTGGCGGGGATTTTCGTCAAATATTACCGGTGATACCTAAGGGTGGGCGAGAAGAAATTGTTGGTGCATCTTTAAGACGTTCTGCAATGTGGGCAAGTGTATGCGTATTGACTTTGAACATAAACATGCGTCTGAATAGTAATCATCCTGCAAATTCAAGCCACGCATCCTTCTTAGAAGAGGTGATTTATATTATACATTAATTTATATATAACCGTCTAATTATTTATTTGCATGTACTGACTAGATTCACATAATACTTAGATTGGGATCAGCACGCAGGATACTGTGGAACTTCCTCCAACAATACACAGGTGTCGTACCCTGCACGAACTTATTTCTAGAGTTTATCCAAACCTAGATGTGCTCAGTGCGGTAACGCCATCCTACTTAACTGAGCGCACAATTCTTTCTGCTCGGAATGATGATGTTTGTTCTATCAATGATGTTGCTCTACAAATATACCCTGGCGAGACGTATACCTACTTGGCAGCTGACAAGGTGGCAGATGGGGACGAACTCTGTCGTTCTACCACTAATCAATATCCAAGTGAGTTTCTGAATTCCCTTAACCCGTCCGGTTTACCGCCTTTTAAGTTGGAGTTAAAGGTCGGGTGCCCTATAATTTTGTTGAGGAATATAGCTCCAAAAGATGACCTCTGTAACGGGACCAGACTAATGGTTGTGAAGTGCGCATCGCGAGTCATTGAGACAAAAATTCTAACTGGTGACAAATCTGAGAATTTGTGTTTCATCCCGCGGATCTCACTATCACCGTCGTCTAAAGATTTACCATTTCAATTGACTAGACGTCAATTCCCAGTACGCTTAACATATGCGATGACAATCAACAAGTCACAGGGCCAGTCAGTGAAGTTTGTTGGCGTAGATCTGCGCTCCCCAGTATTCAGCCACGGTCACCTATATGTGGCCATGTCTAGATGTACGTCGGCTGATCACATAACTGTCCTTCTACCTCCTAATGGATCAGCTACCACGACAAATATCGTATATCCAGAGGTGTTGTTGGACTCGGTGTAAATATTACTACAGGTATAGGTTCATAACTTTTGTTATAGTTTTATTAGCTTTTTTCACACATGTATGATGATATATGTTTGTTTTTCGAATTCATTAGCATCTGTGTTCAATGATTAAATTATTTTCCATTTCTCTACTTCTCATTCTAAAACACAACACACACGTAATACATGCACAAACGCACCCGCAACTGCAACTAATCAACCACTCGCACATCGAACTCACACACCGCTAAATTACTCTCAATAAAGATTTATGACATGTTTGTTGAAATGTTACATAGTAATATTATGTGCTCTTTCCCTCCTACACCACGCCCAAGTCGATAGTCCCTAGATTAAACATGTCTGTTTGGTACAGGTTGAGAGCGGTCAGAGGAACGTATAATGATGGGCCTTAATTTTGAATGATTATGGATATTGAGCTTAAGATCTTAGTAGAGCTTTTTTTATTATTGCAAAACTAATTTTTCAACTTCGTTAGGTGGATTGCTTTATGGAAGGCCGCGTACAGGTTTGTGGAAGGTTATAAATTTTGTGGAAAGTTTGTTTAATTGATAAGTTTTTACAAATTAGTTAGGTCATAGTGATCGTAATGTCGTTGTTTGCTTTGATTATTGGCTGACGTTTGTGCTGGTCTAAGTAAATAATCAACGTTTGTGGTGGTCCCGTGACCAATGTCAGTGGAGCATTTGTATAAGGTAAAAGAGTAGAGACTTAGTTTAGATAAATTTGGTTTAATGGTGTTGGGTTGTTTATCTATTTGAATTGTCGTGTTTAGTTAGATTCTTGAATGGATGGTTTGATTGTGCTTCTTAATTATGATGATAGTTTTGTTTTGGTGGTTTGGATAAATGATTGTGGTTTGGATAAATGATTGAGGTGATAAATGAACAGGTTTAAATTTTTTTTGGCTTCTATTTTTAAAGGAAACTCTGCCTAAATTTCTTGAAATTAGTAGGGACTAGCTTGATGTGGTTTTCTCCATTTTTTATCTTTGAGCTCAATTTGTTTATGTTGATGTTAAATTTAAAACGAATACATTATGCGTCTTAAAAGTATCAAAAAATCCGCCCAAAAAAAACCTCCAGTTGTATTGAATCAAACAATGAGAGATGATGATATAAATGAAACCTTTCTTACTTGACAGTATTCTATTTTTTGACGAATTTTGTTTCTTGTATTTGCAGCCATATTAGTGTACTAACCACCACTACAAACTCTCAACATAGCAAAATGAATGATCTCACCATTTTTGGTCGTGTAAGTTTAAACATCTTCTTTTTATTTTTATTTTTATTTTGGCACCGCAAAATATTCACAAAATTTATTTCACGCTTCTTTTTACAGATTGATAAAGACTTAGAGGAAACTGTAAGATGAGTTTCATATCACTCATATTCTTAATAATTTTTTCTCATATGGTTTGTGTTCATTTATTTTATGAATGCATATTCATGTATAGGTTCAATTGCTCAACAAAAATAATGTTGGTGTTGTGATACATGACGAACGCGAACTCAATTGTATCCTCATTTCTGAGGTAGTGTCATGACACATCAGTTTATTTATAGATTATATTTTTTTTTCTAGATAATATCTAATGATTCACTTATCTATACTTTCTAAAAGGCAAAGGAAAGAGCAGTCGTAATTGCAAATACAAAGTGCAAAAGAAAAGAAATATCAACCTCTTCTGACAAAGAAAAGGTAAGTACTTCTTGCCAAGTGGTATTACATTGCTAACATTTTAACAATGTTATTTTATTGATCAAATTTTTATTTTTGTTATTTCATCTATAGAATTGGGATGAAGCAGTGCAAGAGTTAAAACGACTAAATGCAACCCATCTTTTTCGATGGGGTTGTTTGAATAAGGTAACTAAATTTATTTTTTATAGTTTATTTTAGATGCTCAAGTTTATAATTTTAAAATTACTGTCGTGTACTAATTTTAACTGTTTTTGTAAATGCTAGATTGTTGTTCATTCTCCCAGTTGGAAGCTACGAATTTGGATTGATACAATTACATTCAAGACTGTGATGGAGAATTTGTTAAAGAATGACTCATTTTACAACAATTAAATGATTCATGTTCTTATTTCTTGTGTAATAATTTACGATTTTAATTTGTCTTTCTCACTTTATTGTGAGTTAAGTTAGGTATTTTTGGTTATGCTCCTTGAATTATTTGCTTGATCTGTTGAATTTGTGGATGTTTGTATGTGTATGGGTTGGATTCTCATGAGCTTTTGGAGGTTGTATGTGATTATAGCTACATAAACAGCTTTTTGTTATTTTGTTCATCTTACAGTTTTGTATGTTTGATTTTGGGGGATTGTAATGTTTGTTTTTTAGTTATGTATACAGGTTTACATTTCCATGATCTCCTATTTTTAAAGGATATTTTGTCAAAATTTTTCAAAAATAGCGGGTTATTATTAGATTGATGATGTAACTTTCTTTAATTATTTTGCAAAAAATAGCTGAAATTCTGTTTTTTCTTTTGCATTATAAGATTTGAACGATCATGTGAAATTGTTTATTGTTTTGGCTGTTTTGTTCATCTTTTAGATTTGTATACTTTTTTTATCAAATTAACTGGTTGGTTTACATTGCACCGTGCCTTCAGGCACGGGTTATCCCTAGTTATTATTATATGGCATAACTTATTTTGTTATATAATCTTAAAAACAGTTATACAAAATAAAAAATAAAAAAATTTATTTTAACAATAATACATAAAACAATGAAAACAAAAATATGGATATAGTGGATGTGTTGTCGTTGGTGGTGGGAGTGTGGCGATGGTGAGGGTGTAGTGGTGGTGGAGTTGGTGGAACAGTCGTGGTGCGAGTAATAGTATTCTTTAAATTATAGAAAGTTTTATTTTCAAAAATACACAAAACAATTTTAACTTATTCTTTAAATTTATCTAATTTTTGTTCTCAATTTAAAAAAAAAAACAAAAACAAAAAACAACTGCCGAAACAATTTTTCTTCCGAAAACTGTTTTTGAAAATAAAAATTAATTTTTTACCATACAACTAAACATGAACTTAATTTTTTTAAACGCAATCTTCGACATTCACACAATTGACCAATTTGGGTCCCACCCATAGCTATCGTCTCAATAAGTGACGAAAAATAATTGGTGAAGGACTCTTGAGGATAACAGGGATTCCACCATGCTCTCCTGCCCCTTTACCGTTCTCGGGTGCCCTTCATATGTTGTTTTCCGTCACTTACTTAGAAAGATATCAGGGTTAAGAACCCCGATGGTCAAATATGTAAACATCGAGCATTAAATTGAAAAAAATTATAATTTTATGGACCAAAATTCAACCAAAGGCAAACCTCAAGGATCAAAAGTGCATTAGCCTATTTTATTACTGAAAAATACAAGAACAGTTTTTTTTGTTGTTGAGGGATGGTTAAGACAAACACATGGCACCAAACAAAATTTTTAGTCCAAATCTTTCTCAAACTGGTTGGATTTGAATTCGTTGTAGTACTTCCAATTCCTTTAATACTAAATCACTTGTCATTCCCAGTCTCCCTTACAATAGAACACAACCATCTCAGATTTAGTGGAGTTAGGCGCATGGCCTTCTCGATGGCACCAACAACCATTCTGAAGCTGCTTCATCGCCAAGTTTCCAACATAACAATTGAAAATTCATTTGGGAATCAGAAGTTACCAAATACAATTAAATTTTTTTCTTGGAGAATGACGACTAATACTCTACTTATTAATGAAAATCTTATACGTAAGAGGATTCGGATTCAGATTCGGATGGACGACATATGTTCTGTTTGTGAAAATGAGTGAATCTGTTACATATGGTGAAAGAATGTGTTTGGACCAATGAATCATGGAAATCATGTCCACAAAACCATCTAATGCAACGTTCGACAACCCAAATCCATAGTTGGTTGTGGAAAATGTCACAAACGAATGAATCTATAATAATTTTTCCTCTTCTTGGTTCATTGTTGGTTAATTTGGACGAATAGAAATGAGGTGTTCTTTCAGAATTTAAAGAATATATCATTTGGTGAGGAACTGGTTAAGTTTGAGTCTTGAGAATGCAACTGAGCTTAGTAAAGAGAGTTTTGCAGTCCTTGTGGTATTATTCGGTTCAAATCTGAATTAGTCGGAATCTAAAATGACTTTCGGATACGAGAAGGTCTGGAAAAAAAAAAAAAAGTTATAGGTTAGCCGAGTATATTACACAGTGCGAAGAAACAGTAGATTCCAACTCTTGGCACCAGCAATAGCGGTTGAAATCTCTCTTTGGTCCCTCCTCAAGTATAGGCCTGTTACAAAGCCAAGGGTAAAACTGTGAGCGAAGGATTACCTCTCGAGCTCTCTCCCTACTTAAACCGCCGACTCCACCGAAGGCTGGAAATTATACATTACGCTCCCTCTTTCTCTCTGTGTGTAGGTGTGAATTCTCTTACTTTCTTTCTCAATCCGGACATTATTGTGGATGTATACGTATATACACGAAGATGAGAGGGTATGATCGCATAAATCCGATTCTACCGGACGAGTTGATCCTCGAGATCTTCAATCACTTGGACTCCAAGTCGAGCCGCGACGCTTGCTCGATCGTCTGCAAGAGATGGCTAGGCCTTGAGCGGCTGAGCCGCGACACCATCCGAATCGGCGCTTCAGGTAGTCCCGACGCCCTGGTTAAGCTGATGGCTCGCCGATTCGTCAATGTCAGAAACGTGTTTATTGATGAGAGACTCTCCATGTCAGTTCCAGTTGAAATCGTAAGTATTTGTTTGCCTTTTGAATTCGTTTCATTTGGTTTCGATTGCGGGTTTCATATTGAGATTGACGGTTTTTTTTTAACAATATACTGGAGGTAAATGATTTATTTTAGTAGCTTTTTTGGTGATCAATTTTTTTGGGGGTGAGTTTGGTGAAAATTTGTGAATTTGAAGATGAATTTATAGTGGACTTTTATATTAAATTGAGGCATTCAGCTGGAATTCTTTTGATCGATGAACAATTGAACTATTCAGCTGGAAAATCGATATATTTTAGAAAATTTCGGATGTTCAGCTGGATTATTTTAGATTTTATTAAATTTCTAATTAATTTGTGGGAATTATTCAGCTCGAAATTTCAAAAATATGGTGAAATGCTAAAGCATAGTAAATAAGAAGAAGTACGCTAAAGTTTGAACTTCAAGTTTAGGCAAAAATTTTGGCTATTTAGAAAAATTTGCACCATTTCAGATTGGTTATGCTGAAGAATTCTCTATGGCCTCACTTTTGCCTTTTTGTTTTATTTGTTGGTATGTAATTTTGGAAAAAAAAGTTTAACTTGGTTTATTATGCTCAGAATTAAGTTTAGGCTGCTCAAGATATGATGCATGTGCCATTTGATGTTGGCTGTGCAGTCTTGGAACCACCGATCTTTTGGTACCCCTAATTGCTGGTTAAAATTCTGTTTTGATATTCCGAAGGTGAATCTATAGAACTTTCCTTATGGATTCGAACAAGTAACATAGATTCTAATCAAACTTAAAAAAATTCCTGCATGGTCTCCTACTTTCTCGCCATCAGGGTGAGCTGACAGCAGCTGAGGTATTGGCTTAGTGACCATCTGGAATTATAGTATTTCAATGGTGCAGCGTATGATTTTCTGAAGGCAGTAGGTCCACCTTATTGTTGGACTTGGATATGGTCTTCTAAAGGCGTTGGACCTGCTCCATGTGTCAGATTTGGGTGTCTGTTATTTGCAGTAAAGATGGACTGTATTTTTACATACAGAAAACAGTTCATTTATTGCTGCACAACTTTGGGGTTAAATTCCTGAAAAAGTATTATTTTCTTTATATGAAGTTGGATTTCTGAACTCTCATCTGGTCCATTCTACCACGTATACAAATTTATACCTTGTACCCTTGTAATTTTCTTGTTCTGGAATGTGCTATAATCTGTTGTCCTAATTCCTGGCAATTGGTTCTAGTTTTTTCTTCCAGTTATTTTCTTATTTCTTTTGCTAGAAGACCACTTAATTAAATGCTATTGTGGTTTTTGAGGTTGAAGTAAATTATTTTTTAGGGCAATAGCAGATCATGTGACTAAGCAAGGCGCTCAACCTCAGAACATGTTTTTGACCTGCCTAATATTCCAGACATATTCTAGTATTAAGGCATGCCAATCTTTTTTCAAGAGCATTGATTTAGGTGCAAGGCCAATACTCAATGAGTTGTGCATTTTATCTTTGTCCATTGATGCTAAATCTTTTCATTTCCATTTGCACTGTCTTATTTCATGGGCAATACTTTTTATTGAGGTCCAATGTTCCAGAATTTGTAATCATTAGTTGAAGTGTATTGTGTCTTCAAATATTCAGGGTAGAAGACGCCGTGCTGATCAGTCTGCACTTTCATCTCTCGGGCTTTATTTTTTGACTGAGAAAATTGGGCCTGAAGACGGTGAAACGGAATCATACTGTTTATCAGATGATGGGTTGTGTGCTGTCGGTGATGGCTTTACCAAACTTGAGAAGTTGAGCTTAATATGGTGCTCTAATGTGACGAGTTTTGGATTAAGTTCGGTTGCCAAGAAGTGTAAATCCTTGAAATCTTTGGATTTGCAGGTGACTATCTAGTTTCTAAACTTTGGTTTTCATGTATTTATCTCCATAGTTGATCTATTCGAGCTTCTTCTTGTTTTTTAACCAGATGGAATCCATTGAAGCACTAACTGCATGCACATGATCTGTATTTCACTCTAAGCTGGTTGTTATTGAATATTGTTGCCTCCTTTGCTGATGTGCTGCTCCTTCAATGGCAGGCCTTCAAGGTTGGGGCGGCCTGTTGTTTAGCGTGTCTGCACAATCGTAGGCTTCTTAGACATAATTTGTAGGTTATTAGGAGACATTTTGGGAGGCCTTCCAATGTTGAGCTATTACATATATTTCTTTTCAGTGGACCAGTAACTAAGCTGTTTACCTGTCATTCTAACCCTTTGTTTTAGTGGGTCCTTTATGGAGCATAACATAGTGTTACCTTTGTGTATTACGAAGTTTATGGTATGTCAAGTGCAATGCCTAACTAAACTTTAGTTATCTATGTCTTCTTTGCAAAGGGTTGCTATGTTGGAGATCAAGGGCTAGCTGCTGTTGGAGAGTGTTGTAAGCAACTTGAAGACTTGAATTTACGGTTTTGTGAAGGTTTGACTGACAGGGGTTTGGTTGAATTAGCGGTTGGCTGTGGGAAAGCTTTGAAATCACTTGGTGTTGCTGCTTGCGCGAAGATAACTGATGTCTCCTTAGAATCTGTAGGATGTTATTGCAGTTCTCTTGAGACATTGTCATTAGACTCGGAGTTCATTCACAACAAAGGTGTACTTGCTGTGGCCAAAGGATGTCATCTGTTGAAAATACTGAAGCTACAATGCATTAATGTTACAGACGATGCTCTGCACGCAGTTGGCATTTTTTGTTTATCCTTGGAGTTATTGTCTCTATACAGCTTTCAGAGATTTACTGACAAGTCAGTTATTCTTCTTGAGTTTTTCTCTTCCAGTAGGGATAATGTATCCATTTCACCACTAGTTATGGGGAGCTACCTAATATCTGAACATAGTTAGTTCTGTAAATTTTTTATGTGGTTCCTTTAAAATGAGCTATCAAATCATCTCTGTCACCTTTTCTTTGCCGCTCTTATGCTGTTGATGTACAGAGGCATTAGAGGATTGATGTTTATTTACTATGTTTTTTGGCATTTTTTTAGCAGGAGGGCAATGCTATAAGCTTGTGAATTACTCTTTGCTCCTCTCTTTCTCCACATTTTTTAGATTTTCAGTGTGCTGTAGAATCTGTAAATATGTTTTTGCAATTGCTATGTTTTTTTAATTCAAATACAAGTACATGTGAAGATGTAACGTACAAGCTGCATTTCCTTTATAAAATGGTCTGTTATGTAATATTAGACAGTAGATAAAACTTGGACTGGCCTGTATTTTGTGTTGAGTTCTGCTCACCTTTGCATTTTTTTCTACACTTTTCAGGAGCCTTTGTGCTATTGGGAAGGGGTGTAAGAAGCTAAAAAATCTCACATTGAGTGATTGCTATTTCCTAAGTGACAAAGGTTTGGAAGCGGTTGCACTTGGCTGCTCTGAGCTTACGCACCTTGAAGTTAATGGCTGCCACAATATTGGAACATTTGGACTGGAGTCAATCGGAAGATCTTGCACGTATGGTTTGTTGCCTTCGGTTTATTTCTAAATCTATTATCTTTATAGCAGCCATGAATTTTGTCAGTGTCTTTTGTATTTTCGCGGGATCAAAACGTATTGCTATTTTGTAGGGTACGTAGGGCTGACTGGACAAAAAAAAAAAGAATCAAAACCTCAAGGGTGTATTTTTGAATCTTGGTCAAAGATATGCTCATGCTGTTTGTAGTTTGTACAGATTACTTAAACGTTATATATGGCTTGTGCACTTGTTATAGCCTGCTTCACCATGATTTGATTGCTGCATCTCTTGTCACTCCCATCATAGTTTTAATGTGTCGTTCTGAACTTCATATGCAGGCGTCTTTCTGAGTTAGCCTTGTTGTATTGTCAGAAGATCGGAAATTTTGCGCTTTCTGAAGTCGGCAAAGGCTGCAAGTACTTGCAAGCTCTTCACTTGGTAGATTGCTCTAGTATTGGAGATGATGCCATATGCAGCATAGCTAGAGGCTGCAGGAATTTGAAAAAGCTTCACATTCGTCGATGTTATGAGGTATTGCTTTTCTTATGAATCCGTGGCTGCTTACAGCAGTGTGTCTAAAACTGGGATTTGAATGTTATGTAAATTGCACTTGCATTCTATTGGTAAAAATTTGAACCTTGGTAGTATCTGATGTGCGGATGTTGTTCCTTGCTGGAAAGACCTTGGATATGAGTGTTTCTGTTTTTCTGTTTGATATAATGACTTGAATACTGCATCTACATCTCCCTCTCTCTCTCTCTTTGGCGGAGTGGGTGGTGTTTGAATAAAAGTGAACCTAGAAATACTTTAGAGAAGAAATATCTTTCATGCGAATAATTTTTGCATGACATTAATTGCTCATGGAATGACAATGAGTGATGTTCTCCTGATATAAACTAAATTATTGCCTCCTGCTGTTTGGTCCCAGCTGGACTTTTTTCTGCTTTCTTTGGTGAGACAATATCTTTTAAGTTAGACCTCCCCGTTTAGTATGTATAAGGTTCTATATTAGCTCCTCATCTTAGTGAATGAGCTATTATATTTTAAGGAACTATTCAAATGTTTGTGGTCTCTGTTTAATCTCTTATATAATTAATCCGACATTACACTTTGTCCATCTAAGTTTGTAATGATTTGATGACTAATTGTACGTTTTTCTTTGTGCGGGCAATAGGTTGGGAATAAGGGAATCATAGCTGTTGGTGAGAACTGTAAATTCCTTACAGATCTTAGCCTTCGATTTTGTGATAGGTAGGAACTTATTTCCCTGGTGTTTCTTTTTACCTGCATACTTCTTTCAGATTTTTCTGATCGAGTTGCTTGTGCTAGCATAAATCATTGCAACATGACTAGTAGCAGGAAAAAATAACCTATATCTGTATGTTCATGTGAGGAGAAGCTGAGGGTGGTGCCATCATTACAATTACTTTAGAATGTGGTGAATTGTGTATGGTTGTTTTATGTTAGTGGTCGTGTCAAAAGCTGATTCTATGCCGGCAAAGGTTGAGCTTGAGCTTGGATCTAATTTGTGTCTGTCTGCTGGCCTTGCACTCTTAACACCACTTTGGGTTTATTCACGTCTGCAATGTCAATGCAGAAGTTAGACTATATGATTTTCCTAAAATCCTCCTTCTCATTTGTTTTTTAGATGGGAAATTATTGCTCAAAACGTAAGGCATTCCTTGCGTTAACTAAATTTACACTGCAGTCCCTTCTAGTTCCTTTGTTTGTTACTTTTAGTGCCACGGGGTAACAATATCGTTGAATATTCCTCTCATAATCTCTATTTGGCCCCTCATCCCCAAACAGAGTTTGTCTTTTCCACCTCTCTCAACTTAAACCCTAACCACCTCCAACAAAACCAACACTCAAACTATTATAAGAAAATAGTACTACAACCCAAAATTATATGACATCAAGCTGTGATTTATGTGATCTATTTGTTTTCCGCTAAAAGCAGCAAGATGTACCATTTTTTCCACACCAAAGCATGTGACAACTTAATAGCAAGACAAGCCAACCATAATGATGGCGACTGACTTGTTGCAACCTAGTAGCACCTTTAAGCCTCTACAAATGACTGGCACGTCGGCACCCCTGTTGTTCTCCGTTATCTAAAGTACTGCAAAACTGACCATACAAGACCCTCATTTTTCCACCATCTTCACGGTACCAAATCCGTCAATAAGCAACACAAGTTCTATCCTCCATACTGAAGTATCACTACCATAACCCCAACATGGCATTGTGTCGCCAATCTAGGCTTCGACAAACCAGCAACCTTTCAGTTAGCACCTGACCGGTGCATGTGATCTTGAATTCCCATGGTCTTTATCACCTTGTTTGTTTTTTAAGGTATCTTTATTGCTTGATTTGATTAAAAGTGATTTGATGTTGGTCATGTGAGAGAGATTGAAATAAAGATTACATTGATGAACAATTGAACTCAAAATAATTTGAGCATCATGGTGGCGGTAGTGGAAGTTTTGGAGGCATGATTCGTCTTTTGCTTGATGGGCAAATACTCCCTCAATTTGACATTATATGCTGTCTAATAACCAGGGTAGGAGATGAGGCACTGATTGCTGTTGGTCAGGGTTGCTCCCTACACCATCTAAATGTTAGTGGCTGCCACCAAATTGGGGATGCCGGAATGATAGCTATTGCAAGAGGGTCTCCTCGACTCAAATTCCTGGATGTGAGCGTTCTGCAGGTTTGTCCTCTCTCTCTCTCTCTCTCTCTCTGTGCACCTAGTTGCTAATGCATCTAATCAGGTTTAGGAAAGTATCTACAATCTGTAATGGATATATCAATGGGATAACCATTTCTGTCTTCCGTTCATTTGACAGTATTTAGGGGATATAGCAATGGCTGCATTAGGTGAAGGCTGTCCCTTACTGAGGGATGTAGTCCTATCACACTGTCGTCGAATATCAGATGTTGGTCTGGCCAATATTGCTAAAAAATGTGCCTCGCTGGAAACTTGCCACATGGTTTATTGCCCGAATATCACTTCAGCCGGAGTTGCCACTGTGATAACAAGCTGTGCCAACATAAAGAAGGTTCTGGTCGAGAAGTGGAAGGTCAGCCAGAGAACTAAAAGGAGGGCAGGCTCCGTCATCTCCTACCTCTGTGTCGACCTTTAGAAACCACCACCCTCATTTCTTAGAAAACTCCTTTAGATCGTTCCAGTTCAATGCACCAAATGCAGACTCAGTTTGAAGCCTCTTCAGGGGACAATTTGAAGGAAAGTATGACATGGTTTACATGAGCAACACCATAACCTCGACACGCTGGTTCTCGGTTTGCCTTTAATGTATATGTTTGTTGGTGTTGAAAGTTTAAAGTAGTTGAGAGTATTTTGTTTCAGTTTGTATGAATAAGTTATGGGATCAATAAGTCCATTTCGTCCAGAAAAAAGATGTTTTTTTTTTCTAGGATAATTATGTATAATTTGTTGTTGCAAGCAAAGGTATAATTTTTATTTTTATTTTTTGTATAAAAAGAAGTTGCTTTGATGTGTGTAGCAAAGTCTAGCCAAAAGTAAATATTTTCGGTTTTTTTGTACTCACGCTCAGGCAGGCAGCAGAAACATATGGAGTCCTTAAGTTTTTTGTCTTACTTACCCACTAGGGCCACCAGAGGGCGACAAGTACTAAAAGTAAATATTCTCCCTTTCTCGATCTATCAACAAACGGGCAGATTGCACACAATACACACAAAAAATAATTAATTTTTTATTTTTAAAATTTTAAATTAATTAGTCTTGGTAATTTTTTTATTTTTTTGTGTATTTTTCCCTTATTTGAATTTTTATGCATTTTTCATAATATTTTTTTGTGTATTTTGTCCTAATTATTTTCTTGATTTGTTATATTTCGGATTAGTAATTGAGTATGTCTTGAAGACCTTAAGTTGTGATTATTGAGTCAACAGTAAAAAGTATTTTTTAGTAACTCTCAATCCGAACTTATTTGTAATACTTTGAATGATATTATTTGGATTATTAAAATTATGAATTGGATACTTTTATGCATTTGTACTTGTATTTGCTTCTTAATACAATATCTTCTGTATAATGGTAGTGATAAAAATGACAAAAAAGTTTGTTTAATCAATTGCAAAAGTGGATGCATAAATTCATTTTCATGAATAATTTTTGAAACAGTCATGGAGAAGTACCTTAAGAGAAACCAAATTTATTACATCCTCTAAAAAGAAGTGGTGATTCTTCAAAAAAGAGTCGTGTAAATATTAATTTGGTGAATCTTTCGTCATATCTCGGACTACGGCTTTAGATTATGGATTATAATTCCAATTATTGAAATCAACTTCATAGAACTTATCTATAAAATGGTCCTTATCGACCCAGAGACTATAATTTTTCACAAAAAAGATTTAGTATTAAAACCGCGACAGTTACCAAAACTTAATTTTCTCAGTTTTATAATTGACTTGAACATAGTGTAGCGAAAGATGTAATATTTTGTCTGTGTTGTTATCATTTTAAATCAGATATGAGATAACAATTGGGTGATGAAACCTTTGCTAGTTCAAGCTTTTTAAATTGGAAGAGAATAGAGAAGGAGAAATTTGGTTCATCTTACCCAATTTTATCTCAAAGAATTTTTTTCACTAAAGCTCATGATATTTTTTGATCAGGTGAATAGCTATATTGTTGATATTCGTTTTAATATTGAGTTTTTAATTTTGTTAAGCATCAGAGATCTTGCTCAGAAAATGGTTGAGACAAAAAAAAAAACACGTGGTATATTCATTGGTCTACTTACTTGTGACATTGACATTAATCTTACAAGTTGCGACTGTCATTGTAGAGATAGTATTTTCGGCTTTAAAGATTGTGAAGAATCGATTACGTTACTTGTGACATTGATATTGATCTTACCAATTGAGACTGTCATAGTAAAGGTAGCATTTTTGGCTATGAAGATTGTGAAGAATAGACTACGTAGTCGAATGAGCGATTAGTGGATGACAAATAATTTGATTGTATACATAAAGAATGACATTTTTTATTGTATTGATAATGATATTATCATGCAATGCTTTCAAAATATGAAATCACGTCGTGATCAATTGTAAAACACTAATTAGTCTCATTTTTTATAAAAAGGGTCTAATTATAACATTGTTTTGTAGATGTTTTTTATTATTTTTGTTCCCCATGTATATTATTTTTTAGCTCTTTTGTCAATGAAATTTTAGGTATTATATATGATTTAAAAATTTTATTTGCCTTTAACTTTAAACCTTAAAAAATAAAATTTTAAACTTATAATTAATACCCCACGTATAAATTCTTGACTCCACCCTTCGGTTGATGCATATTGTCGTCTCTCTTAGCAGCAGAATAGTTTTTCATTGTGAGGTGGTTAAGTCAAAGTGACAGAGAGAGCCACTAGTACAAGGTGATAGTGCTTGATTTTGCTGTCAATAGATGTCCCTATTAGGCTGGTTGTTGTTCCAAGTGTCACCGTCTACCGACTGAGAAATCAGGGATTTTTTTTTTTTTTTTTAGGGTCAGACATTTTTACATGGAAGGAGACGACGATGTATTTTTTTTTATCAAATTCTAACCATTGAACTTATGACGTTCAGGGCCAAGAAAGACATATATATTAACTCACACACTTAAAGTTATCCAATGTGAGATAGTCCAGTCCCCCGACGATGTTCAAGCTCTTAATTTTAATGTTAGATAATGGGGGTGGTAGTCATTAGTTAGTTTAACTGTTAACCTCAACGATCGATTAACTTTGGTATTTTTTACGTTATCCCTTATCCCAAGCATCTGTCTTTTTTTATTTTTTTAGTTATGTAGTGTTTACATTTGCATCGATTACTTCTTTGAGTTCTGAGGTTGACTATTCTAACTCGAGTTAGTTTAAGAACATATTTTCTAAGAACATCTCCGACCTTTACTCAAATTTAGACTCAAATTTAAATTTTAGTAAAAAAATCTAAAAAATTTGCTCAAACTCTTGACTCAAATTTATATTAAATCAAGGTAAACTCATTTTTTTACTCAAATCTTTACTCCAATTTTAATGGTGAGATTTCACCATTTTTTAAAAATTCAATAGTCATCATTACTCCTTTTTAAATTTAGATTTGCCCTCATTTAAATTTGGGTATCTCTTTCTTTAAATTTGAGTTTGTCCATTAGAGTCTTTTATATCAAATCAAGTTTTTTACTAAAATATTAATTTAAATTTGAGAAAAAATTTGAGTTATGGTTGAAGATATTTTAAAAAATAAAGACGACTGATTTTTAAAAGGTGTAAAAAGTATCGAATTTGAAACCTCGTATTTGTGAAATGACATACTTGTTCACTGAATCACCCCTAAAGATTTCGAAGCATCTATTCTTGGTACTCCCTATTAAGATACAAATTGGGGATACATGCAATCTATCCAGTTTTGTGGTTTTAAGACCCAAAAAAAAAAAAGAATAATACTACACTTACCAAAAAAATAGGATTAAAATTAGAGCTCAAATATCGTGGCAGTAGACATTTTAAGTTTGAGTTTTAAATGAGTAGAATTGGAACTAAAATCAGTATTATTATTATTAGGAAGAATTATACTCAGATCCTCTGAGGTTTATTATTTAATCATATAAATTCTCTAATATTTAAAATATTACATACAAACTCTTTAAAAATTGTACGCGAATAACTCTTAGACCTTTGTCGTCAAACGTCTTTTAGTATAACTGTTAATAAATTACACTTACACCCTCTGAAGTTTATAAATATGTAATACTTAAAAATACCTCAAATTTAGACAAAAAATATATTTTAATAAAAAATAAAATGTCTAATATTTTAAATTTTACAACAAAAACACATGTTCTATTATGACATTATTGAAATAAAATTAAAATTAAAAATCTATTTTTTCTTAAAAATTTACAATTAGTATACAATTGTCCTATCATTAGAATTTAATTTGGTCATTTAAACTTTAAACCACCAAATTACTCCAATTTAAACTATAATATATTTTGTTCATTATAGTTTGACCTCTTATTTGATTTTTTAGTTTTATTGCAATAGATAGTATAATTTGTACTAATTATGATTTTTTAAAAAAATTAAAATTTTATTTTTGATTTTATTTCAATAAATTATATAAAAAGAACATGAATTTTGGTTGTAAAATTCATGTTCTATTATGAATCACTTAGACCCCTTATTTATTTTTTAGTTTATTACAATAAATAATATAATTGTACACTAATTATAATTTTTTAAGAAAAAAATGACTTTTATTTTTATTTTTATTTTAATAACTGATACAATAGACCATGAATTTTGATTTTAAAATTTTAAATATTTGATAGTCTATCTTTGATTGAAATATTTTTTGTCTAAGAATAACATTTTAAACTTTAAGGGTCTAAATATTATACGCTTATAAATTTAAGAGGCCTGAATGTAATTTACTAGTAGATATATCAAAGGACATTTGACGACGACAGAGGTTTAAATGTTACGTGAATATAAACTCTAAGAGGTCTGTATGTAATATTTTAAATACCAGAGAGTTTAAGTGATTAGGTAACAAGTCTCAATAGATGTAGATGTAATTCTCCCTTATTATTATTATTATTACTTATACTACAGTGTCTTTTCATTTAGTCCCTATTATTTATTTGATTAGTTTAGTATCACTCGAAAAAAAAAAAAGAGAAAGAGCACAGAAGGGATTGACATGAAACGACGCCGTAGTGATTCTTCAAATGCGTTAATAATGGAACCAACATGAAAAGCACAGTTGAGTTGTGAGGCCGCCTCTGGCTCTGCTCTTTCCTATTTCGTCTTCACCATGCCTGATGGTTGCAGCATCAGAGCTCTCTGGATCCTTAACAGTCAAGACTCTGTCGTCTTCTCCAGGTACACACACACACATACACACACCAAAATGTGCTACTCAGCCAAGACTCTAGGGTTTTAGATTTATGTTCACCTTTCACGTCCGAAATAGATCTGTTTCTTGACCATTTAGATCTTTGTTGATATGTAATAATAGGTATACATGTTGAATTTGATTCTGATTTGTTAATTAAATTGATCAGGAGGTTTCCAGTAGTTGAGAGGCGGTGGCGAGCGGTTTGTAAGAGCGAAAACGAGACTTCTACCGATCAGAATTTGAAAAACACTGTATCGCCGTTTGTTCCTACCGATTCAGAGCTAGCTGTTGCATTTCAGGACCGCAAGAGGAGGTAAATTTCAGCATAACTATATGGATTACAGTCCTTGATTTAACCTTCTAGCTCAAACTTACTAACTTGATACGTCACTCAATTTTGAAGTACTGTATGTACGTAGGTCATATATGCAGTTTTTTTTTTTGACATTGCAACATTTAGGTAGTGAAACTTGATTTTGAAATAAAGGTGGAAGTTGCTTTGTTGAATAGTAAGCACTAATGTTTATCGTAGAGTAATTTATTGGTCAGGGCATAATGATAAAATCAACTGAAGCACTTACTATTTTAAGACTTCGTTGATCTTGGAATGGATTATTTTTTGCATCATTTTTTAAGTTTTTCTAGATTTTGCAGTTTAGTATCCTCATTTTGAAGTAAGGTGATGTTTCCGATTGTATACTTGTATCTGTCCGAGTCCTTTGTTATCAGTGAGGTCAATAGGTTAATTAAGTTGATGGTTGACAAGTACATAGTATTTCACATCATTTTGCTAGAACTTGACTTTTGCATGGTGATGTAAGCATCTGTGAATACATTCCTGTTATGTTGTCTATTTCATCATAAGGAAGAAAAAGGGGAAGAGTTGGGCTTCTGCTTCACAAAATGACTTAACCATTGCCATTGTCATATGCAGGGAGGGATCTGCATGTGGGTTTGGCATACGTGTAAGTCAATCAGCTGAAGGATTAGATTCATGGGTTGATGATCCAATTATGCGTCATATCATAAGCCTTTATTCAAATAAAGAAGAGGAAGGAGAAAATCATCTCTTATGGCCACTGATTTTGCATTCAAAAAGCCATTATTTCATCCTTGTATTGCCTTTGGTAGAACCCCATCATTTAAAAACATATGCAAGGATTTGTAAAAGATCAGATTGCGGAAATGCTGTTGGAGTGGATGAGAGTTTATCTTCCCTCCTGATCGATCTTCCGTCCATCACAGGGTAAGGTAAGTTACATGTTCTTGTTATTTGTGAAAAATACAATATGGAATAATGTTTCTTGCCATGTTGTCAATTTTCCATTCTTATATGTGATGCATCTGACATGTTTCCTGACCTTGGACCTCCACAAAAAATGTGCTCCAATTTGAGATTGATTTCTGTGGATTCGTTACAGTGTTACACTGTTATCTTTCCCTCATTCTATTTCTTTGTCCTTGACTCATATGTACGTTGTGAGGGTTTGTTGCCTAATGCAGTGGTAAAATGCTTGTAAGTTTGAATTTGAAGGCCACCACTTTGAGTATATTGTGCTAAATTACTAGTTAGGTTTGTAGTGTACTCATTCCATCCTACTTAACACCCATTAAAGTGGATAAAGCATATGTACATTGTGGTTTATTCTGGAATAGGTCACAGATTCTCATGTATTTTGGAATAGTTAATGCTTTGGCTTCTCCATCTTTTTATTTTTGATGATCTTAAACATCGTTGCATCCAGATTACCTATTATGGTGTAGTGTTGTCTAATAGAACTTGACTCTCCTTAGTAGATAGCTCTTTTTGAAGGATGATGTGGCTGGATTTTCCTTGTTAAGGGTATGGTTTAGTCATTTTTTTTTGGGTAAGTAGAATGGTTTAGTCATTTAACTTTAGTCTAGTAATTGTTTAGTATATGGTGTGCATGGTGGATGCTGAGTTTTTTTCCTGTTTCCATGCACAGGGCATTTATGGTGGCACATTCTATAGGTGACATTATAACTGGCGATGCCTCAGAACCGGAAGTAGTTGTAAGTGCATCTCCCACAGTAGGAGGATTGCTGGATTCCCTAACTGGGAGTATAGGGATATCAGGTATTTCAGCAAGAGCAAAACCTGTAGCGGCACCAGTTGCAGCATCCACTGCTTCAGGCACTGCTGTGAGTGGAGCTGTAGCTTCTGATGCTCCAAAGATTGGTTCAAGGCCCCTGGATAAAGATGCACTTCGGACTTTCATAAGTAGCGCAATGCCCTTTGGTTGGTAATCTTTATTATGGTATTTCTCATCTCGAATTTCTTATACAATAGATTTTGTGTTAATTTGTTGTCTTTTTTATTTATCACCTGCTTATCTGTCATATATAGGTACACCTTTGGACCTCAGCTACTCCAATATTTCTGCTATTAAGAGTAATGGCTTTTCTTCAGCAGATTTGCCTCCTGCAGACAGCAAACAACCAGCATGGAAACCCTATCTCCACAA
This sequence comes from Ilex asprella, assembly GCA_023539305.1. NCBI lineage: Eukaryota > Viridiplantae > Streptophyta > Magnoliopsida > Aquifoliales > Aquifoliaceae > Ilex > Ilex asprella. Next base: position 30,047,680 of record CM042194.1, read on the forward strand.
AGGAAAGCAGAAGATTTTATTTACCATTCATGAGACAGTTCATGCTGCAATGTATGATCGGGATGAGATACCAGATAGCATATCAGTTTCTGGTCAAGTGAATTGTCGAGCAGAGTTAGAAGGATTGCCTGATGTGTTATTCCCTTTAACAGGGTTGGACACTGCTCGCATCGAGGTATTATCATTCCATCCTTGTGCTCAAGTTCCAGGACATGGTGGGGATAAGCAGGCTGTGATGTTTTCACCACCATTAGGCAATTTTGTCTTAATGCGTTATCAGGCATTATGTGGCATTGGGCCTCCCATTATGGGATTTTATCAGTTGTCAATGGTCTCAGAAAATGAAGGTGCGTTTTTGTTCAGGTTGCACCTGATGGAAGGTTATAAAGCTCCTCTAACAATGGAGTTCTGTACAGTGACTATGCCTTTTCCCAGAAGGAAGGTGGTATTTTTTGACGGGACACCTTCTATTGGAACAGTTTCAAATACTGAGCACCTGGTTGAATGGAAAATTATAATGAGCGGACGGGGAGTTGCTGGGAAGAGTATTGAGGCAACTTTCCCTGGAACAGTTAAGTTTGCTCCATGGCAAACTCAACGACTGTCTTCCTCTGGGTCAGGCCTAGGTAATGTGGCTGAGGAAGATAGTGATAATGGAACGGAGTCAACGAATAATGTGGTAAATGTAGAGGATTTCTTAATGGATAACATGAACAAGAACCTTCAATCAGTTGATCTGGAGGAGCCATTTTGCTGGCAGGCATACAGTTATGCTAAAGTATGTTATTGTTTCTACTGTTGCAACTTTTTGCTCGAATGTGTATTATTTTATGCAATTTGGAAGCACCTGGACTTGTGCATTTGATTTCTAGCTGATTACCTGCTGTTATTTTTTGTTTCTAGCGACTCTTCAGAAAAGATGTACCTTTCTCTTCGACAGAATGACATGAAAATTAGATGATGTGCAACTTATACTTTACAGATATTGCTTTGTTTTGATTCATTGTAGGATGAGCATTTTTTAGAAACAGTCCACTTATAATTCACAATTACAGGTGTCTTTTAAGATGGTGGGAGCATCATTGTCAGGAATGTCGATTGATCCAAAATCTGTAAGTCCATGATGCCCTATTGTTTCCCTCCTTGTTGACACCTCATCTTGTACTATTTAACATTTTTCACAGACGCGAGTGCATTATGTGGGGTTTTCACCCTCTTCTCTTCTCTTCTCTCTATCGCTCTCTCCAAAAAAAAAAGTAGAAGAAGAAGAAAAAAAAAAACACGCTCACTAGCTTAAATGAAATGATTTACTGAAATGAAAGTAGTAAAACCCACTGTTTACGTTTGCAGTCATCATGTGGGACTTCACATTTCCCATGAGAAAGTTCTTGTTCTTGGTGTGGTAGTATTTCGGTCTATTTTCACCTTAGAGAAAGTTTTGGTGTTTGCTTTTGAAGCCTCTCGGTTCTTGCTCTGGGACAGTTTTTAATCACCAGTAGCGAAGCAGTGTATCCGGTCTTATATATGTGGACAACTGCTGGTCAACTCTTCCTAACTACATTTGAATTCCAAATCTGATCCTACATGAAGTTTAGATCTAAAAATTGTTTTTTAATTAGCATCTGGCAGTAGGTTTCCTATTTTGAGTTTTAAAATTGAATTCCTGGGGTTTTCAATGTTAATGCAATTGGTCTATTGTGCAAGAGCTCTCCGAAGTAGCCATATGTTGGTATGACTTGGTGAATACTTCTTAATACTCTATAGTTTGCAAGCTTTCTTATGATTAGTGCTGCATGCAGATAGGCATCTTTCCGGCTGTTAAAGCACCTGTGGAGTTTTCAACTCAGGTATTATTGTCTCCAGTTCACCAGTTTTTACAAAAGTGGAGTTTTGTGCCTTATGGTTTTTTTGCCTACGTAGGACAGCAGATATTCTAGACAATGTCTCCTAATGCATAGCTATATGCACTCAACTCCCTTGTGACTAAACTTAAGAGCCTAAAATATTTTATACAACAAGAGAATACATTTCTTCATTGGCTTTCATATGGGGTTTTCTGACATTTATGAACAGTTTCGTAGAGTTATGCCAACTGTTTTCTGATACAGTTGGTTATATGTCTGAAATTATTGGTATTGCTCATATTTTTGTGAGCTATACGAAGGATTGATTGTAGTTATGGTTCTCTGGTTGAAACATTTTTTTCTGCTTCTAAATAGTTTCACTAGTACCTTGTTTAAACAGATACAATACAAATTAGTTACTCGAGCCAGAGGATTCAAAGTGTCTCCCTGGATGGTTTTTCTTCTTCCAGTGAACAACTCGTACATTTTCATAAGTTATATGCAATATTCTTGTATTGATTATCAGCAAAGGAGACTCGCAATTCAAGATTTCTACTCCTTTCAATAATCTCAAGTTTGCTTGTATTTCAAATTTAGTTCTCTCCTTGTCAGCTCCACCTGTAGGGTTTGCCTTTGCGCCCTTTGAAGAGACTTCATTTATTTATAGGTCAAAAAGTAAAAGATAACTGCATATTAGTGGCTCTCCTTTGTTTTCAACCTTACTTTTTATTATGCAAGTGCCTTTTCCATATGCTTGACATTGTTTACACTCTACCAACGAACACTTGGATCATTGGGAAGATTGCCTTGGCACCCCCAATGGAAAATTCCCACAAATATTTGAGGACCAGCTCAAGAATATTGGTGGCTGGTAGCATACAGATTTCACGAATCACGGCAACTGACATAGGTTATGAGGAAAAAAACCATGTGCTGTCATCAAACAGTGGAGCCTCCCCCGTCATTAATAAACGCAGTTTCTTATAAAAAAAAATGTCTGCTGCACCTAAATGTGCACAAAGTCTACTCAATGAAGTCTGCAACAAAGTAAATAAACATTCTTTAGATCTCCCATACATTCTTCCAAATTCAGCTGTTGTTTTCAACATTGAAGGTATGATAATTGATGTACATTCATTATTCTTTCTTTTTTGGATGGAACAGATTACATCTGGGGATTATATACTATGGAATACCTTGGGAAAATGCCCAGTTGCTGCAACACCAAAATTTTAGCAGTTGGTGACAAATCAGGGATGGAGGCCTCAAGTTTTTTAGAAGAGCCATACGAGGCAACTCATCTTAGGGTTCGGGAGCCAAGCCCCAGCACAGGGGTTTAGGTCAACATCTCATGAATTGGTAGGCCAAGATGCTTTTTGTTCTCTAATCGCCTGAGCAGTGCTCCTCTTTAAAACCCGTCTATAATAGGCAGAAGAGAACTTTCCTTTCTCCGTGGTCCGACTTGGCTACAAACTGCCTATGATGTGCTTCGAGTCATTGAAAGTTGGGAATCGATATCGTTGTGTTTTGTTGAACAGCATTTTCCTGAAACATAACAATTCTAGAGGGGTCATAATTTCGGAAAACAGGTATAACCAGGAGGGGAGCCACACAAAAGAGCCGTTAGTACATTCCCCGATCATTTTTGCGTTGACTTGTTATTGGTTTTTTTTTTTAACAGTGTTTACTTGGGAAAGGGGTGAGTGAGGTTCAAACCCGCAACCTTAGATCTAATGCCGGGGTTGGCTTGTTATTGTTAATTTCTGAATGAATATGTTCTTATTTGTATGAGATGAAGGTGCTTGTTACTGGATTCCTTTCCTTACATCGAAAAACGAGAGTTTTTTAAATCTATTTGGAAGTGTTCGAAGTTTTGTTTGAAACAAACATATTTGCATGCTGCATTGGCTTCGTTTGAATTCATTTGGTTTATATTCCTCAGGGATTGAATTACTCCTTGGGTACCACCGAGGTCGGTGGTCTAGTGACAATAGTGTCTCATAAAGTCGTCACGGTAATGATCACCTAGATTCGATTCGCGGGAAGTAGATAGCCGACTTACTTCTAGCGATTTAGTTGGGCTAGACTCAAGCGATGACTCTAGTTGTCTTTACGAAATTCCTGCAGAACCTACCGGCGTCCAGACCCCTCTAGAGGATTATTCCGGCGGGTTCGAACTGTTATGGTCACGCTCAAGCAAGATGACTCTAGTTGTCTTTACGAAATTCCTGCAGAACCTACGGTCGTCCAGACCCCTCTAGAGGATTATTCCAGCGGGTTCGAACTGTTACGGTAACGCTCAAGCGAGGTTTCACGCCGATCACTCCTTCGCTGAATTTGTGTTATTTGATACTCACATTTGGGTAACATTTCTAGCATAAATAACGTATTAAATAGGCTGATCTCAAACGAGCCTCAAGTTGATCATGAGGAAGTTAGCCTTCTCCATACGAATATAGTCAATTTTCAAATCTCGAGTCGAGTATAAGTCAAGCTCAATATGTTAACAAACTTTAAAATGTGTTCAAGCTTGATTTATTTATGTTATCATCCCCGACAGAGTCTTCAATCCTATAGACCTGACCCTTTTGGGAGTCCCTCTAGTCCATATATGTTATATTTTTAAAATTTTCACCAACTATGTCATCTCTTCATTAATTTATCCAAATTGTACTGTTGGTATCCAAGTCGTATATGTATAGTAAGCTTTAAGAACCGATTGTTTATAATTCAACTACTCATATTTAGTATATGAAACATGTATGTACACCTCATTCAATTTATGATTGAATTGAACCTAATAGATTAAGATTGTTATCATTATGGTCATGCATGTTAACCTTAGTTGAAAATTTTAATCCAAAAGACTACAATCATGATATAGTATTGTGATGTAATCTCTCATTCATTATTTTTTACTAGGGACGAGATGGATATTCACATTTATGTCAAGAATAATCCTAAGTAAAATGGTTCATTTTTTTTATATATTTTTTTTAACGAAAGTGTTCATAAAAACTTAACCCATTTTGGGCCAAGGGACAACCATTGTAATGAGGTGATTATATTTAATTCTCGACAAGTTAGCAATTGAACGATTAGGCGAGAATGAATTATTACAAAAAAATAAAAATAAAAATAAAAGAAAGAAAGAAAGAAAGAAAGAGAGAGAGAAACATTTAGAAAAGAATGTGGTAGGCTATTTGACTTGAGAGCATGCTTTCCCACCACTAAATTAGATATATGTATTCATTATATGTCTCTCACTATATTCTATAATTCTAAGTCGTGGAAGAAGAAAATATTTTATTTTAATCTATTAAATGGAAGTATGAATGAACCCAGCCAACTTAATGTTATTTAACTGAGAAATGTAATCATGTGGGGCCCACAATTACAATCTAATCTTGTTGCATTAAGCACTTTTTAAGTTGGCATGGTCCATGGAGTTACAAAGATGTCTTTTGGTCCCATTCAAAAGCCTAATCACCTTTAGATAGGTTTCTCAATAAATTAGATTTGGATTGGTTTTTGATTGATTCAAACTCGAACCCATTTTTAGAACCCCGATCGAAAGTCGCTGATAATTAGAAACTTCACTTGAAGATTCGATCACATTTGATGTGAATAACTCTATTAAATATTTTTTTTGCAAATTACGTCTAAATTTTAGCTCAATTTCATCATATAATTATATAGATGTACATAAAGGAGATCAAATATTAATCAGATTGGATAATGATATATGCATGAAGAATTGAATTCTAACTATCACTTAGAAATAGCAATCCACATATTATATGTATGTGTATATATATAAACCAAAACTGTCATTAAAAATAAATATAGAGTTCAAGGCAAAAAAGAAATAGAAAATACAACGAAACTTTTCGAATTTAAATTCGGCTTAGTATTCGATTCATTGAGAGGCTTGATCATTTAAAAAAAGAAAAATAATATTAGATTTTTATTATTTTAGGGAGAGAGAGAGAGAAGGAAAAAGAAAAAGG
>CM042194.1:30053933-30074840 GCA_023539305.1 Ilex asprella
AGGAGGGGGGGATTGAATGGGGTATGAGTTAGGGGTATGGAAAGTTGGTGAATAAATTAAGACAACTTTTTCAGAGAACAGAGAGTTTGGAGGAGAGGGAGCATGATGGTCTGTGTCTGAACCACTAACAGTCTAACGTTATCAAGGCTTTAAAAAAAGCCAAGTGAATGGCTTCAATGCCATGAATCTCTTGGAACTTTCCCAACTCCAAAATTTCCAGGCTTACCCAAAAAAAAGGAATGACAGCATGATTATGTCAGCACCCTGTATCAAACTCATGCTTCTACCTTCCACTTTTCTAGGTTAATTGTTTACATAAGAAAATGATTCATCGAAATAATAAAAAAAATGCTTCACATGATTTAGTCATATAAAACTCATTTTCAGATCGAGAGAATTGTGAAAAATAGTTAAAATTTGATAGTGGTTGTGCGGACAAATTTATGCACAATGTATTTAGTGAACAAATCTTTTCCGTGATGAGCTCGTACTCGCCGGCAAAGACGACTGCTCCGCAAGGTAGAATAAGCTGGGAGGGCCAAAGGAGAACTAGCTGACTTCAACAGGTCACCCTCGAGCTATCCCGTCGACTCTGTTAGTCTTCTAGTCGATCTCACCGCCTGAGAATAGGTCGAGAGGGCCAAAGGGAGCCTAAAGAATGGTGATGAATTATTCCAGGGATCTCCTGACCGGCCTTTAATGGCTGTGAATGGTTCTTGAAACACTGAAAAACGGATTAGAAGTGTGCCGAAAGGGTTTTCGGCATATCCCCGCCGATGATCAAGTCAATCCTCTTAGGAATGGGAGATGGAAAACACTCTTGTGGTCCAGTTAGTTTGCATACCTCCCCATTGCATTTCTGAAGGACGTTATATACCTCCAAAAGGCCATCACATCAGACGATGTAGTCAGTAATCAGTTGTCAGAATGGGGCAGCGTGCCCCCCACTTTGCTTGGGATATCCCCTATCATTGAATGCTGAATCCACAGTATTGAATGCTCGGCGCCTCAAGAAATTAATGCACTCTCTTTTTTATTGAGACAATGAATGCTCGGATCCTAGAGCAAAAGATTGGCACTTAAATGCATTTCCTCTCAGGTTGTCAGAGCCATTGTGGATGTCCCTTCAGACAGGATTCCATTAAATGTTTGCTTGAGATAGCCGTTTGATAGGAGGGTTGCCTCTGTACTCTTACCCCTTATTTTGCAAATGACACCATGTGTCTGGCCCTCCTTGGGGGAGTGTCTAGTTTACCATGTCTATCCTGACTCCATTGGGAAGGCAAACCAATGATTTCAATAGGTAGACTCAACGAGTAGTAGCTGAAACTTATCAGCAAATCCCCCAGGCTAGTGATAGCATTTGAATGTAGGTCCTTCTAAGACTAAAGGGTGTCCTTGGTGCCAAGGACACGTGACTCCTTCATTCGTTATTTGATGCCGAGAACAGGTGGCCCCTTCGGGGGGCCATGATAGGGTCGAGGACATATGGGTGAAGCCGTTATCCGTTGGTTCATAGGGTCCGCTATATTTGAAGGGGTGATGTTGCTCGGTGCCAAGGACACATGCCACGATCCCACTAATTCTCAGAAATGTCCCATCAGTGGTTTTTTCATAAAATGAGCTGCTCTGAGTCTTTGATTCACTTCAACTTGAATTCAAGCCCTATTTTCTCTGTCCTCCAGCACTTCATAGACAGAACATTGCACATATCCAATTATATACATTAAAAAACACTATTTTTTTTATATAAGAAATACTAAGAATATGTAAGTCTTTCGAATGTGACAATAATATATTTTTTTTGTAGACTAGATGAGTTGCTTGTGTGAGGAGTAATTCTCTTTAAAGAATTTATTCGTGTGTCTTTTAGGGCATATTTGAGTTTTATTGTATATATATTTTTGTGTGTGTGTGTGTGTGAGGGGGGGGATAATTTATTTTCCTACTAAGAAAATTCATTTGCATATCACCCCGAGTTTAACCCATCTGAGTCTGGGTTAGAATGGAGGAAAGAAGAAATTCAGATTAGAAGAGATTTCGGGAGTGAAAAAGAAATGAGCATGAGAGAATGATGTGGCGTGAAAGGTTTCATCCACTTCGAGAGATTTTATGTGGAAGGGCTCGAGGAGAGAGCAATGCTATATATATATATATACTCACATATTGATGTGTTGCAGTGAGCACTGAGCAGTGTGAGGATCATAATTAGTAAGCCTATACACATCATGCTAACTCAATAACAACATGAAATTAGTGATTCAATTTTAATAAATCTCAATAATAAATGTTAGACCCATAAAAAATTGGATAAACACGAACTCCATTTACTAACTATACATGATTATAAACTAATCGAGAAAATCGGTTCAACTAATTTTGACTCTACGCAATATGTTGTCCACTAGAATCATAAGCATTTTTTAGAGTGAGAGAGCAAGTTTTTGATGTGTCTGTGGGGGCAGTGCGCAGTGTGTGAGGATCATAAGCACTTACAAACTCCTAACATGTCTTTTTTGCTTTAAAGCTTGGATGAAAACTAGGATGGAGGTTTCATTTGGCGTTAACTCAAAGGGAATTATCACCCTCAAAGCTAATCTTAATCCCTTATGGAAGGTAATTTCAATTCGGAGAAATGTCACACGGGTCGACCTCTCCACACGTAAAATGGTTAAATCGGGATTTGCACAATTCGTAGGGGTTAAACCCACACTCAAAGCTTAGACATGATTCGTCTAGTCAATGGAAGCTTGTTCTACTAACTAGACTGTATTGACACCCAAGAGGCTTGCTCCAAGGAGTTGCCAAGTTTTGAATTCAATATGTCTGTGTTTACAGCTCGTTCCTATCTCTATTTGAGCTACCCATTGGGATTGATTCTTTTCATTTGGACCCAAACCAAATCTTGATGTGCTATTTTAACTCTCCTAATAGGGAGGGCTTGCACATCTGGAAAAAAAATCACTAATGGTAGTTCAAGTGGTAATAAGAACGATCTGTAAACTAAAGCGTCTTGAGTTCTGATGTAGATGAAATCCAAGTCATAGCCCCCCATGGCCTAGAAGCCCGAAGAGCCCAAAGGGCCAAGGTTAGGAAACAAAGGCATAGCATCAACAAAAGGCTTATACTTTTGGTCCAACCTAACTGATGAGCTGCCCAAAGATTAGGAGCCAAATCCAAAAGCCATTCTTGAGTCACCTGCAGGGACCACTCGTCCTACAGGTTTAGGGGACCACCCCTGACACATACTATAATCTCAAAGCAGAGAAAGTGGAGCGTGTAGACCCCAGGGATCGTGGCAACAGGGGTGCTGGATGAATAGAAACAGCGATGGCAGAGAAAGGAGCAAGAGGTAGAGCAGAGTATCCATGGAATCAACACTGAGAGAAGAATAATTGGAAACCCTAGGAAGGTCTCAGTATAAATAAGGAACTACCACCTAGCAGGAGAGATATAGTCATTTCCCCCTCCTAGAAGCACTCTAAATACTATAAAACCAGCAGATAGAACAAAACCTTCACTCCAAAAAAAATGACCAGAATCAGTTGTCCCTTTGTATTGACCTTTGATTAAATAATATACATCCTCGGGCAGCAGGAGACTCATTTTATAGTAGACGTAGCCTTAGTCCATCGGCTAGGGTGAACCATTCACATTGCATTCCCCTATTGCATAGTAGCGTCCACTTACTAACTCAACCAACCCATTTGATAACCTCACCATGATTTCTATTGGGCTTGGGCTATAGTTTCCGAGCATCATCAGTTGGCATCGTCTGTGAGAATCATTTTTTTTCATCGTTTCTCTTTAAATTCTACTAATGGTTTCAACTCGAAACATGAGCAAATCTCACGTTAATCCCCAAGTTCACCCGAACATGCTAGAGAACTTTTCAACCCCTGAAGTGGACGTCAAGGGTCACCTTCCAGCAGTGAACCTCTCTCCACTTAACAAGGTAGATGTTTACCATTGAACAACGATGCAATTGATAAAGCAGAACCAGGAGTGGATATAAACACTTCAGCTTCCTCGGTTCCTGCCAGCACATCCGGAACTACCTCCACCCCAAGCGGAGCATGAAGCCCCTCCACAAGAGCACTAGACGCCTCCTAATGGAGTAACGGAGCTTCATGAGCATAGTCATTCTAGGGAAAACCACTGGAGAAGACATCTAGAAGACCACGATGAAGACGAGGCCCACAGTAGGTCAGAGCGGTCTACCAAGAAGACAGACCCCTCCCCCCTCTGGAGGCCGTAAATCCCCTACTAGAGCAAAGACTTCATGAGCTCCAACGAGATGTCGAAAACATGAAAGAAGAAGTCAAGGGGAAGACCCCTGATATGATGGACGCTCTAGTTTAGCAAACAGAATCCCCATTCACTACTGATTCCCTCCACTTCCCTCTCCCATAGAAGTTTTGGATGCCGTTGATAGAAACATTCGAGGGAACGAATGATCCAGTCGACCATCTGAACTCCTATAAAAACTAGATGGAGCTTCAGGGTTACCTAAATTCAATCCGCTACTGAGATTTCGCTATCACCATCAAGGGATCGGCGATAGCTTGGTTTAATAGGCTATAGCCCGCGTCGATCTCCTCCTTTAGGGAATTATCCATATAGTTCGTGTCATACTTTATAGGCACAAGGATGTCCAGAAAACCGTCCTACCATCTACTGAGCATCAAGCAAGGACCCACCGAGTCCCTATGAAGCTATGTACAATGCTTCAACTAGGACTGCCTGAAGGTGGAGAGTGTGGATGACAAATTCGCACTTACCGCTTTTATGTCTAGACTCGGAGTATAATTCAAGGATCTCCTATTTTCAATAGCAAAGAACCTTAGGCTATCATGTCCGAGGTGCTGGTGAAAGCCAAGAAGTATATCAATGGTGAAAAGGCCATCCTAGGAAAGAGAGAAAACATCAACGTCAACAGAAACAAACAAGAAGAGGAAGGACCGTAGTCCCAAAAAACAGAAAAAACATGAGCGGTCCCCTAGGAGAGATCGTTCTCCGAGAAGAGGAAGAGAGTCCCTTCCTAAGAGGAGAGGCAACGTTTGGGACCGCCTAGGACCTCCTCTGCAAGAGCTACAACCCAAATTTATCTCGACACGGCTCCCGTTACTGGTCACATCCATCGTGCAGGTCCTCCATGAGGTCTAGAACGAGAAGTTCATTCGAAGGCCACCTTGAATGAAATCTGATCCGAGGAGGAGAAACACCTCTAAATACTGCGAGTACCACAAGGATACAAACTATGAGACGACAACTGCATCCAGCTCAAGAAGGAGATTGATTACCTGTTTCAAAGATGACACTTATGCCAATACGTGGCAGATGAGGGAGAAGCCTAGAACGACCAAGGGTGGGACGCCAAGGTGGCCGCAGAACCTCCCCGGCAACATCAACAAGCTTTGGACGAGATTCGTGTCATCTCGTGTGGATTTGCTGGAGGAAGTGAATCCAGCTCAGCCAGTAAAGCGTATGCCAGGAAGGCACGGTTCGAAGATTACCTTGAAATCCATGTCATCTGAAAGATGCCCCACCATGATGTAGAGATTACCTTTTCGGACACAGACCTCAAAGGTTGCCAACACCCACATGACAAACCCTTAGTCATTAAGGCAATTATCGCAAACAAAAATGTACACCAGGTGCTCGTCGAAAATGGGAGCTCCGTAGACATCAACTTCTTGTTCGCTTTCGATCAGCTCAGTATAGAGAAGTCACAACTTGAACCCATAAAGACCCATCTGCTGGGCTTTTCGCGTGATAAGGTGTTACCAATCGGCTCTATCCAACTCGTCCTGACCATAAGAGATCAGCCCTGTCAGGTCACAACCACCGTTTGAATCCTGGTCGTGGACGCCCCCTCAGCGTACAATGTCCTACTGGAAAGACAATCTCTCAATTCCATCAATGCGATACCCTCAGCTTACCACTTGCTGATGAAGTTCTCCACTGAGAATAGGGTCAACATGGTTAGGGGAGACCAACGCCTTGCAAGAGAATGCTATGTTGCGTCAATGAGGCAAAGGGATATAAAATCTGTCCAGCTGGAGGACTTGGACATGAGAGACGAAGTGGAAACCCGACAGAGCAGTTAGACGAGGATCCAGGGCATGTGATTTTTATAGGCTCCATGCTGCTCCCCCATCAAGAAGAAGCTCATCCCCTTTTTGAAAGAGAATGCAGACATTTTTGCCTGAAAATAAGAGGACATGGAAGGGATAGACTTTACGGTGATCGTACACCGACTGAGTGTCGATTCGGGCTACAAGCCCATTCGACAGAAAAGGAAAAGCTTTGCATCGGAAAGGAAAAAGGCTATAAATGAGGAGGTGGCCGAACTGCTACTGGCCAAAACCATAAGGGAGGTGGACTATCCAACCTAGCTGGTGAATATCTTGCTCATAAAGAAGGTGAACGACAAATGACGTCTCTGTATCGACTTCATCGACCTAAACCGATCATGTTCCAATGATAGTTTTTACCTATCAAGGATCGACCTGATAATCGATGCAACCGCTGGTCACAAGCTTCTCAGCTTCATGAACGCTTTCTCAGGCTACAATCAAATCAGGATGGGCCCAAACGACCAAGAGAAGACGTCGTTCGTCACCAAACAAGGAATCTACTGCTACCAAGTCATGCCATATGGGCTAAAGAATGTTAGGGCCACCTACCAGAGGTTGGTCAATAGGATATTCTATGAGAAGCTCGGATAGACCATGGAGGTATACATAGACGACATGCTCATAAAATCTTTAAAAGTTGAATTCCATATCCATAACCTCGGAGAATCCTTCGACATTATGCGCCAGTACAGAATGAAGCTGAACCCAGCAAAATGCGCCTTTGGAGTGTCAGTAGGAAAGTTCTTGGGATTTATAGTCAATAATAGAGGTATCGAAGCAAACCCCAAGAAGGAGAAAGTTGTCATCGAAATAAAACCTCTCACCAACACCTGAGAAATACAACACCTAACCGGGAGAATAGCAGTGCTCAACAGGTTCGTCTCATTCTCCAGTAAAAAATTCCAGCCTTTCTTCAAGGTCCTAAAGGCGGCCATTCGATGGGACGAGAAATACGAAGGAGCCTTTCAGGCCCTTAAGGCTTACTTGGCCTCTTCGCCCGTGTTGGTGAGCCTTATGGAATGAGAGGTCTTGACCTTCTACTTAGCTGTGTCAGAATTCTCGGTTAGTATCACCCTTGTAAAGAATAAAGAAAGTCCAACAACCGATTTATTTCTGTAGCTAGGCCCTCCAAGGAGCCGAAAAAAGATACCCGAAGATAGAGAAGCTCGTGCTAGCTCTCTTGGTAGCCGCCCGAAGGCTAAGGCACATACCATTGAAGTCCCAATGGACCAGTCAATGAGGCAGGTCCTCCATAAGCCAGAGGCCTTGGGAAGACTTGTCAAGTGATAAATAGAGCTTAGCAAATCCGATATCAAGTTCAAGCCCAGAACTGCAATCAAAGGATAGGTCCTGACAGATTTTCTTGCCAAGTTTACTTTGCCACTGAAAGAGAACATTGAAGATCATGGCTGCGTTCTCGACGTGCCGACCTGAAAATTATATGTGGATGGATCCTCAAATGCCTAGGGATGTGGAGCAGGTCTCATCCTTACCTCCCCAGAAGGGTACGACCTAGAGTACGCCCTAAGGTTCAACTTCTAAGCGTCTAACAATGAGGCACAGTATGAAGCCCTCATAGCCGGCCTAAACTTGGCCCTATTAATGGATGCACAGTAGATCACAGTCCACAGTGACTCGCAATTGGTGGTCATACATGTTGAAGAGGAGTATGTGGCCCGAGATGAAAAGATAACGCTCTACATGAGAGAAGTACATAGACTACTGAATAAGTTTGTCATAGTCGAGCTGGTCCAGGTTCCTCAAGAAGCTAACTCATGAGCCAATGCCCTAGCCAAGCTAGCCATATCTGTCGAGCAAGACTTACTTGGACAAACACTAGTCAAAGTCCTAACCTAGCCTAGCATACGACTCGACGAGAACCTAGCTATGCCAGTTGAGGAAGGACCCTCGTAGATGGATCCCATCGTATGCTCCCTGAGGACCCGAAAGAAGCATCAAAGCTAAAGTCCAAAGCGAAGAGATTCATGTTACTCCAAGGTAACTTGTACAAACGAGGATTTTCCTTTCCGCTAATGAGATGCGTATCAGAATTTGAGGCAGATTACATCCTGAGGGAGATCCATGAGGGCTTGTGTGGAAACCACATCGGGTGGAGAACGTTGGCAAAAAAAGAACTACGACAAGGTTACTTTTGGTCGACCATGTCCAAAGACGCTAAGGAGATAGTGAAGAAATGTAAAACCAGCCAGATCCACGGTAACCTGCTGCACTGTCCACCTAAGCAGCTCACCCCTATGGTCAACCCCTGGCCCTTTCAGCAATGGAGGATGGATATTCTGGGACCCCTGTCCACTGGGGTCAGACAGTGTAAGCTTGTCGTGGTCGTTGTGGACTACTTCACGAAATGGGAGGAGGCCGAGCCCCTGGCTAGGATCACAGCGCTGAAGATTAAAAACTTTATTTAGAGATCCATAACATGCCGCTTCGGTGTCCCCAAGACACTTGTTTCAGACAATGACAAGCAATTCGATAATCCCACATTCACGAACTTCTGGGCCGAGCTAGGTATCAAAAACTACTTCTCAGCTCCCGCGCACCCACAATCCAATAAGCAGACTGAAGTGACTATCAGGACAATCAAGCTTGCGTTGAATACTAGACTCGAAGCGTTTAAGTCACAATGGGTAGATCACCTCCCGATTGTTAGGGGTGTCAAACGTGTCGGGTTAAACGGGTGACGGGCGAAAAATATGTAAACCCGTACACGACACGTTTAATAAACGGATAAAAAATTTAAACACGGACATGAATCGTTTAATAAACGGTTAACACGACATGACTCGTTTAACACGTTTAATTTTATTAAAATTATTTTATTAAAATTCTAACTCACACCAAAAAATTACTCTATTAAAATTTTAAACTCCATTAACTGTTAAATATCCACAATATTTGTACTCTCTTAATTAAAAGATTTTCAATTAGCGGACACTTGCAAAACAAGTGAAAAAGTTGAATGATGAAAGGAATGGGCTTCAACTTTTTATAGGTAAGGGCAGATGTCTTCTTCCCTTGAATCTACCGATGTGAGATTTAAGTCAAGAAGCTTGTACGGTAAACACTTCTCTCACAAGCTTCTTGACTTGAATCCCACATCGGTAGATTCAAAGGAAGGAGACCTCTTCCCTTGCCTATAAAAAGTTGAAACTCATTCTTTTCATCATTCAACTTTTTCATTTGTTTTTACAAGTGTCCGCCAATTAAAAATTTTTTAATTAAGAGAATATAAATATTGTGGATAGTTAATTTTAATAAATTCTGATTATTTTTTTTTAAATAATTATAATTATTAATTTATTATTATATTAAATTTATTTAAACGGGTGATAAATGGGTTAGCATGTCTCACCCGAACACGACTCGTTTATTAAACGTGTTAAACGGGTTGAACCGTTTATCACTCGAACTCGTTAAGGTCTCACCCAAACCCGTTTAATCAGCGGTTAATCGTGTTGTGTTGAATTTTGACAGGCCTACCGGTGGTACTATGGGCATACCGAATGACAGTTCGAACCGCGACTGGCGAAACAACTTTTAGCCTCGCATATGGAACAGAGGCAATGACTCTCATTGAAGTTGAAGTACCCTCCGTGAGAGTCGAACTCTTTGATCACGAGCAGAATGATAGGTCATTGTTGGTCAACCTCGACCTCCTTGACGAAAGGAGGGACGAAGTCCTGCAACTGATATTTTCTTATCAGAGGAACATCATTAGGTTCCACAATAAGCGGGTGAGGAGGAGGAGCTTCAAACCAGGGGACTTGGTACTGAAAAAGCTTCTCCCAGCCAGGAAAGACCCCGCCCATGGCAAGCTCGATCCTAATTGGGAAGGACCTTAAATCATAAAAAAGTAATCCGAGCTGGGAACTACGAGCCACAGACAAAGGAAAGAAGAGACCTACCACACTCATGGAACGCGGATCACTTAAAGCATTACTACCAATACCTTCGTGCGAAACCTTGTAACAACAAAGAAAAAGCTATTGTGTAAACTCCACTTTCGAGATCAGAAAAAAAAATAGTCATCTTGAAAAGTCATCGTGAAAGGGAAAAATTCAGCCGATAAATGCTCTGACCAGACTTTTTAGCATAAATGTACGACAGTCCAGGCTCTTCAGCCTAAGAGAACTCATAAGCTCGGAGCGACAGGGCTTTTCACCCTGAGTGTACGAGAACTCACAAGCTCAGAACTTTCAGGCTTTTCAGCCTAAGAGAGTTCGTAAGCTCGGACCTTCCAGGCTCTTCAGCCTAAGAGAGCTCATAAGCTCGGAGCGACAAGGTTTTTCAGCCTGAGTGAACGAGAGTTCGCAAACTCAGAACTTTCAGGCTTTTCAGCCTAAGAGAGCTCGTAAACTCGGACCTTCCCGGCTCTTCATCATAAGAATGCTCGTAAGCTCGGAGCGACTGAGCTTTTCAGCCTAAGTGTACGAGAGCTCACAAGTTCAGAACTTCTAGCTTTTTAGCCTAAGAGAGCTCGTAAGCTCGGGTCGATTGGGCTCTTCAACCTAAGAGATCTCACAAGCTCAGAATGATCAGGATTTTCAACCTAAGAGGATTCGTGAGCTTGGTAAGAATTAGACTCTTCAGCCTAAGCCAGAAGATGAGACTCTAGGGACAGACCTAGAAGCCTCGTCGCTAATAGAAGAGGAACGACCACAAGAGGAAATCATTGAGGTCTCCTCGGTCCCTTCATCAACAAACTCCGACTCAGAAGAAGAAACAACAAATTTTCCCATCAAAAGCTCAGATCATAAACCGGAATGAAGAGAAGGTAAATGCAAGATGCAATCCATTAAAAACAAAATTTTCAAACACCAGGCCTTAAAGGAGAGTACCCTTGACACAAAAGAGCGATTTACGAATCGCAGAAGGGGGGACATGTCATCAGAATGCTCTTGAAAAGAACTAAATCTCCAAATCA
Source organism: Ilex asprella (assembly GCA_023539305.1). Taxonomy (NCBI): domain Eukaryota; kingdom Viridiplantae; phylum Streptophyta; class Magnoliopsida; order Aquifoliales; family Aquifoliaceae; genus Ilex; species Ilex asprella. Next base: position 30,065,016 of record CM042194.1, read on the forward strand.
GAAAACGAAACCCATAACCCCACCAAAAAGGGTTGAACGGATCTAGATCAAAGCGGTAAGAAAAAGGAAAAGATGACGTACCCAATGAAACGCTAGAAGCTGAAGGAAACCGAAGACGAAGATGCCCTAAATCACCAAGAAGCCCGGAACAAGACACTTCAAAGGCCTAAAAAAGGGAGAAGAACACAAAATGGGGAAGGGATTTGAAATCACTAGGCAAGAAAAGTCAAAGGACTTCCCCCAATTTATGTAAATACGTAAAGCATTTAATTCATGGTAGGAAAATGATAGGGCATGCTAGAGGAGCCGTACCTACGAGCTCACCTGTTGTTGACACCTGTATACAACTATCCCATCGTAACCAGCAAACAATGACACAGCCCTGTCCAGGTTAGGAACAATAACCCAGCACAGTCGATGTTAAAAGGGTCCACAATGAGCCCAGAAAAAATGCTTTTAACCCCAGATCAGGAATGACGACATCCTTGTGACCTATGGCTAGAGGGCAATTGATGTGGATGAAATCCATGGCATAGGCCCCCATGGCCTAAAAGCCCGACGAGCCCAAAGGGCCAAGGTCAGGAAACAAAGACCTAGCATCAACAGAAGGCTTATACTTTAGGCCCAACCCAACCAACGAGCAACCCAAGGATTAGAAGCCAGATCCAAAAGTCATTCCCGAGTCACCTACGAGGACCACTCGACCTAAAGGTTCAGGGACCATACCTAACACCTATGGTAATCTTAGAGCAAAGAAAGTGGAACGCATTGCCACCAAGGATCGTGGCAATAGGGGTGTCGAATGAACAAAAACAACGATAGCAGAAAAAAGAGCAGGAGGCAGAGCGGAGCATCTACGGAATCTGCACTGAGAGAAGAACAACTGAAAACCCTAGGAAGGTCCCAATATAAATAAGGAACTACCCCCCAACAGAAGGGATATAGATGTCTTCCCCCTCCTAGAAACACTCTAAATACTATAAAACCAGCAGATAGAACAAAACCTTCACTCCTAAATAAACGACCAGAACCGGTTGTCCCTTTGTATCGACCTTTGATCAAATAATATGCATCCTCAGGGGAGCAGGAGACTTCTTTTATAGTGACGTAGTCTTAGTCTTTCGGCTAGGGTGAACCACTCATATTGCATTCCCCTATTGCATAGTAGTGTTCACTCACTAAATCAATTGATCCATTTGAAAACCTCACCATAATTTCTATTGGGATTGGGTTGTAGTTTCCGAGCATCTTCAAGTTCAAATCTTGACAATAGTTTCTTTTAAAGAAAATGGGGGCTGAGTCCCCACTCAGAGACTTACAATGATTTTAATCAGTTAAGAAAATTTATTTGGGTAACAAGGACGAGATGTTTTTAATTTTAGTAATAAGTAGTTGAGTTCACTATTTTTTTAAAACTCCAAAATATCCTTATAATGACTTCCAAGTAATCTTCAACATTAAATCGGTGTCCTAAATAGGTATTCATTGATTCACACTTAATGAAAGGTTTTTTTCATAGAATTTAAAATTCAAATTTAAATTTGGCATCAGTACTACTCTTACCTTTTTTGTTTTCAAAATGAACATCATCAGCTATTCTCAATTCATAGATCAGAAAATCAATAGTCAATTTTTTTTTTTGGTCAATGAGACCCAAAAGTACTCATTGATCAGACAATGGATAATTAAAATTGATTTTTTTTTGGTTGACGATGATTAATATTGAATAGAAAATAAAATTTTGAAGATCCAGATCTGACTATGGAGTCTCCAAATGGGAGTGTGTTAGCCTCAGAGGCTCTTTCTGGGGGTAAGGGGAGCTTTCACCAACTTGCATATGGTTGGTGTGCTTATATTAAGTTATTAAGGAAGGTGGCGTGTATACTTTGAAAAAATATGGGGTGACATCACTCCAAATTTCCCTTTCTTTTGTCGCTAAAAAAAATATTCACGATCAAAGCTTCAGGTGAAAAAGCTAGTGAAGGGACCTTGGATTACGCTAGTGAAGGGAAGGGACCTTGTAAAAAAAATATTCACGATCAAAGCTTCAGTGAAAAAGCTAATGAAGGGACCTTGGATTACGCTAGTGAAGGGACCTTGAAAAAGCTAGTTCAACCCGAATATTAAAGTCGGCTTGAACCCGAATATACATAAATATACAAATATATTTAACTATGGTTAATATTTATCTTCACTCTTTCAAGTTCAGATTTTCACTTCACTTCAAGTTTTCACCAATACGCCTCCATCACTCTCATATCCCTCTCACTTGTCACTCTTCCCTCTCTCAACCTTCCTTTCTCAATTGTCACTCGTTTGAGTCGTCTCTGACTCTCAACCTCTCTCTCCCTCCATCACTTGTCATTCTCTCTCTCTTCATCTCAGATCACTTCAAAAAATCATATGTACACTTCAAAAAATCAAATCTATACTTTAAAAAATCAACCTGAATTAAGTAATCCAAGTCCAACCCTATTTTTAACCCGAAATCAGTCTGAATTAAGTAACCCGAATTCAAATCGAGTCAGCCCGAATTAAACTTGAGCAGTACTCAGGTTGAGTACCTCGAATTTAGGTAGGATTAGGGTTAAAGATTATATATCTAGGGTTGAGCTAGGGTTAACCTATTAACCAGTCCAACCCGCCCGAATTGCACCCCTAGTATTATGTGTATTCAAGATTTTCATTTTTTGTCACGGATTTAAGCACCAAGTGATTGAAATAGTTTCACATTTATTTTTTTTTTGAAAGGGGAGAGGGGTGACAAGTAGACCAGTAGATAGTAATTTCTTGGACATGACCACGAGAGTCTTCCTATTGTGAAATGTCCAGTTTTAACCATAGTTACACATCCCGAAGGACAGTCTGTCACCACATTACTACCAAAATTAAGCAGCAAATCGCGTTATTTTCAAAAATCGAATCTTACTTAATAATCACATGAAAATCAATGACGATTTTAAACAGGCATTACTTATCATTAAACGATCAGCTAGAGTGATCGATGGTTCGGCATCACCTCCAATTAAAAGTGGTGGGTGCCACCCATGCCCATGTCTTGTGCGCATGGCACAGTAGCACTTACATGCCCTCCTCCTCAGTGCTCAAATTGACCTTATATTCTCATTTCCTCTACTAAGAGAAAATGTGCGCATGCAAGCATGTATGGCGGCTAAAGCCATTTCAAAACCCTCCCCAACTTATTCAATTGCCTCAACTCTCAGTGACCCAGTGGGGGCTATATGTCTCTATGTCAATTTCTGCTTAAGATTAACTATGAACCTTTTGTCTCCTTGGGGTAGGGCACATATTGGATGATGTGTCACCATGTGGGTCCACCCATGGTGGTTGTCGGGGACATATTGAGCTTATAGGTGGGACCCATCAGGGGTTTGGATACATGATTTGGGTGGGATTGATCATGGATAGAGAATGATATAAAAAGGTGACAAGGGGACCAAGGTAAGGTTTAAAGGGTTCTAAATTATTGTTTCTGTTTGTTTCCTCTATTTACCCAAATTCAAACCATTTAACATTGACAAGACGAGTTTAATTGCAATCATTCTATTTCAACTTACTTTCTTGACCAAATTAGTTGATATAATTATATGTATGTTCTATGGATAGATAGTGGGTGTCAATCTTTATTAGAATTCATCGTTAATTAAATGTTATGTAGAGCGCACTTTAGTGTAACAATAAGATTATTTTACTATAACTTGGGCATTAAGAGTTCAAGTTATAAAAACAGTCTTCCCACATATCCTTCCCAGACCCCCGCAGCGCACTGGCAAGATTGCTCACTAGCCTCCCTTTTTTTGTCAATCTAATATTATTAATTCATTACATCAACAAATTAAGTGAATTAATATCACTCTTTTGAATCTTGTTAAACTTGTGGGTGGAACCCATCAAGGGTTTGGATACATGATTTGTGTGGGATGGATCATTGATAGAGAATGCTATGAAAAGGTGAGGTAGTGGGACCACAATAGGGTTTAGAGGATTCTAAATTCTTTTCTTTGTCCATCTACTTACCCCCAATTCAAACATCCTTTAACCTTAAGAGGAAGATTTTACCCACACCTTTTGATGCAAAAAAGTTGGTACATTGTTAAAAGAGTTTTGTTTTGAAACTTTTGAAGTGAGATTTGGTGACCCTTGGCCTTATCTAATTTGAAGTTTCAAGTGGTTGACCATTTAAGAAATGGTGGTGATAGGTATATGTGACATATAGCTAGTGTAGTGTGAGTATTGAGTTGGTGGTGCGCATGCAGCATATGAAATGGGTTGTTGGTCATTATGTGGGTGTGCCGGCAACCATAAGATTATTCATCATTTCCTGCCCTAAAAACTCCAAATTTTGATTCTAAGCTCACATTCTCACATCACTTCCCACCCACACTCTTTTCCCACTTTCTAGTCTCTATCCTATATTTATATAAAGAGAGAGAGGGTCCGACACACGGTCACCCTTGTGCTTGATTGCAAAGAAATGAGATAGGAAGAAGAAAAAAAGCACGATAATGGAAAGATACTAAACGAGATAAACTTATAATTGTTTGGTTAAATGTGATTGGAGAAAATTTTGTGTCGTCACGGAATGATAAATTAAGGATATTATGGATATACATACACACACATATGTATGTATGTATATGTGTATAGGTTACAGCATGATTAAGGCAAACCTTGTAACTTGTAAGGTGGACAACCAAAGTGACTCTATGTTCTAGCCCTAAAAGATAATGTATAAGTTGGCAGTATCAAAATTTACTAAAGCTAGTAATAACTGTCCACAATTCTTTGTAAATAAGTTTTATTTTAAATAAAAATAAAAATATTACATCAAGACTTAAAATGCACCCTAAAGGGTAGAAAAAATGTTGTGACCCTTGATAGAACAATTCTTATTCCAATAAAACCCCATAAACTTGGTAATATCATTACCATTCAAACTTAATTTACCGATCTAATTCACTACACCAATTGGATTGACAGTGAACCTTATCCAACTCTGGAAGTAATGGTTGTAATGAATTAGACCATCAAATTAGGTCAATAAATTAAGTACTAACAACATTATTGATGTTTACCATTGAACTTCGTATAGCTATATACGTTGCATATATAACCAAAGTCATGGTTGTACATGTCTATGTAACATGTACAATACTACTCTCTCAAGGGGTGAGTTGCATGAAATTTGTTTTTCTTTATATTTTTATGTTAGAAACATGTTTTGATTATTTTGCATAGGTGAGAACCTAAGTGTCTGAATAACATATGGACCCCCCTAACTCATGGATATTCTCATAATTTATCAGCCACGCCTGATTCCTTTTGGGCACGTCTTCACCTGCCGACTTCTCAAAATAAATTACTGTCCATATCAAAGTTGTTCCCACCTCACTTTGCACAGTAAAGACCTTTCTTGTTTTTTCTAACATTGAGCCGGCCATGATTGAGAACACAGGATGTACTCTAGATAGTAAACCCTTTAAACAATACTTGTTAATATTTTTGTCATTCCTGTCAAGTTTTAACGAATTTGTATAAAAAATATTTTATTCATACATAATTCATTTATTAGTTCATGTTTAGGAGTGTTAAAATATGATACAACTCGTTAAACACAATAAAAAATTAAAAGGTTTGATATTTTTTAAGTCACCCGTTTAGTGAATGAGTGGATTTGATATGACATGATTAATAAACAAATCATGTATGAGTGACATCAATCAAAATAAATATACGACATAAGTCGTTTATATATTGATTATACACGATTCATGCACGATACGAACCCGATGGGCTCGTTTGGTAGACGTATTAGGAGTGAATTAAATATTGGATTGTATTATTTTTTATTTAATCGGGGTTAATACTTTGTTTGGTAAGCAAATTTGATATCGTATTAATTTCAAAAACGTATATTGATCGTATACTTATCGTATATTTTTTATACGATAGATCTGTATTATGGAGGTTTTTTAATACCACCAAGAAAGGTGGTATTATAATCCAACTCAAACGTATTATTCTACACATTTACTATTATAACCCCCTAAGTGATAAAATCAAGTTGTAATAAATGTAACAAACACCGATTGATGATATTTTTGTTAATTCAACATTAATACAATGAAATAATTCTCTAACCAAACAACCGATTGGATTAAATAACTATTATTCGACGCTTATATTGTGGATTACCAAACACTTGATAAAATTACGTATTATTCTAATACCCTATTTAATTTTGTCTTTTGTCCTTCCGTATTGTATTAGACTGGATTATTATATCTAATACATTCATTTCTAATACTACAACCAAACGAGCCCGATATGTATTATTGGTTTGATTGATGGATTTTGATGTCAATGGAATGTTATGTTTGTATTGTTTTACCTTTTGTGAGCTCACTTAAGAACACATATATGAATAGAAAATAAGCTTGTCTCCCCTTAGGAACTCTAATAATGGTTGTTATACATAGAAACATCCGGTTTATAATTATGTCTGTTTACCTAAAGCTATATTATGAATGACTAAGATACAGTTGGTCTCCAAGTTTCAAAATTAACTTTTATTTCTCACTAAGTGTATTATCTTTTATGGAAATAGTATTGGAGCTGCATTATCTGAAAAAAGTGACCAAATGTTTAGTCAAATTTCTCTTTAATTATTGGGGATTGGGACTAAAGTCATGGAAATAGTTCATCCGCACATATAATTAAGGCTCCGTAAATGTGATTCTTCCTAGATCATGAAGTGATAAAAGTCTCGTGCATTAGACTTCCTTATCTCTTTCGTGTGAATATCCCACATTAAGTCTGATTAACTGTCACAAAAATTGCAGTGTGTTCTTGTTTGCAATATTTTCACCGTCAAATCACCTCTACGTGTCACTCTTAAATTTTAATATTTTTAGTGTAAACAACCCTTAATATGAAAGCCATGTTGCAGGCAGTTCAAGTTTGAACATGGGTTGAGATCTCGGGTTTTTGAGACTCAATTGAAACCTACCTTGAATTCAAATTTCAGGTGAAACCACGTAGCCCTATAATCAAAAACTCAAATCTAAACTCGAGAATTGAATAGATTAAAAAAATAAATGGTCGAGCTTGAGGGAGAAATATTTTCGCGCTTAGTGACTTGAATTATTGACCGTTAAAACAAACCTATAAGATAAAATAAACTTCATTTCTATAAATTAGGTTGATATATCAATTTGACTTCTTCATCCATCCAAATTGCATCCCCAATCTTAATTTAAAAAAAAAAAAACAAAAACGTCAATGACAGTGACAGTCACAACACCTGTGGGCAAAAAAAAAAAAACATCAATGAAACTTTGTTTGTTTATATGAAGTTTGGGTTGGTAATGTAATTTTTAACTAGCATATTCATTTACAAATAAGAAAAATATGAAAAATGTCAGCAGCTATATCATCATCACTCTCCATTGAAAAAGAAAAACACAAATCTAAAAAGAAAATTGGGAGGAGAACAAGACTGGGAAGGCATAAATTCGAATTCATGTTGTTGTCTGGAGAAAGACCTCAAAACACACACAATCACCATCATCTTGTATTCATTATGCCTACAAATCATTATTCTTGGTTGCCTCACCTCCGCATGCTCTCTCTCTCTCTCTCTCTCTCTCTCTCTCTCTCTCTCTCAGCACTCCTCTCATTTTCTCTCTCTATATATACTCACCCTTGTATATGTCATGCCACCACTCCCTTCTCTCTCTTACCCTGTAGTTACAACGCATAACCTAGCTCCTCCCTAGTCCATATTTCATATTTCTCTCTCCTTTCTCTTTGAACATTCATATTTCAGTCTGTTGTATCAACTGAAAACCAATGGCCATATCTGGATTTGAAGGCTTTGAGAAGAGACTTGAGCTCCACTTCTCCGGAGATGATCCGGTGATTGGAATCGGCCTCCGGCAGCTAGACTTCGAGTCACTAGAGAAAATACTCCATGCAGTGCAATGCACCGTAGTTTCGGCTCTGGGTAACCAATACTTCGATTCTTACGTACTATCAGAATCAAGCCTCTTTGTCTACCCCACCAAGATCATCATCAAGACATGTGGAACCACGCAGCTCTTGAAATCCATCCGTCCATTGCTCCACTTTGCTTGTGACATGGGTCTCAATTTGTGTGTGTGTAGATACACCAGAGGCAGTTTTATCTTCCCTAAAGCTCAACCCTATCCTCATACAAGCTTCAAAGAAGAGGTCATCTTCTTGGAAGAGAATTTACCCACCAATCTTCGCTTCAAAAAAGCCTGTGTTTTGCCTTCAAAATTGTCCACTCATTCATGGCATGTTTTCTCAGCCAGTGACGAGACTCACATCGTTCCGAAAATATCCGATAAAATTAGAATGATACAAAGAAGATTAGCATCTTCTCTACGCAACGACGATGATACGTATAGATTGAAAAATATTGATGAGTTTCACTCTCAGATGGTGGTTCAAGATACGCCTGATGAATTATACACCATAGAAGTTTGCATGACGGAGCTTGATTGTGTGCTTGCTCGGAAGTTCTTTCAACCTCCCGGCGACGCAAAAAATGGCGACACAGCCGGAAAAGAGATGACGGAGATAACGGGTATTGGAGATATCAATCCAAGTGCTCTTATTTGTGACTTTGGGTTTGATCCATGTGGGTATTCTATGAATGGTGTCGATGGTGATCGGTACTCCACAATTCATGTAACGCCGGAGGATGGTTACAGTTATGCTAGCTTCGAGTGTGTTGGATCTATCTACGATGATCATGGTGATCATCTTGAGGAGATGTTGAAGAAGGTGGTGAAAGTTTTCCGGCCGGGGACGATGTCGGTATCAACTACGGGCACTAGCCGTGAACTTTTGACCAGGGTCAGGAAGGCGATTGAGCTCCTTGGAATGAAATGCCGGAGTTGTGCAATGGATGAGTTTCCGGCTGCCGGGAAGGTCGCATTTCAGACGTTCACGACTCGCCGGAAATAATAAGAGAGTGGTGGTGGTGCCTGATGACGACGGCGACGGCGGTGGCCGTGGTGGTTGATATATGGAGAAATTTTGGAAGAGTAAAGTGAAGGAGAATAGGGAGTTTTCTAGAGGTTAGTCAGAAAATTATTTTAGGAGTGTGGATGATGATGCATATTATTTGAATCGAATTTGTTGATCAAATTTATTTGTTGCGAATGTAATATTGGGGTTGGATTAAAAAAACTATTGACTGGAATTAAAAATGCGAGTCTTAATATTAAATGAAATCGATTATCAAAGAGTTACTTCAATCAACAAGTTTAAGTTTGAATACTAAATGAAGTCCGTTGCCAATCAAACGATGAGAGTGATTTCGATAAAGAAGTTAAATTAGAATAACATCGTTGTTACGTCAAATTTTAAATTTTAACATATGGTGTTTGGATGATGATCAATGTGGGGTTGACTTGAATAGGGAGATAAAGTAGGAAGATTTGGAGATGAGGGATGGTGAGGGTTCATCATGATAATGCACCCCACTATGGCTAGTCACGCCTAAGATTTGAGGGTTGTGTAGTGGTGGGGGTTAAAGAAATGCTCATTTTGAAGTGTTTTCTCTCTCTCTCTCTCTTTCTCTCTCTCTCCCCTTGTAGTTTTGAGTTTTGTCTTTAACCTCTTCTTTCACCGTTTTCTTAGTCACCCCACCAAGTATCTGGTATGCTTTCTTCATCTTTAAAAAAGAAAAATAAATTGTGCTTGACAAGCATTATATATATATATATATATATATAAATATATATATATATGTATCTCTTATACACATCTTAG
>CM042194.1:30075240-30097154 GCA_023539305.1 Ilex asprella
TGTGTATAAGAGACGTGCATTATATATATAGATATATATATATATATATATATATATATATTTGTCTAAAAAGTGTGTGATCGATGTAAAAACTCTATCTGAACATGATCATTACAACTTGAACTTGCTGGGGTAGACTTTGAGAGGGGTTTATATATACATCAGGCTCCACATGCGTTCGCTAAGGACAATGAACAATTATAACTTGACCCTAGTCAAATTACTTATGTAAATTCGAGATTTATAGTACACTTATGAACTAAGTCTATTAAGTCAATCATAACGTTTGAACTTAAATTTCGAAATATCACTAAAGTAATGTCATTTGCGTTATTCTGACAAGTTATTTCTTTATCTTTCTTCACATTCTCCCTTATTTAGGATAAATGTACTCCTACAAATTGACGTCCTAAAAATGTCCAACCGCATTACTCTCAGTGATCGAACCCTTCTTGATAACCACATTGATGACAGTCTTAAACAAGTACAGTTTACTACTAAATCACAATTGATCCTAATGAATCATTTGATATGCATAGGATACCTCAGCAAGGTATCTAACAGAAGTGAGATATAAAAAGTTTTCCTTAGATTATGCATGCGATGTGGAAACCCCCCACCTCAGCATGTGAACTAATAAACAGTTCCACTGCATTAGAAATAACATGAGTTTTTAATTGTTCACTTGATTGATCCATGGCCTTTTTTTTAAGGGGGGAGGGGGTTGCATGCAATCACCCATAAACTAATTATATCGGTTGAACACAGATTTTACGCTAATAGAAGAACACAAACTTGGGGTGCGCAAGCTTACATCTCGTCTCTTTATTTGATCACTAAATCAATATATATGAGAAAACAGACATTGATGACTATAAGTCAGAGCTAAAGCACATGCAAATGTCGCTCGATAGTAGAAGTGGTTACTATCGCGCCATGCTGCATGGGATGAGCATGGTCAAAAGCAAAGCGGGGGAAAGAAGATTGATCCAAACAGGGTCAGATTCTATTTTAAACTTGAATTTAGGACTTCATTTCATTACACCTATGTTTAGTTTTCAGTGCAGGCCTATGGATTATTCCATAGTTAAGGACATTGTGTGAGCCCAATCTAGATATGATGTTGGCAGATCAGAATAACAAAAATAAGCAATTTTGGTGGGCCCATAGCATGACCAGTTTAAATGAATTGTTTTTCTAGGTAGGCCCATTAGCGTTGGGTTCTCCAGCCAACACAGCCCCATTCTGTATGTTCAATTTTACCCTCTGGTAAAAGAGTATTAGTGACGTGAGGGGGTCTGTGGGCTCTAAGGTCTTTTTATGGGCTTGAGATGGGGCTATAATGCCATGTGACATTGCTTTGGGTCGAGTAAATATTGGGTATAACGGTGACACCATATCACTCATGTCCCGTGGTCACCATCTAATAACAAACATGGATAAAATAAATTTCACTTCTTTCTACACTGTGATTAATTTTTTTACATGAAACATGGTAGTTACTAAATTAAATGGAATCCACTTATTTACATGATGGTTTATTATTAACGGGTGATACCACCGAATAACAATGACGTGATGTTACTGTTACATTTAGTATTTTCTCCTCTAGTCGCTTTCCTTATCTCCTTGAAAACTACTTCTAATCAAAGCATTTCCCAAAGGCCTTCAGGAATTTTCCTTGGAAACACCTTTGTTTCCATCACCTATGTTCCTCTCTCTATCTCTCTCTCTCTCAATAGACTTTTCAAGTTGCTGTACAATGTCTATCTCTATATTCTCAAAGAGAAAACTTCCAAAACACATCTGGACAGCCTCCAGGATGCCACTATCCTTTTCTAACTAATGGGATGATGACCTCAAACTAAGCCAAAGAATTAAATTTGGAAATTGAGAAAAAAAATTGAAATATTATCTAAAAGTAGAAAAGTTTTTAGCAATGGTTTTAATTTTCTCTATTTAAATGTATGGGTCTGGTGGCCCGTTGGGTTGTTGACACAAAAGAGAACCTGGCCCAATTATTGAAGGCTAAATTTATATGGATAGTCTGGCCCATTATGTATAACTAGATCATTACCAATATTTTCACTTAATCACCGATAACTCTCTTCCGAAACACACGCGACCGTCTACTATCTATATTACTATAAAATATCAATAAAAGTGAAAAACTTTTGTTTGGCTATATGAACCCTAATAATATAGTTAAAGCTCATTCTACTTTTTTAGAGTTTTTTTTTTTAAAATTATTTATTAACAAAGCAAACTTACAAGAAGCAGAAGCGAAAGCAAGGCACATAAGCCTGAACAAAACACCCCAATATAAGAAAGGCACATACGCCTTAAGAGAACAACCAAAACAAAAAAGGCACAAACGCCTATTAAAGCAACAAGACAAACTTAAGAAACACAAACGAAAGTTGTTTTGCCATTGGTTTAAGAACCCTCCCCTGATATCTCAGGATGCTACAAACTCTAACAAAAAGAGAATAAGAACAAAGTTTCCCTTCATCTGCCGGCCTCCTATAACGTTCCTTCCAAAGTTGCCAAAATATAACCAAAGCCAAACTTCGAATCAATGAATGACTCTGATGATGCACAAATTGAATTTGTACATCACCTGCCGAGGAATTAGAAATAAAGGGAGTAATTAAAATAGAGAGAAGACGAGAATTATAGTGGTTCGGTTAAGGTAGTCAACGTCCACTTTTGAATGGTTAGGGTCGTCGGATCTTTTATTAACTCAAGTATGTGGAGAGAGCAGAGAATACAAGCTTGGAAAAAGGGAGGAGAGGTGTGTTTAGTTGAGTGTGATGCCCCCCAGTGTTGGTGGAGTTTACAATTTATAGTCACCCCTTAATAGATTGGGGTGACTTAATAGCAACTAAGTATCTATTCTAGCGGAGCTTACGACTCCTTCTCAATGGGCGAGGCGGTTGAGGTGCTTTTCACGAGACTCGGTCAAGGATGGAGTGAAGACAAATTCTTTCCAAGGCGGCGAGGTAAGACTCTTGGATGCTCTTCTGATGACGTAGTCAAGTAGGGGTGACTCCCTGATGAACTTGACTGAACCCTGACCACATTAAACTTGGTGGGTTTACATAAGATTGGACTTTTAGTTAAGATCTGAATTTTTCACGTGAATTGGACCACTTGAGCTTGACCCATCAAACTCAAAAAATTCTTTTTAAAGATCCAACATAGTCTGGTAAATCTCAACAAGGGGCTCTCCCCATGAATAATCTGAAATCCACAAACTGCAGCAAAGGTAGCCCATATCATTCTAGCATACTTACACTCCACAAATAAATGATTAAAATCCTCGACATTTTCATAACACAAGCAACACCTACTTATTATGGAAACCCCTATTTTTATAAAATTTTAGAGTTAGAATAGAACATTAATACTAATATTATTTGTGATTGTGACTCTTGAGCTATTGTTTTATATTTTTATCTATATCAATATTACTTTGAAATGCCAATCAACATCTTCAAAAACTTTTGCACTCCTTTTTCATAATTAAAATTTTAAATAAAGGCAATGCAATCTATAGCTATTTATATCTATATCTATATCTATATACTACTTCTTAAAGCACCTTTTATGTGCTTCTTCTAGAATCTTGTCATAGTTAAACATATTGTTTCGATTTTCTTTATAATTCTATCCACGGATCGTTCAGGCAAAAATGTGACTTGATCATGATAATACAATATCTTAATGCCATCATATCTCATCTAAAGCAAGAATGGAAATTTTCTCTTTTTTATCTTCTTTGCATTCTTTAGTGGTAATGTTTGTATCTAGGCAAAAAGTCCTTTCCAAATTTACTCATGAAATGATCAACTATCATATTTAGTATCTATTTTTTTTTTTTTGCTTTTGTTTAGGGATTTGCTTATCAAAAGTGATTATCGATTGATTGATTGATCATCAATATTCACTAAAAACATAAATTTCAGAGAAAATAATTTATTGAAAATATGAATTTCAAATAAAATAATTTACTAAAAATATGAATTTTAAGGAAAGTAATCAACGACTTTATTTTACGGTATTTCACTCAAAATAATTCACGTGTACACCAAACTAATTGATGAGCCTGAAAAGTATCTAGTCAGCCTCATTAAAATAAACCAAGCACCCCAAACATCCTAAGCAAGGCGCCGCCCCCATGAGGCTTCAAGTGGGCGCCGCCCAGGCGTCCTAGTGGGCGCCGCTCGTCCCTCCTTGGTCTCCTCCTTCGCCATTTGACTCCAATACGAATCCAAGTCTAATTCAAATACGAGCTCGACGCCCAACCTCAAGACCAAGACGAGTATCAAGTTGCACCAATTTAAGGCCGAACACCAAAGGAAGGGACAAGGCAGCCAAGGGCGCCTCCCAAGGCACCTAGGGCGCCGCCCATGCCTCCTCCAAAGTGGGCGCCGCCCACCTCATGCTCCATTGACCTCTCCTCTTGGCTCCTTTTCATGCCTTGATGCAACACTAAACACAATACAAGTTCAAACCCACTCTGAAGCAAGTCCGAGCTCAAGACTCAAGATGAAGACCAATCCAAACTCACTATCATCCTCCAAGGAGTACGAGGGAGAGAAAGATGAGCTATGGAATTAAATGGGGTACTTGAAAGCCAAGAGAAGGAGGAGCTGAACAACGAGGTGAGGTGAGGACACCCCCCATGGGGCGCCGCCCATAGGAGGCCAAGTGGGCACCTCCCACTTTGGCCCTCCCCTATCCTTTTTTCTTCTCCTCGTCTCCTCCTTACTTCAAGACTCAAGTCCAAGGCTAAGCATGAGCACACTCCGCACCAGAGTGACATCCGAACAAATATGAGCACGTGGAGGAAGGCTCAAGATACGAAGATCTCTTACCTTAATTCTACCTTCCAAAGAAGTCTACTCCTACCATAACTCTACTTACTAAAGAGGCTCACTCCTATCATGTTTATACTTACAAAATTAACGGGAGACTTCTCCCTCACGTCACCGCCTCACCGCCTTGGTGAGCCTATATAATGTAAGCCCTCACTCTATAAAGAGCACGACACTAGTTGCACTCAGCAAGCTCAAAAAGCTCTCTACACACTCTCTCTCTGGAGTACCACCGTTGATCAATAAAACACCCCAGGCCACCGTCGCCGTTCGAAGAGTGGACGTAGGTCATCTGAGACCGAACCACTATAAATCTCCTGTGTTGACTCTTTATTTACCGTTTTGTCATTTAATTGTCATTAATTGCTCATTGATCACTCTTGTAACTGTTGATCTTGCACGAAGACGATTTTGTGCATTATCACTAATTATTATAAGTTTATATATCTTGGTCTTTGTCCACTCTCTGTCTCTTTCTCTATCTCACTCCTTTGCATGTGTGCAAGATGCTCTAATATATATTAACTAATATTAAAATAAAAGTGTGTTATTCCAGCTCTAGATCTGTATTTAGCAGCATTTTTTCAAACAAATTGTTGTAAATTAAGTCAATTTTACTCACAATTTCCATTTTTAATATTTTAAGGAAGTTGATTGTAACATTCAAATTTGTTTTGGATAATTTATTATTGGAAATATATTCATTTCAAAGAAAAATCTTGTTCAAAGGAAGACAAAAAAGATAGGTTGATCTTGAGACAAACACCATTTAAATATGTCCAAAAAAAATCTAAATATCTAATATTAAATTCTAGTGTAAAATGCCTACAAATTCTCTCCGTTTCCCTCCATAGAAAAAAATATTAGGCGTAATGGTGACACCGTATCATTATTATTATATGGTGTCACTATTAAATAAAAATATAACAAATAAATAGGTGGATTCAACAAATTCTAATAACGATCATGTCATATTATTTAATAATTATTCAAGTAGAGTTTATCTTACTTTTTTTTCTAATTTTTTTTTTATCAATACCTTTTTTTCTAAATTTATTATTGAATATATATACCACATGTCAATAATGAGTAATATCACCATTACGCCATAGTCTCTTCATAGGTCTTGGGAGCAAGAAATCATTCATTATCATATATTTCTCTTGTCTTTCCTCTTTGTCACCTTTCTTGAAGTCACTCCTTGTTGCATGTGCTTCCTTGAAAGTTGAACATGGTCTTAGCTCAGGTAACCACCCCCATGCACATAGTACAAACCCATATTTTCTCTCCCATCAAACACCTAATAGGATTTGGGTTTGTAGCTTTTGTAGGGTTTCATTTTCTTTGGTAATTTACTAATTTTTGCCTTGAATGCTCTGTTCATAGTTCAAACCCTATTTTCTCTCTCATCAAACACCCATTAGGAATTTAGGATTGTAGCTTTTGTAGGGTTTCATTGTTGTCTTAAATGCTCTGTTCATAAGCGTTGATTTTCCACTGCAAAAGTACAATCTTCTATAGACCCCACCAACCCAACACCGCACGTCTTCTTGTATGACAATTGACAAAAAGTCATTGTTTGATCAGTGCAAAAAAGATTCAATCTTTTGCTTTCCGAAAAAAATAAAGTTCAAATCTTTTGCTTCATTAGGGTTCATTTTAGGGGTTTCTTACCCTTTTTTCCATATGGGTTCGTCTGTACAAATTCGAATTTCTATTTGTTGATCATTTCTTGTTGATTGGTTTATTCCAAATTCCAATCTTGAAGAATTATCTTTTCAGATGACACCCATCATATGACAAAAGCAATCCTCTTCAAAGGAAGCTTTTCTGGGTTCTTTTTGTTTCAATTTGTTGATTTATATTCTCAACTGTCATGGGTGATTGGTGAAGAACCTATTTGATAAGAACCCCAATGTTGAATATGTGGAACACCCATTTGACCATTTCAGCCAAGAATTTCGTACCTATGTAGGTTTTGCTCATATAATTGCTACGTTTCATTCAGGACTCTTCACAAACATTTGGTGTGCGTTTGAATTGGGTCTCTAAAGATATTGTATTGAAATGGGTTGTGTTCATGGGAAGTGTTGTGGTAGGTACCCACCATCTGACGATGGTGATAACAAGGATCAAGAATTGGGTCCTTATACTGGTAATGGAAGGCCCCTAGACATTGTTCATGTTCCTTCTCACAACTTCAGGTTAGAGTATTCAGTCCTCACTCAACGTGGATTCTATCCAGAGATGCCAGATAAAGAAAACCAAGATAGCTTTTGCATCAAAACACACATTCAAGGTAACCCAAATGTCCATTTCTTTGGTGTGTTTGATGGGCATGGCCAGTTTGGTGCACAGTGTTCGGATTTCGTTAAGAATAGGTTGGTTGAAATTCTATCTAGTGATCCTACATTATTGGATGATCCTGTTCGAGCTTATAATTCTGCATTTTTAGCAACAAACAGTGAACTTCACGAGAGTGAAATAGATGATACAATGAGTGGTACAACAGCTATAACAGTTCTGGTTATTGGGGATACACTCTGTGTTGCTAATGTGGGTGATTCAAGAGCAGTGATTGCTGTTAAAGAAGGGAATAGAATTCTTGCTGAAGATTTATCTTATGACCAGACACCATTTAGGAAGGATGAATATGAGAGAGTGAAGCTTTGTGGGGCCAGAGTTTTGAGTGTTGATCAAGTGGAAGGGCTTAAAGATCCTGGTATTCAGTCATGGGGGGATGAAGAAACCGAAGGTGGTGATCCACCAAGGTTGTGGGTTCAGAATGGGATGTACCCTGGGACTGCTTTTACGCGGAGTGTAGGGGATAGTACAGCTGAGAAGATTGGTGTGGTTGCTATTCCAGAGGTGTCAATGATTCAGCTTACGCCTAGTCATCCATTCTTTGTAGTTGCAAGTGATGGGGTTTTTGAATTTCTCTCTAGCCAAACCGTGGTGGATATGGTAAGTAATGAAGGTGACAATGCTTTAAATTGTATTGGGGAATTTTTATTTCTTAGCATTTCTGTTTGGTGCGACATGTCAGTGACAATTTTTCACTTAGTGTTTTTTGTTGTTAATCTCAAGCTTATTCAGATTGAGAGTTTTCGAAGATCGTTGATATGCTAACATTTTATTTTCTGCCCATACTTGATATTATTGAACTTGAAAGTGTATCTCTTTGGTAAGCTTTAATTCGTGGTTGGTAATTGCATTTAGCTCAAAGGCCATTGTTAGCTGCACCTGTTTAGTTTATAATGTTTGGCTGTTAAATGCCATAAGTAGGCCCCTATAGGCATCCTCATCTTAATACTTCACCTTTTCAAGGTCTCTATTTCTTTTCCCACTTGACAAAGATATCTTATAATAAACGGCTTATTAAATGCAACTGTGATGTAACTAATCTGATAGGATTGATTATTTAGAAATGTCTTTGGAATCACTTTATTGATCATGGCCGTTCGTGTGTTCCAGAGTTTGCTTAAATTCTATTTACGATTTATTGTTTCTATCTCATTGGCTCTTCCCATTTTTTATTTCATCATATCAACTTATGCCTATCCTATTCTTTTCATTTTCTTTTCTTTTTTTTTTATAAATCTTTTCCTTACTAAGTATGTGCAGCCTCTCTTGTTGCCTGAAGTTTGACCAACCATTCCATTGTATGTTACTAGGGCACTTCAAAATGTATGAGACATGTGAGCAAACACGAACAGGATTGTGTATAAATGTGCCTGCCTACCACTGCTTATCAAGAACAAAATGTATGCATAACTACTGTGGGACTCCCTCTCTGGTGACATACCCAGCAAAAGAGATATTTTAGTTCATTTTTTGTTCTCTTGAACATCCTGAGGATAATTTTGATAAACTCCTATCTTACTAGAAAACTTCAATCTGGGAGTAGGACATTCAGTGGTTTTGGAACAACTTCACTTTGTTTCTTTAGAATTAAAAGTTGCATCCATCTATGATCCACACTGGAAAAAAAAAAGCCAATAGTGAAAATCCTTTTAAGCCAATTTGATTTTGCATTTCTTGATTTCACTTTTTTGGATGAAGATAGTTGCATATCAAGGAATTCGTTATTCATTTGATTCTATGAATAGCATCATTTTTGTTTACCTTCTTTAATATCTTTAGAGTTACCTTCCCTGGCAAAACCGTAGGTTTGGAACATGATAGCCAAACAAATTTATATTGCCTTTGGAAAAATCTAAGCATAAAAAAAGTCTGAAGTTGGTTGAGATATTTTTTACTCAAAACATTTATTTCCTTCCAAATATGCCATGAACTACTTCATCTTCCCTGGATCAGACCTATAGACTGCATACAACTTACTTGAAATAGTGGTTGATGCTTGAAACCTCTTAATGAGAATTTTCATCATTTGAAGACAGTCAGAAAAGCAATGCAGTTAATTTCATGTTCTTAATCATTTTTATGTTTCAAATTTCGTATTACTCTTCAGCTAAGGTTTTTCCCTATGGGTACCGACCTTCAGTTATACCGGCATAACTATTTCCCTTGGCTTGGTCTTGAACTCGTTTAACCTGCTGAATATTTCATGGAACTGTGGCTCAATAGATTAGCAAAATTGCATATTTTCCAAATACAGCCTTTAAGCTTTCTGTGGTATCTTCAGCCTGGGAGAAGCTTCAATTCAGGACCTGTCAAACCTACCCCCCACAAGTAAGAAAATAGGTTATGGAAGTTTTGGTTAGTCGAAAAAGTCTTGTCCTTCATTCCAAGTCAAGTCCCGTTCACTTGTCATGTATAGGGCAAATAGTTCATTCTGATAGCATATTTCTTTCTATAGGGAAAACTATGGGTAATGATATTTTCAAATTGGTGGTTCCTATTCGGACCTATTTAAAAATTGTAATCAATTACACTGGCGAACCAGGATTCATGTAGCCAACCCCCAAAAATGTTAAGACTTGTCTTTGTTTGAGTTCGGTTTGAGTTGTTGTTTAAAAATTGAATGTCGTTTGGGATACAGCCTTTGCTTATTTGTTTCCGTTCCAGTATTTCCCTGACGTCTTTCTTTTTGGCTCTCTTTTTCTTTCGTTTGTAGGTGTCCAGTTATGCAGATCCTCGAGATGCGTGTTCTGCCATTGCTGGAGAATCATACAAACTATGGTTGGAGCATGAGAACCGGACAGATGATATAACAACAATCATTGTACACATTAAAGATTTATCACGTGTATGAAACATTCTTCTATCATTTACTTTGGTTTTAGATTGGATCCTAGAATGTTTTCTGATAATGATCGGGATAACCTACATCAGTGTGTCCTAATTTTGGAGATTTGTAGTGCAAATTGCAGTGGATTGGCTAGTTAATATTGGCTTGGGATAACTTGTGGAATTATGTCATTTGTCGTAAAAAAACTGCGGATTCCCATTCAGATTTACTGAATTGCCTCTAACCTCACCCCTCCTTAGAAATAACTGCTGGTTATTTCAGAAGCATGAACGCATAATATTGAATTCCTTGACAATTTTGTGCCACGTCTTTTCTTTGTACTGTGGCACTTGAATTAAGACCCCCTGATCAATATGTGATTATACTTTAATGAATTAAGTAATGGTTCACTAATGTATCTTCTGATTCCAATAGTCAGGTGCTAATGCCACAGATGGAAGCATTGGAGGCAATACGAGGACAGCCGCTTTGAAGGCAGAACGAGTATCTCCTGGCATATCTTTTACTCCTGGATCAGAAATTTACCGTTCAGTGAGAAGTGATTCGTCGGATCTGCAGTCTTGTCAGAATGTTTTGTCAACAGAACAAACTCTGGCAAATGTAGTTCCATCTGCAACTCTTCCAAGGCCCTGTGAATTGTGGGTTTTCCTCATGTTTTGTTTTCAAGTATTATTAACTTGTTTCTTCGATACTTAACGTTTTTTTTTTTTGGGTTTGTCTCCCCTATATTCTCTGCAGTGATTGAGCTGGCAAAAGGCCTCTAGGAACTTTCCTCGTATCCTCCTGATCCACTTGCCTGGAAATGGTACCTATCTCTATTACTTATTTTATGTGTTCTGAGAACAATATTAGAAAGGTAGTGTGGTAAAATTAAGGGTCTGCATGGTTAGTGATGTGGTGCTTGACTAAATAATGATGGCAGGTGATTGGAAAGAGGAAGTTGGTGCGTGCTACTACTCGCAGAAGCAATTTGATCTGCCAATACAAAATCTACTCATACACTGCTCTACCACACCTCCACTTTGTATTACTGTCACTTCCAATTACTGCTGAGTTTTATGCTAAATTTGGAAATATAGACACCCTTGGGAGGGTTCCCTTGCACCTGCTAACCCAACATGAATAAGTTTGTAATGTATCAAGTACAAGAGAGGTTCCAAATTCTGAATATATACCGGAGATGAACACAAAAGGAAGGTGAAGATATGTTTGTTTTCTTTGCTGGATAGAATAGAATTCTAGAGCGCGGTCAGTTGTAAATCTCTACTCTGTTTTAGAATCACCTTTGATGCTTTTCCTAAAACTTAACTGTATGGTATATGGTTGGTAGCGCGTCCATTGCTTTGTGATACAAATAGTTTAAACATCGGAACAGGGTTTGGCTAAATGCATAGGAAGTAGAATTCTTGTGATGTTGGGAATGCTTTTTCTTCAATTTCATTCATGCATAGGAAATGATGGTCTCAAGTTCTTCATTGCTGATGGGTGCTAGCAGTTTTGCTTGACTCGTGCGCAAATGTTCATGCCATGTTAAATGATGATCTTTTTGAACCAGGTCTGTCACCCATCATTCACCTCCTGGGCACGCTGAGGCTAGAACGTACTAAAAAAAGTAGCTCAGTGCACGAAACTTGTGCAACAAATGAGCATGGGGATGTTCATCGACCGAGAACCATTCTACTTGATGCAATCAATTTCTCTGTGAATGTTGTGTTGATGTTTTTTACATTCGTTGGCTATAAATTTTTTGATATGAATTGAGTATTTCCTCTTGTGCTTAAGAGGAAAAATTCAATCAGATGGCCGCCTTAAGAAAATGGAGGGCAGATCAGAGTCAAATGTAATTTCCTACGACAAATTTTAATTAAAAATATAAAAAGATGATGATGCAAAGACTAGATTTAAGAGACATGGAGGGGCAGAAAGTAGACGTGTCAATGGATCGGATTCTGATTTGAAATTTATTTGTTGACTAAGGATCCAAAATTTGTTTCAAAACAGTAGAAATGTTTTTATTTTTAAGGAGATCGAAATGAATTAGTGATAAAATTGAAATTCTAATATTTCGAGGTATTCTATAATGTTTAGATATGTTTTGCAATATTTCAATATATACAATTATTTTGAAATATTTCAAAGTATTTTAAAATATTTTGAAATGTTTTAACAAATATTTTTAGATAAATAATTCTTAAATTTTTTATTTTTTTCATTATATTTTCAAAATGGATCAAAGCATTGTCGAAAACATTTTTATTTTCTATGTGATCGAAACAATATACTGAAACAAAATTTTACTCGCCATTGACTGACCTACTTCTATTGAAATCGAATTTGAATTCATCTGTTGACTGAGCAAGTAGGAAGTGATATAGGCAACAAAATTTTGTCATTTCCTGATTGTACTAGGCAAGATCCTAATAAAATTACAGAGCTCTTCCAGTATATGTAAATCTTCTTTGCCAAACATACAAATATGATACAAAAATACAAGAAAAATCAAAAATAAATTGACAACTTCTTGTCTATCATGCCCTGCACTATATTACACTGATCCAACAACTTGCTTAATCTGTCAGCTTCCTTTGTACCCTTGGTGCCCACCACTAATTCACCAGTTGTATTTTTCAATCCATTGGTTATACCATCATCATTTGTCTCAGCCGGTTTACCATCCTGTGTGAAATTCCTTGCATCCACCATGTCACTTTCGTTGGTGACTCTCCGAATTTGATCTGACAGAGGTTGAACAGCTTCATCTTCTGAACCAGCTTCTTGAATACTACTACCATTCTGAATAATATCAGTATCTGACAGAGGTTGAACAGCTTCATCTTCTGAATGTTGCAACCCGGATATGAGGGTACTGCAGCCAACTTCAACCATTTCATCCAGCGACGGATGTACTAAGTAATACAGGGATGATAGACCGTGTTTAAACTCCAATTTAGGCAGAGCATCAGAAGCAGAAGTAGCAACATTATGCTGCTCCAAGATATATGCTGAAGAACATGCCCCGCTCAATAAACTGGTTAGTCGCCAATTGAAGATCCGGCGGAATATCATGACCCACTTTGGGACAATATAGTAGGTTGAATTATGAAGCTCAAGCCGAGCGCACTTTTGCAGTATTAAGGATGCCTCTTTTGTTGCCAGCGACAATCCCATCAACTGGCTTGACTGGGTCAAGTATCTGATTAAGCAATTTTCAAGGCGTAATCTCTGATTCTCAATATGATCATTCCTTTCAGAACCACTGTACAACCAAGATATATCATCTGGAAAGGTAGGAAGTTTAGAGTCACTTAAGGCACTTATAAGTTGTCCAATTCTTACATCTGAGCTCCAACCTATGCTAGGCAAGTACCACACTACAGCCCTATGCTCATCACTATGCCCCTCCAGCAAAGCAATCTCAGGACAAGGCCAACAGCTGGGATTTGCATTAGCTGCATCAGCAATTCCCCCCATGGATCGATCCAAGGCACCATTGAAAGCTGAGATACAGTATTCTGGACTTACACTATATGCATTTATCTCATCAAGCACATCCAGTGAAGAATTCAAGTGCGACAGAACTAGATCACGCATTTTTACACTACACAGAGCAGGTTGTAAGGGTGACTCATTTGCCAGCCATTGTAATCCCTCTCTCAATTGCTCGTCACTGAAAAACCCACGTAAGTGCTTTGTTTGTGGGTTTTTAACAAGAGACAGAATCAAAAAGGCATTCACTCGTGATTTGTCAATGTCAAGTAGCCCAAGTTCTTCGACTATAGTGGAAGGATGTAAGTTCTCTGCACATGAGCCACTTAATATTAAAAGGGGAAAACCCGAACCAGAAGGCAAAGACATCAGAAGGTTATGGAGCCGAATCTTTTGGGTCCCCCACGGGATGTATTCAGACACGAGGAACAAAACTGCACTTCCCCCTGCTACTGTCTCATGCAGATTATCAAATTTGGTATCCTTGATGACTGACAAGCAACAGGTCTGATCACCACCAGATCGGCTAGGAATCCATTTCTTCCATACTGATAAGCTAGGGGATGAAATTACCAATTCATCAGCACTATCATCTTTACTGGAAGGCATAAGCTTAGAAAGCAACCATGGGCCTGAAGATACATGGCCAACTTGGCTCCTCTGCTCTAGTTTGTCTCCATCTGAGCTGCCCTGAGAACACAAAATAAGTTTCCAGCAAAGACATTTGGCATCTGGGTTTCTTTCACTAAGTTTAGCCGCTATCACTTCTGAAACATTCAGCCTTGACCATGATTGCTTGTGTTTTTCGTATCTATTGTTCAGAACACGATCGATGTTCAACTCACCAAAAGTGCTTGGTTGCTAACAAGAGGAAAAATGAATCAGAAGCTTCAGCAAGATGAGTCAAGGATGAGAAAAATGAACGCCAAAATGGTAAATATTTAATAGCTTCTTACTTATCATGTAGAAAAGTGATGTCTGATTTTTTTCTTTTGTATAAGAATGCAAGTGATGTATGTAGAGGTCAACATACATACATACAAAAATATTTATTGCATGTCTTCATGAGCCTTTCTGTGATTGCTTGTGCACCCATGCATGTTTTCAGAAAGTATGTATCTATGCATTTGTGTCTGCATATGTACGTATTTATGCATATATTTCTCTGAACATTCACCTGCAGTAAACATGCATGTGTTCTCATCACTACAAGCTGCATTGAGGTTGAGTCGTGGGAGGAGGCCTCAAACAGCACTATATCTGGTTTTGTTGTTTGTCAGGGCTGGGGCTTTATTTTGGCCTTTTTTTTTGTCGTTTTGTTGAGGTGTGTTGGGGAGAGAGAACAGAGCAGAGGAGGGGGGAGGGGGGATTCAGAGCAATCTATGTATTTACTAATCTATATGTGAAGCATTATTCTGCAGCAGCAGTGAAATGAATCCAAAATGGGGCCAGGTAGTAGAATAATGCAAAACCTAAAACTAGGCATACAGCGTAAGAACTTACGTCTTTGTAGTGCCAAAGTGGTGGGCCTAGTGATAACGAACTTAATGCAGCACTTGCTGCTAACTGCCTTTGCTCACGTAACTCCCTTTTCTTAGAAGAACGCCGTCTCCATATCCTAACATAGACATAAGTAAGAACAGAGATCCATAAAAAAAAAAAAAAAAAGCACCGCAACATATAGCCAAATCTGTAGAAAAAGCATCAACCTTGAGAGTAGTTTGAGTTTGGCTTCGGCAACTTCTTCATCATAATCACTTGTCGACACTTCATGGGCTTCAACTTCTTGATGGGTATCCCTATGCTCTTCATCTTCCAAGTCTTTAATAGCGACAAACTGGGGTACCGAAGTTTCCACAGCAGAATCAACTTGTGAAATTGATACTCTCTCCTGGTCCAATATTCTTGGCATAACTTGCATTTCCTTTGCTTTTATGTCAGAGTTTATGTTTTTCTCAACAGAGTTTCTGAAAAGGGAATCATAATTTGGTCTCCCTGCGCTTTTGACTCTAGCTTCTTGAGATTTAGGGGAACTATGAGCTACAGAGAAACTCCATGGCAAAGGACTTACAGCAGGCACCTGACGGTTATCTTCATTCCATTGATTAACTCCTACTGTTTTCCACATTGGCTTCAATTGCAAATCATCCTTCGGTGATGAGACAGTTTTATAATCAGGCATTTCCTCATCAACGGCCTGGGCACCACTTTGTGTCTCTTCAAAATCATCAGGTTCATACCCGTAAACCTTATCCAACTGGATCTCCTTTACTTCGTCAGAAGACAATGATTTTGCTATGCAAGGAAAAGAAACATCCTCATTTATCCTTCTTGACTTTTTCAGATGAACGAGTTTTGAACACTGCACAGCATAGTCATTGTCAACATTGAGAAATGGTCCTTCCTTCACCATATATGGTTCTTCAAATTCCTTTATCGAGAATCCATGATACTCCAAAAGGTTTTCTATGTCTTCTTCCTGATATCAATAGAGAAAGATACATATAGAGAATTCGTAACTTCACTTGTAATTTGAAACAAAGGCATTCTATATCAAGCCAAATAACTGAATAAGAGTTACCTCCATCCCAAGCCATTTGGAGATGAGGGAAACAGGAATGCCTTGATTATTCTGTAGGCCGCAGTGTAGAGAAGCAAGTGCCTGAGTCCGCAACTGATAAAAACAGCATAAAAGTGAGACAAAATCAATGGAATGCACTGTCTATTGTAGATTCTAGCAAGGAAAGTCAGAGCTAAATTCCGAAGGTGTATGACGCTAGGGCATGTAAATCAGTATGCACATATAAACCGAGCTACATTGAAAAGGCTGTGATTCTAACATGAATTATTAAAAATACTTAGGAAACTCAATGGCAGCTAATATTAAGCTCTCTGGTGTTGGAGATTCCAAACTAGATCCCATGAAAGCATAAGCAGTAGTTACTCATACCTTTGCAAAGTGCGCATGCATCAAGCAAGCTTGAAGGAAGCTAGCTTTCCTCGCAAGCCGAAAAAAGGCAATAAAATTACCAGTTCTGCAGGCTCTGGAATAACGAAATAGAAAATATTGTTAGGCTACGTCAAATATTGTAACCCACATTTACATATAAGGGAAGAGACTACCTTGCTACATCACGGGCAAATAACACTTCTGAGGTTTGTCGTATCTCTGGTGTCATCTTGGCAAGTTCAAGTGAGAGCTCTGCAGGTTCAACCTAGCACCGATATTCTTATTTTCACAAGCAACATTGGAAATGAAACTCGTACAATCATGTTGCCACTGCAGATGACTTACTTTGTACCCTGGATGTTTGTCCAGCTTGAGAAGTGCATAATAACCTCGAAATTCTTTTTCCGTTGGCACATCTATTCCTTTCTTCCTGTGATCATCATATAGTTGGAACAACTCGACTGACGTTTTGTTCATCTGCTCAATGTTGAGGTGTGCATCAAATCCCTCCGAAAATCCTTCGCCTCTTGTGTATTCACATAACTCATGCATGGCAATTATGTGAAGTCTTATCTGAAACCACAGTCATTGCAACACTTTTTACTCCTAAGAAGAATTATGTGGCATTTTAACAAGAAGGAACGTCATCCAACATGAAAAATATAATTAATGAATGGACAAATGAAGATTAATGAAAGGAATAGGAGATGATAAGTTTTTGGAAAACATAAATAAAAGAACAATGGGCAGAAGCAATGGATAAATATCTATGAATAAAGAAATGAGCCAACTTGAGATGGTGCCACATAGCCCAAAAAAATTGAGATTTCATAGAATCTTTTGTCATCCAGTATGCTACAGTGCAAGTGATCAAAGATGCTTCAAGTTCGTGGACAAATAAAACAGCAGAATTTCAGATTATTCAACAAAACCGATGTCCTAGAAGCAATTTTGTGGCATGGGGAAGAGGAAAACAAATTTGATAAGTTTCACATGTGGATACGTGGGAACATTTCATATATGAGATGATCAATAAAAACATCAACTAGTAAGTGATCCAATAGATACTCTTTCACCAAGGTACAACCATGTGGTCTCCCTAATGTTCCCACGTAAACCACACTTCTTAACTGTACATATTGTCGGAACATGGATCCACTTACAAGCTGGTGCAAATTAAGTCTCTTTGGTACAAGCATAAAATAAACCATAAGGAAAGACAGCAGACCATTTGCTCCAGCATAGTGATAGCCCCTATGTTGAAAATATGTTGCATCCTTAGATCCATCCGGATTGCCCTCATCCTATCCCACAAGAAGTTATACAAGCCAAGAAACCTGTCATCATAAGGCTGATCCAGCAAATGTAGAAGATAATCAATTGTGCTCTGAAGGATCAGCATGGGTCGTATCAATTCCGCCTCCCTCTCCGCTGTCCTAGTGTACTGAAACAATCATATTAGAACTCCTGTCACGCTTGCTCGTACATATTAGTCTGAAATAAAGGTTATTTGCAAGGACAGGAAAAGGAGTAAAAGAAAGGGGGGGGTATACAAAAAAGTGCCCAAGGACTACCTTCTTAACAGCAAGAAATCTGCTGGTTTGGTTTCTATCCCCATCCACGCGTTCATACTGATCAAGATCACCTTTTCTCTCTCTTTCTGCTCTTTCTGACTCTGAAACATGAAACAAGGAAATTAAGGTCAGCTAATTTCTTAAGAATGCTAAAACTTCTTCACAGATTGTTTGAATACTTATAAACTAGACAGAACTGCATATTGCAAGAGAGCAAGATACTGATTTTTTTGGTTTCATTTTCCAGGCTGAGACACCATTGCAATCTCTAACCAACCACTTTCCAATCTAGTTGCACCAATAAAGACACTTCTAATATAAGCCGCTCCTCTACTTCTAAATACACAAGTCTACCACCCTCGTTCTTGTTCCTGACCACCTACAGGTCCACCTCCCCCTGATTATGGACAAACTCTAGCTGGGGATTAGTGGAAGAGGCTTCATTTAACACCCCACACCCAACCCTTCCTTCACAAGCTCCATCCGACCGACAAACCCAAGCCCCCCTCACCACCAGCTCAAAGCGAGACTCTGCTGATGTCTTCCAGCTCCATGGACTTCAACCTAACTTGCCAAAGAACTCCACTTACTCTCATCCTACTATCAGAATTGAAACTTTACAGAAACACTGGGTAAGAGGTTATTTGACATGTAGTTACATGTGAAAGGGAGGCATATAGTTGATCATCAACAACCAATTTCTTAAAACTGTGATTATGAAGTACTATCTCTAACCCCTTTTTTAAAACAACTGTTTAACAAGTTCTGTTTCAGTACAGTTTCACCACAACTAAACTTGTGGCAACTATTTCCTGACATGACACGAAGTACAGTGTTCTAACTGATTGAAAAAGTTATTTTGGGGAACAAATTCAAGTATAGACAGAGGCCCAAATCATAAACTCTTATATAGTTATATGTATTGAGATGTCCAGGTTGGCTTGAAGGAAGAACATGATCAAAAAGTTGAAAGACATACCCGGACACATATCTGGACAGAGTCCAATTATAACACTGGATGACTCCAGGCCTTCATGATCACATGAAAAATTGCTGCTGGACAAATCACCTGCCAGATCTGTAGAACGTTCCCCAATAAAGTTTTGTGCCTCCATTATTGCCTGATGCCTCTTCATGGGAAGCTTTTGCTGTTCAATATTAGAACTGCTTTGGACAGGTTGGTTTAGTTCATTTTTGAAGCGGGCCAATCGCTTTGCTTTGGCTTGCAATTCTCTGAATAACAAGAAACTAAGTTGGAAATGTAATGCTATTTCATAAGGAATAAGGTACAAATGGATCAATGAACAGAAACAACATCTTACCGTTCAATATCATCTTGATCTTGCTCAGTGTATGAGTTTTCCTGAAGGACTTGATTGGTTGAAGGTAAAGAAGGTAACCTAGTTCTTTTGGGACCTGAGGAACTGGAGAGCTTAGACAAAGCAGCTTCTGCATTAGTGACATGTGCTGATGGGGAGGACCACTGATGACTCTGATGATCAGGACCATTAAGTATACCATTTGGCCTAGCACTCAACCTGGGAGGAGATATAGAAGGCCTGACCCCAAAAAAAATATATACACTGAATTTGTCGAGATGACAATTGGGAAAGAATAACAAAATTGCAAAGCAATTCAGACAAACACGCTCATCAAAAAATAATTGCAGAGAGAGAGAGAGAGAGAAGACCAAATATTCTGTGTTGACATCTCATATTTGAAGAGACACCACCAGAAATGTCCATGCCATAAGACTTTTAATGTTTTAAGGTAAAACAATTCTTCTCTTGGCACAAATGACTAAGGGTCTGTACTCTACATCTCCTAAACATACTGCAACACTTGTGGAGGAATTCCACCAACTGAATGCTCGAATGAAATTGAAAGCAATATAAAGCTTTCCACGTTGGACTTTCTCCTGTATTTTTTCTTTCTTTTCCTTCTTTCTTTCAGGTTTCCTCAAGGATGACAAATACTGCCCAACTATTTTCACTTTGTAAGGCCAACAACACTTAAATTTCAAACAAAAACCAAATTAGAAGGAAACTGTACTTCTTTCATATTTCTTGAGGACCGCTCTTACAATTATCAGAAACTCCAAGCTTTATTTAAGCACATAAATTTCGTTCATTCTCGATTGCAAATCCAGAAGATCATTATTTTTCTTGGTCACACTCCTTTGGTATTGAGAATTAATAAAAATTTATTAAAACTTCCGCAGATTGGGATTATTGGTCCAAACACACTCGGCATTCGATGCCAGAAAATTTCTCAAGAAGGCTATTTGATCCTGTATTTTTCATCCAAAAGAGAATGTTCATCCTAAACACATAAGGAGCTCACCATTACTCTCAAGATATGACTTAGTAGGAGCCATATTATTATTATTATCAATTGGAGTAGTTGCACAATTGACAGGCACGCATCATGATTTCCAGAACATTGCATACAATAGAGATGACTCTAAACATCAACAATGTGGGAATCTGCTTTACACAATTGTACCTTTCCAAGTCATTTTGGGCAAAAAGAGAATTTTCCTGGGAAGCTTCACTAGTAGATGGCAAAGGTGGGGACCTGTTTTGTTTTGGGACCTGAACATCTGCATACTTGGTTGGGAAGTTTCCTCCAGAATCACGAGTACCAATATAAGGTGGGGCCTGGTATGGGTCCCGTTGAGCCAACGAATTGGTGTAATTGTTGGACAATTTTGATGGATTGATCCATACATAGGAAGTTAAAGCAGGCCTGCACAACAAATTCATAGCATAACTAGAGAGAGATCTGAAAATATTCAGAATACATGTATCTCAATACACTCTATGCGGCTAAAACACAGGGTTAAGGGAGTAACAATGCATGTCGTGATGCCATCTCTATGCATACTTTTAAACTAAAAGAGATAACATTCTTTATGGAAATTTTAGGGCCATGAGCAACAAATGAAGAACAAAAGGGCCACTAAAAGAAAAAAAAAATCCTCAAATAGTGCAAAACTGTAGATATCTAACCTATGAAGCACGGACACTCTCGAGAACGAGACGTATCCGTGTCGGACACCGACACTCTTCGGACACTCTCGGACACGTGTCCGATATTCTTTTATCCGTGTTCATAATTAAATGATAAATTTTTAATTTCGGACACTTCTTTGGTGACATATCGGACACTTCTTTGGTGACGTGTCCGACACTTCTTTAGAATGTATCTACTACTAAACAACAGACATTTGTTGAAATGTGATTAACAAAGTTTAAAATTTTGAGAACATATAATTACTAATACTAGCCATATTAAAGTTGTACTCCAAATATAATAATAAAAACAAAAGATACATAAAAATTTTAAAAAAGAGGAATTAAGAAAATGAGAGCAATTATTTAAATTATATATTAGGAACACATTGTCTACAAAAAAAATTGATGATTATTGACTATAATGAGGATGTTTTAGTCTAAAAATTCACACAGATGACTTATTATAAAATACTGATTTTTTTATGAATTATATATCATTATCACTATATTTGCAATAAATTATATATTATATATAAAATATAATTCTTTTATAGCGTGTCTCCAACTTGTCCGTGTCCGTGTCCTACATTTTTTAGAAATGTGGTATCGGCGTGTCCGTATCGTGTCGTACCCGTATCCCGTGTCCATGTCCATGCTTCTTAGTATCTAACACTATGGATGACAAGATGTCATGGAACACTGATCCCCCCACCCACCCCTCCCCATCCCAAGTCCATTCCTTAACAACAATGCAATCTCACTATTATTACAACCTCAATGGTGAAATATGCCCCT
>CM042194.1:30097554-30111935 GCA_023539305.1 Ilex asprella
CCCAGTATACAAATTATAAGACCTTATACATCTATATTATGGTTATCATTTGCATTCTATAGACGTCTTTTTCTTTTATTCAATTTCAACAGAATGTCCAACAAACCTTTTGTTCAACGAAAAAATATCTAATAAGATCATACACACAACGATAAAAGTAGCATTGTGTACAAACAAGCTAAAACTAACACATAAATGGTCTCTAAACATACTACAATTGTATCTCTTATACTCTATGGCTCCAATTAATATGATTGTGAATTCCATACTATTTAGCATGCTTATAATCAAGATAAGCATGAGCTCTATGAGCTTTACAACTAGCTTTACCTTGTCCGTGATATTAAATGCCTAAAGAATTGGTATCAAATCTTTTATTTCTTTATTTTCATTCAGATGGTTTTGTGGTAAATAAAAAAGAACAAAATTCAGTAATGAGTATCTCCATCAAATGGTAAATATAACACTAATAACAGTAATAGAATTTAGTAATGTGTATCTTCGTCAAGCAGTAGAAATGCACTAATAAGGAATAAATTAAGATAAAATCGGCTTAGATGACTTCGACAGGTATATAAAAAAACCTCAAACTGAATGCACAAATGAAATTGAAGGCAATATAAAGCTTTTCACGTTGGACTTTCTCCCGTATTTTTTCTTTCTTTTCCCTCTTTCTTTCAGGTTTCCTCAAGGATGACCAATCCTGCCCAACTATTTTCACTTTGTAAGGTTAAATTCACTTAAATTTCAAACAAAAACTAAATTAAAAAGAAACTGGATTTCTTTCATATTTCTTAAGGATCACTCTTACAATAAGCAGAATCTCCAAACTTTATTTAAGCACATATATTTTGTTCGTTCTCAACTGCAAATCAAGAAGATGATTATTTTTCTTGATCACACTCCTCTGGTATTGAGAATTATGCAAATTTTATTAAAACTACTGTAGGTTAGGATTATTGGTCCAAACACACTCAGCAGTCAATGCCAGAAAATTTCTGAAGAAGGCTATTTGATCCTCCACTTTGCATCCAAAAGAGAATGTTCATCCTAAACACATAAGGAGCTCACCATTACTCTCAAGATACGACTTGGTAGGAGTCATACTATCAATTGGAGTAGTTGCACAATTGACGGGCAAATACTCCTTGGCATCATGACTTTCAGAACACTGTGTACAATAGAGATGACTCTAAACATCAATGATGTGGGAATCTGCTTACACAATTGTACCTCTCCAAGTCATTTCGGGCAAAAAGAGAATTTTCCTGGGAAGCTTCACTAGTAGATGGCAAAGGTGGGGACCTGTTTCGTTTTGGTGCCTGAACATCCGCATACTTGATTGGGAAGTTTCCTCCAGAATCACGAGTACCAATGTAAGGTGGGGCCTGGTATGGGTCCCGTTGGCTCAACGAATTGGTGTAATTGTTGGACAATTTTGATGGATTGATCCATACAGAGGATGTTAAAGCAGGCCTGCACAACAAATTCATAGCATTAGTATTTAGTAGAAAGAGATCTGAAAATATTCAGAATACATGTATCTCAATACACTCTATGCAGGTAAAACGCAGGGTTAAGGCAGTAATAAATGCATGTCATGATGCCATCTCTATGGGTACTTTTAAACTAAAAGAGATGATATTCTTTATGGCAATTTTAGGGCCATGCAAAGAAAAAAAAATCCTGATATAGTGCAAAACTGTAGATATCTAAAGTATGGATGACAAGATGTCATGGAACACTGAACCCTCCCCTGGCCCCCACCCCCACCCCTCCCCTCCTCTTCCCAAGTCCATTCCATAACTACAATGCAATCCCACTATTATTACAACCTCAACGGTTAAATATGCCCCTCACCCCATTCTGCCTCCCCCACACCCCAAAAAAAAAGTAAAAAGAAAAAGAAAAACAACTTAGTATACAAATAATAAGATCTTATACATCGATATTATGGCTATCATTTGCATTCTATGGCCGCCTGTTTCTTTTATTCAATTTCAACAGAATGTCCAACAACCTTTATTCAACAAAAAAAATATCTAACAAGGTCATACACACAACGATAAAAGTAGCATTGTGCGCAAACAAGCTAAAACTAACACATAAATGGTCACTGAGCATACTACAATCGTAAGATTAAAATACCATTGTAACAAGTTATTTGTATCACTAAAAAAAAACCTATTACTTTTAAGATTACTTTAAACAACACCAAAAACAATCCCTATTACCATACTTTTACTAAAGACCTTCTATTTGTATTTCAGAAATCGATCTTTAGTTTAAATCATTAATAAGCTCAACATGAAATCCTAATGCATTGTCTAAGTGATTACATGACCAGTTAGTGAGTATCCTAATGATTCCCTTTTTGACAACCCCCCATTTCTTTTATCCTTTCTATTCTATGGCTTTAATTAATACGATTGTGAATTTCATACTATTTAATATGCTTCTAATCAAGATTAGCATGAGCTCTATGAGCTTTACAAATAGTTTTCCCTTGTCCATGATATTAAATGCCTCAAGGATTGGTATCAAATCTTTTCTTTTCTTTTTTTGTTAAATGGTTATGTGGTAAATAAAAAAGAATATAATTCAGTAATGAGTATCTCCATCAAATGATAAATATAGCACTAATAAGAGATAAACTGAATTTAGTAACGTGAATCTTCGTCAAGCTGTAGAAATAGCACTAATAAGAAATATATTAAGATAAAATCGGCTTAGATGACCTAGGTATATAAAAAACCTCAAACTGCAGGAAGAGTGGTGTGATCCATCTTGATGTCAATGCAAGGAGTAGAGATAGACCATAATTAATTGCGAATGAGATAGTAAAAAAGGAACACTAATTTCACTGTGGCACCCCTAGACAATTTCAAGGTCATCTTAGAGATAGAGTTCTTGGAACCAACCAAAGCCGTCCCTATGCCATACTTGGGCACCTTAGGCATCATGGATAAAGGAACACCATGCATGATCCCAACTGTTAATGTGAAGACTAGTGTGCCCACTTTATCCGCCCTTCGATAACCGACCCAAATCGTTGGGACAAAGCTTTGTCAAGTTAAGTTGTACAGGTTCTTAATTTATTATATGTGTCAAACGGTTTAAAGGATCAGCAATGTCTTTAGCTCAAAAAAAAAAAATCCCCAAAAATTCATATCCCTTACCTAAGCGCAAAAAAAAAAAAAACATGTATTTTGAGGGTTTCTGCAGTTCACACTCAAATCATAACAACACCAATTTCTTGGGTAGCTCGCCAACGCCGAAAATAGTATGAACAACGCACAACAGAGATGCATTAAATACACAAAACCATATGAGGGTGAGATAGAGAGAACCTGATAGATGGTGGGAAGGTGGAATTGGGAAGATGTGGAATCGGGGAAGGCGGGCGAGGGAAGTTTCCAAATGGAGGTTGCTCACTTGGGGGCGCACTTGGTCCTGAGTTCTTCCCAAATCCCTGGAATGCCATTCTTTTCTAAATCTTCAGTTCAGGTACGGGTATCGATGCACATAAACATTGATTCTTTGCCCCTCTCTCTCTATAACATGTAACATATCTTGTGGGGTTGTGATTTTCTGGGTTCTGTTTAGGAACTCAGTACTCTCTCTCTGTCACCCACCCACACACACACACACGTTTCAGTTCTTCTTCAGGGTCTCGGTGCTGAAGGAGGAAGGATACTGGAGGAGTGATTACAGAGACAATTCTATTTTTATGGGACTTTATAAACTTACCTAAAAGAGAACTCGTTAAAAACCTCGTAAGACGCCGTCGTTCCGTTGCTGGGAATGCCATACGGTAGCGTTTTTGGCTTCTCCGTTTTTAACCGGTCTAATTAAATTCTCCTTTCCCCTTTTCTCTTTCTCGGTCCTAAGTATATTATTAGGATTAATTGTAAACTTGACCCTAAAAAATTATAACTTGGTTATGCTCTCCCACTCGAGCTAAAAGCTTCTATTTTGACTGACTGTAATTTAAATTTTTCTACTTAGTAATATAATACATTTCCGTTATTTGATAAAAAAAAAAGTGCAATATTAGCCCAAGATTTTATAATTTTTCAAGATTGGTCCTAATATTTTTTAATTAATTTTAACTTTTTTTGTCATAATTAAACTTCAAAAACTTATTTAACTCTCAAAAAATTGTAACCTTCAGTTCTTTATCCCTTTCATACAAATGTCAAATTACCTTTATTCTAAGGGGTAAATCAATTGATAATAAGGATGATTGTGAAATCAGATTTCCCGAGTTTAAATTTGGGTAATCTCTTATACTCCGTTTGGTATAATAGAAATGATGAAAAGTTGAAGAGATAAATAAAATATCATGTTTAATAACGAAATAAAATAAAAAAGATGAAAAAGTGAAAGAATTTAACTTTTCTTTCAACTCACCAAAATTAATCCCTCCAAAATCGTAAAGAAAGTGGATAAAAAGTTAATTATTTATGATAAGATGTATCTTATTTGTCTACATATTTTTTGATATATACATTTATTATGTATACATTAATTTATATAAAAATATAATGATAAATATGTATTTATATATATTAAATAATTTTAAAATTTAAATTTAAATTTTAAATTTTAAAAAATAAAAATAAAAATTTTAAATTACAAAAAAATATTTTTTCCATCTTAACTAAGGGTGAAAAGTTTCAACTCAACACGATTACACGATTCGAACTCGACACGAACTTTATTATAACTCGTCACAAAAATAAACAGGTCAACTCGTAATTCGATACGACATAATTAGTTAAATGAGTTGAGTTAAATTTGACTAATGTTAACCACAAATCCGTAATAACTCAACACGAATCTAACACGACACAACTCAATTGTCATCCCTAATTTTAACCGGCACAGAAAAAAAATAGTCATTTTTATTTTTCATCCATCCAACCAAACACCAAGGAAGAAAAGTGTATCATTCATACTTTCCTTCATTAAAGGTCCGGTTGTTTAGCAAAATAATGCTAGAAAAATGCAAAAAAAATAAAATTTTAAATTTTTACATGCATTTGTTTAGCACGAAATAGAAAATGATAAAATAAATATTTTTCTCCCATATTTAGATTTTCTCATATTTAACTAATTTTTTTCCCTGCAAAAAAATACAAGAAAAAACAAGGAAGTTGTGTTCAATAACATAACGTTTCATTTTACCCTTATTTTTTTAAAAATATTCAATTAGTTATTAATTAAAAAAAAAGTGTATAAATTAGGATAATCATATAATTTGGTCTAGAGATTAAGGTTCGAGTCGATATTTATTCCTGAATGAGGTTAGGAGCCAATTTTTTTTAAAATTTAAATAATAAAAAATATTTTTTTTCTTTAGACTGAGTTAAAATAATTAAGGATAATTTAGACAATTAGCAAAAATTTCTTGTAACTTTCATTTTTTTTAAACAATTGAATGAGATTATTTTAAAATTTTCTTAAACGTTTTTCATGCTAACCAAATACATGCAT
The DNA here is from genome assembly GCA_023539305.1 of Ilex asprella. NCBI lineage: Eukaryota > Viridiplantae > Streptophyta > Magnoliopsida > Aquifoliales > Aquifoliaceae > Ilex > Ilex asprella. Next base: position 30,103,054 of record CM042194.1, read on the forward strand.
GAAAATATATTTTCTTCTCTTTCTTTTCTTTTACTTCACTTTCTATCTTTTTCACTTTCCATCATATTTTTCTTGCTAATCAAACAGACCCTGAATGATAGAAAATATACTTCTCCTATTTTTTATTATTCTTACTAAACATAGCATTAAAGTCAAGTCCTAAGGATCAAAAATGAAATTAATCAAAGTACGGGTAAATTATTCCAGACATCCTTAACTATTAAAAAAAAAGTCAAATCATCTTGAGGAATCAAAACTAATTGAGTGTCAATATAATGTCAAAGAATCTAATAGTATCTTTTGGTATTATTGTGGGATTATGAGGAGTGTTGTTTTTAATTATTACAAGAAGAAAAAGAAATAAAAAGGCAATAGTAGTGTCTTTAAAATATATCAGAAATTATGGGGCGTCATTGCAATTTTCGAAAAAAAAAAGATTCTGTCCCTTTGTCACATTAAACCGTCTACATTCGTTTGTCCCGGAAATTATATATTTGTTTTCTGCCCCAAAAAAAAAATCACCAAGAACCCATCTCCAGTTCCTGATTTGCGTTTGGGGTTCGTGAGTTCGTTGACACAGTAGCATTTGCAGTAGAAGCGAGCATGGCAGCACCTGATTCAGTCCAGAAGTCAGAGGAGGAATGGCGGGCCGTTCTCTCTCCTGAGCAGTTTCGTATCCTTCGCCAGAAAGGAACAGAGTAACTATCGGCAACTTTCTTTATTCTTTTCACATTCGTCTGTTGAATATATATGCATATTTACATATACATGCTTCTATCCACATATGGATCTTAACTTTTGATTTGGGTGTTTGCGTTTTTTTGAGTATTGAATCTACTTTCTGGGTTTTCAACTGCATGCCATTGTTTTTGCTGTTTTTGGATGGAATTATATTGTGAATTTTGGGTGTGACTTTGGTTAAATATACCCATCTGATGCATTTGTTGATTTTGGGATGTTCTTTGAACTAGCAATGCTTGAAAGGTAATTAATTTGGTAGATGATTATGATTGAATTATTGGTACCGATTAGATGAAACTGTCTGTTTGTGCTAAAGAAGGGAAAGGCTGTCCATTTTCCTTGTCAAGATTGGAGTTTTACAAGGCTTTAGCAGGAAAAGGAAGATGTTTTCCAATTTTAGAGAATGCATTCATATCTCTAATTTGAAATTAATCTTCCTGTATACGTGTGCTGAAGAGCTGGAATATGAAATAAGCTTTATCTTGTATCTATAAATAAAAAAGAAAAAGAAAAAAAAAAGATGAAAAGGAAGAAAAATTCAGATTTGAATCTTTTTTTGGCTCTCCCATTAGCCTTATGTATCTTATCCCTCAGAGGTCTTCCTCCACTAGCAGTTTTTTTTGAGAAACTTTACTTATTGTGGTGTGGATGTTCTTGGTTTTAATAGGACTGCTTACAAGTGTAGCATCAAACAGAACTTTTTTTTTTATTTAATGAAATACACAAGGGGATACGTACAATTTTTGAAAGGACAATAAGGAGTAAGCAAATGAATTGCTTGCAAAATTCATATTGTCCTTTGGTTGTGCTTTGATGCAAACTTTTATTATTTGTAGTTTAGGATGTGGTAGCATTTCCACCTTGTGCTTGTTGGGGATGAGTCTATGACTTATATGCATGAATTAGCATGCAGAAATCTAATTGTCGTGGAATCTTGTACCAGTTGTATATATACATCCAAAACCCAATGTGTAGTGCCTTTGTTTGTATTGTGCCATTGTGCATGAGTAGTTCATCAGTTTGCACTTTGCATTCACAAGGTAACAAACTTGGAGGAAGATTATCATCTAACTAATCTGGATGTACAATTATTCTTGTAAAGCCAGTATATAAAAGGGGCTTGAGATCCATTAAACCAAACTAAGGACGTCTTCTCCTTCCTTGCAACCAAATTGTTTTGGTTGTCTCCGTCTGCCATGTAAGGCTTATGAATTGAACCATTGTACTTTTCCTCAAGTTTTTTGACTCCATTGGTTTTGGTTGTGCAAGTAAAACCATCTTAAAACTGTCTATGACGAGTATATCTCAAACTGTCGCGTGTAGTGCTACCTCTGCGTAATCATGAATGTACAATTCCTCTTGTCATGTCATGTCATTGATCTGAACATACTTATCTCCAATATGCTGAACTGAATTGGTGTATTTCTTTGACTAGCCAAAAATTCCTTAACACAAAGCACAAGAGATGCTTTATTCGTCCACAATGTGACAGATATTTGTTGATCTGTCAGCAATTTTGGATCACTTTCCTGTTTTATTCATTCCTCTGTTATTCTGCAGGCATGATCTTCTCCTAGAGGTACATCTATATGGACTCCTAAAAAAGCATACAAAATGGTCACCCCTGGATTCTCCTCCCGCCTTTTATTTTGCTTAAGAAAGCCTTCTACATATTTTCTTAGGTTATTCACACCATTTGATGATGCAATCCTATATTATGTCATTTTTGTTAAGTAGATATCCTATATTATATCACTCGATGGATGGTTCATGTAACTTCAAGTTTTCAACTACTGGTGCTGCAAAGGGTTTTAAGGTGTTTTCCTTCTCATCATCTCCTTTGAAAATTTGCCAAATACTTTAACCACCCAATTTTCGTATTATAGGGCAAGCTACCAGAACTCTGAATTTGATTTGCAAAAGGAAAGAATGCAACCAAAGGATCTTTCTCTGTATGTGTGTGTGCTTGTGCCACGCACGTAAACATACAGATAGTTTTATCAGTTACAGAATATTCCAGGACAGAACAATAGGCACTTTAACATTATCAAGTCCTTGCACTGGTGCATATCAGCAAGAAAATGCAGCTACTGGTTAGAAATAGCTCAGCTTGGGTTATCTTATGTGGCTTTCTATGTTCGTGGATGCACAATCCACAGTTGACTTCAAAACTGAGTTGACCTGTTAAAGAACTGCATGCTATGACCATCAGCCTGCAACCTTTTCTAATTGATTCTCTCTTATAGCAGAATCATACTGGAGCCAATCGATTCCTACACTTCGCATATATTTGTCATGTTGCTTTGATGTATATAGGTTAAAAGGCACTGGGGAGTACGACAAGTTCTTCGATGAAGGGATCTATAATTGTACTGGTTGTGGAACTCCACTCTACAAGTCGACAACAAAATTCAATTCTGAATGTGGTTGGCCTGCTTTCTATGAGGGCTTCCCTGGAGCCATAAATCGCACAGTGAGTATCTACTCTATTTGTTGTTGATGTTCAGTATCTCAACTACATTAATGTAATATGTAATCTTTGAATTGCAAAATGGCAAATTCAGCCGGACCCAGATGGAAGGAGAACTGAAATTACTTGTGCAGCTTGTGGAGGACATTTGGGTCATGTCTTCAAAGGCGAGGGATATCAAACACCTACTGATGAGCGCCACTGTGTCAACAGTGTTTCCATCAAGTTTGCCCCTCAGGAATGATCTGCTTCTTTTTTTGAAAACTACAATGAAGCCTGAAAGCAAAAACAAGCATCTTGTACCTTTTTTAGTTATCATCTTTATTTAAGTATGTGAAAACTGGTATGGCATGTGATGGACAAAAACCAAAAAAAACCTTGTTTCAGTGTCTTGAGTCCTTGTTGTTTGGTATTCATATACTGTGTGGAATGTAATTGCTTTCTCTGTTAGGACTCTCAATGTGTACATCTACTTGAATCATTTTCTAGAGAAATATCAGTAGGTAACTGATTCTTGAATTCCTTTCATGCTTGTCGAGGTATTGTTGGAGAAAAAATTGCTAAATTCGATTCAAATTTTATTGTGATTGATTAGTATGTATTGGAGTAAGGAAACATTGATTGCACGGTAGTTAGGTGCTCATAGTTTCTCCTAACTATGTTATGTTGGGTTGCAATCAGTGAATCCGCACTGTACCTTGTACACAATAAAGAGTGCTCAAAAAAAAAAAAAAAAACCTTCCTCCTCTTCCTGCCAAAACTGAACCTCACACACTGACCTGTTTACCACTACAGTTGCATGATTGAAATCAATAATATCGATGTGGATTCATGTCACTCCCTCTGATAGGGTCCTGCCAAAATTCCGCTTTAGAAATTTTAATGCTAAGCCTAAAATATGCATGCAAGGTGTGATCCATAAGCCTGAAGTCATGTTATGTGTTAGGTGCCTATTTTTTATATTTTTTTAAGTCAGTAATCGGAGTTGAATTGGTCAATGCTACATATTCCAAATTTATATCCCAAATATACATTCCAAATCAATGGGATTCATTGGATGAGTAGGTTCCATCAACTTTTTTCATTGGGACCTACTTATCCAATGGTTCTCATTGATTTGGGATGGACATTTGGGATACAAAGCATTACTCTTGATAGTTTTGATAGTTTTTTTTTTTGTAGTTATCTAGGTAGTGGAGTCAAGAAAGTTAGTAGTTATTTATTTGTATTTAAAGACAGGAAAAAAGACAGGACAAATGAAAATGATATGAGATATTTGTGATAAATTTTCTTGTGAAAGGTTTGAAAAGTCAGTTTCCTCTCAAAGTGAACCACCCCAGGTTTTCACCCACATCAAAGTGGGTCTCTTTCTCCTAATTCTATTTTTATTTGTTTTTTAAATTCTTTGAGATCGTGCACATAACAACTGATATCGGAGTCGATAATCCTATTAATGGCTATACCATTAACGATTTTGAAGTTGATGCGTGATGATTTTCAAAATTCGTTCAACAAATTGATTGAAAAAAATATACGCATGCTAGAAGGTTCAACAAAATTCAAAAAATCCATCAAGAGAGAAATTTAAATGTCAACCATCATCATCAATCAACTAGCCATGAAGGTTATTGCTTTGTTGATGAGAAAAAATCGAAAGTAAATGATGAGGCATCAAGCAAAGTGACTGTAAACATTGGAGCAAGTGAGACAAAATTTTTGATAATTTGAAGATTATCGTTGCCATTCACATGAAAAACAATTTATTTTACCCTTATTAAAGGTAAAAATAGGGATCAAGTTGACTGTTATGAAGACATGGAAGTGGATTAGTCGCCTCCTTATTTTACGTGATCAGTAAGAAAAAACTTTGGGGACAAAGTTTTTTAAGGAGGAAGGGGGAAGGATTGTTAGGTGCCTATTTTTTTTTAAAAAAAAATTGTAAGTTAATAATAGGAGTTTGAATTGGTTGGTCAATTAGTTGGTGATATAGTATTAATAAGTTTCTTTGGTAGTTATCTAGACAATGAGGTCAAGAGATTTAGTAGTTATTTTTTAGGTGTTATCTATTTGTATTTGAAGGTATTATATGAATGAAAAGATTATGAGATGTTTATAGAAACTTTCTTGTGAAAGATTTGGAGGGTAAAGTTTCCCTCGAAGTGAACTAACAAAAGGTTCCACACCCTTCAAAGTGGGTCTTTTTCTCCTAATTCTAATTTTTTTTATTTTCTAAATTCTTCGAAATCGTGCATTACTATTTATGGTGCAAATCGGTCTCTTCAAGTGAAAGCAATTTTAGGCGCCTCGAGTCTGACAAGAGTCTATTTGGTTCACTAATAAGGAAAGGAGTAAGCGTAGATGACTCTGCTTGTTTTTAGACCAAAAGATTCAACTCTAGGACATAAAGGACATATTCAATGTACAAGATTCCCGTCATTACGGAGTTTGAAAAGAGTTAGATATACACAGCCTTAAACAGAAAAGTTGTTTCTACGACTCAAACCCCTACAAAGATTCAACTTTATCAGATGAAAATCAGGTTGAAGGTAGACATTCTTTTGGAAACTTAGTTTTCCTAATTCAATACAATTATGTATTTTATACCATAAGCTATGTCATGGTTCCATCAACCTTTTCCCCAGTTATTGTTATATTACAATTAAAACTTTCTGTTGTACTTTTAACATGTAGACTACCACAATATTCTTCTTCAACATGTATACCCTTTAAAGTTGTCAGCCTTTTGTGGATTCCCCTTCCATTCCCTAATCTTTATTCCTTTATGCTTCAAGTAGCTTTTCTTGTCTTCTTTCTTGCTAGCATGTGTGAAGGGCATCTTCAGATGTCATTTTCATAGCCAGATTCCTATTGCAGAAACATGAAATTCAATGCAGTATGCCATCATATATGCCAAAACAGATATAGCTTTAAGATATGCCATTTCATAGAGTCACAAATACTTATACATGAAGGATAGAAAATTCATCACAAACAAAATGTTTACAATGAACAGAAAAAATGAATTGAAAAAGGGACAGCTATAAGGCTCCTGTCGCTACACCGTCTTCAAGGGTCGTATGTGTGCAATATTACGCTGCAGGCATAGAGGCTTTTCAGTGATTGAACACATTATGCTCGTATCACAATGGAGTAATCTATGTCGAGGCCTTCCCTCTCAAAATCATTAGATCCCAAATTCTCACCAATTTTATGTGAAAATGTCAAGCAACATTGAACAATATTCAACCAAAGAAAAAAGAAGGGAAGCCAAAACAAATCATTTACTAATGAATACCATTGGGCAGTGATCAATGTGAAATGATCAGAAAATGCACATATCAGATCAAAGAAAAAGGATATATCATTTTGCATGTCCTTACATTCTGATAATCAAAACCAAAACCCAAGATGTGAAACAAATGATAAGAAGGGTGATGTAGTAATTTATGGTAAATTAACTGCCTCAGCTTATTAACCCACAAAATTCTCCCTCCCTCTTGTTATTGCTTCTTTTTTCATTGCATGACTTTAAAGCTTGAACTTCTGTCAAATAATTAAAACAACCTTAAAAAAAACTAATCATTACTCTGAAAAATGTAAAGAACATAAAAGTGTATGTTCACCCACACACACACAGGAATTTGAAGAAATCTTAAGTCTAAAATGAAAATGGGAGACACCATTGACAAAATTGAGATAAATAAAGGCATACCCTTTAAGCACGACTTCCAATTTGTTTGGTTTGACAATACAATTCAAAAATGTAAAGAACATCAACGGAAACATATTTACTGTGCATAAGCATACACACACACACAAACAGTGGACTTTGAAGAAATTGTTATTCTAAAGTGAAAATATGAGACAGCTAAAACAAAATTGGAAGAAATAAAGGCATACCCTTTTGGCAATACTTCAAATTCGATACCTAAAAATGTAAAGAACATAAACATGTATGCATTACTGGGTATAAACACATACACACACACACACAGAGTGGTCTTTGAAGAAATGATAATTCGAAAATGAAAATGAGAGTCAGCTTAAACAAAATTGAGATAAATAACTGCAAAACCTTTTGGCAAGATTTCCAATTCCTGTTGGTTTTGACAAGACAATCCAACATACTTGCATTACTGGGTATAAGCGAGCGCACACACACACATAGACACACAGTGGACTTTGAAGAAATCTTAATTCTAAAATGATTTTGAGAGACAGCTTAAACAAATGCATACCCTTTTAGTAAGATTCCCAATTCCTGTTGGTTTTGACAAGACAATCCAACACACTTGCATTACTGGGTATAAGCACACACATCCACACATAGTGGACTTCGAAGAAATCTTAATTCTAAAATGAAAATGAGAGACACTAAGCAAAATTGGGAAAAATGAAGGCACGCCCTTTTGGCAAGACCTCCAATTCCTGTTGGTTTTGACAAGACAATCCTGCAATACATGGGGAAAAAAGACATCTGAGTTTAAGGCTTTAGAATCAATGAATCGCGAAAATCGGATAATTTTATGTATTTATTTATTACATATACAAATATACATACATATATACATGCAAGGACAAGTATAGAGAATAGGGGTGAAATTCGGACGGGTTAGACAGTCAACCCTAGTCCAACCAGGGTCTGCCCAACCCCTAGGCGACTTAGGTACTTGCCTAAAGCCCCAAATTTTAAAGGGCCTCCCAAAAAATTTACTCTTTTAGTATAACAAGCATATTTTTTTTAGATATGATCCAATTTTTTAAGGTCTAAATTTTAAAACTTCAAATCAATATTTAATTTTATTAAGCCCAAAATTACTCTCTACTTAATTAAGCCCAAATTTTGGATAGCCTCCGTAAAATTTATCCCTTTAATATAATAGGGTTATTTTTTTAAGTTATAATTGTATTTTAGATATAATTCAAATTTTTAGGCCCAAATTTTAATAGTTCAATTCAATATCTAATTTTGTTAGGTCCAAAATTATTCACTCTTTGTGAGCTTTTATTTAAGTTTTTCTAGCTCTTTTGGGTATGTTTGTATTTCATGCGTGCACATAGCTTATAGATAAAAAATAATTCTTTGTTATATTAAAATTATCTTTTACTCACATATTTTATCAATTAAATGAATTAACTGTACCATCTATTGAGAAAAATTTATTGTCAAAACTTGATCAACATTTTATATTTTCAAAAAATAAAAAATAAAATTAAACAAAATATTAATAGGCCCCAATATAAAATTTTCGCCTAGGGCCTCACTTGACTTTGGGCCGCCCCTGAGTCCAACCCTAGATATATAATCTTCAACCCTAACCCTATCTTGAGTTGAGAAACTCAACCGGAGAACTGCCCGATCGGGTTGAATTCGAGTTCACTGCAAGAGAGATAGAGAGAGGGTGAATAATTACAAATTCATAAAACAATTCATACATTTCATTCATAACAATGCACGATTATTGATCATCTGTTTTCACACAAAAAAACTTGTGATCTCAAAGGACAATCCAAAAAAAAAATAGAAATTAAACTTATAAAAACATTAAACTTAAAACATCACACTATTATTATTAATTACGCATAACAGAGTAGTAAGCAACAAGACACAGAAGACGATTTAGTAAACATGAAAAAAGTGCTAATACTTTATATATATATATATATATAT
>CM042194.1:30112335-30124269 GCA_023539305.1 Ilex asprella
ATATATATATATATATAAATTTTAATTTATCGGGTTCAGATTAAATTCAGGTTTTCGATGCCTCAACTCGAGCCTGACCCAAATTAAATTTGGGTTAAATTTTTTGACTCAAGTCCAACTTAAATATTAAAAATTCTAATCCAAGTATTAATTTTTTTGGGTTAAGTACCAATTAAAATTGGAGTGCCCAACTCAAGTTGCACCCTAATATAAAAGAGTACTCTTTGAGCTGCTCCACGGTCTCGTCAGCATCGTTCTAATGAAGTGGGCCCATGTTACTGTTAACTGGTCAATGGTCGCATATGGTTAGCTTTTGTTTTTATTTGACTTAATCACAAATTACATGCTAAAAGATTTCTACAATCTCAATTTATACCCTAAAAGATAAAAAAAAAATTAATTTATATTCTCAAATATATAAATGTGTATCAATGTGCACTTGAAGCTAACACTATTTAAAATTAAATGAATAAATTATATCTACACCCTTTTATATTTATCACTTAATCATCCAGATCCCTCAAATTTGAAATATTACACCTATACACCCTAAAAACCAAAATATGACTAAAAGAATTTCTTCAATTAGGCATTCAAATAATTATATTAAAATGATGTATTGCATTGGATATAAATAACATTATATAATACTAATACTCTTGAACATTATATAATATCTATATTATATTAGACATTTAAAGGGTAAACTTGATTTTGAACTTTAGAGTGTAATATACCTACAAAATAAAAAATAGTATGAAAATTATAGTTGTTTATTAAGATGACATCATGTCTTTTAGCGGTTACATTAATGAATATTGGCAACATAAAATTATGTATTACTTGTACACAAACGTTAGAGGTATAGGTGTAATATTCAAAATGTGAGAAAATTTAATGATTAAATGACAAGTCTGAGAGGGTTTAGGTATAATTTATCAATTTAGATTTAGAGGACAAACTGATGAATGTTGTTAACTTAAAGTGCACATTGATACATATGTATATTTTTGTGGATACAAATTGAGATTCCACATTGATATATATTTATATTTTTAGGGTGTAAATTAAGATTTTTGATCTTTAAAGGTATAAATTGAGGTTTGAAAAATCTTTCAGGATATAGTTTGCGGTTAACCCTTTTTATTTATTTAAATTAGTTAATTTTTATTTTATTTTATTTTATTTTTGTCAACAAAAGGGGGAAGACGACTGGTAGTAACCCCTTGGGCATCATCATGAAGGTCTCTATTGTGAAATGTCCGGTATGAGTCAAAGTTACTAACTCAGAAGGACAATTTCATCACCACAAATACTACCAAAGTTAAGCAACAAAATTGCGTTGTTTCTTTGAATCGAACTCTATTTGATAACCACATTGAAGTTATGGACAACCCTAAATGGGTACGACTTACCACTAGACTACCTAAGGGTGTTTATGGACTTGGTTACTCACGTGTCCCGTTATTCGACCCAAAAAATAGGTCCGATAGTTGGCTTGTCCAAGCCCAATATCCTAAAAAATAGGGCTTAAATTTGTCCCCAAACCCATTACCCGGCCCCGAAATCCGCTTGCTAAGCCCAACCCGCACCACATAGCCCGCCCATCATTCATTTGAAAAAAAGTTGTATTTTTAGACCATTAAATTTGAAACTTTGAAATAAGTCTACCAATGTCAAAATTTGAAATTTTAAAAAATTAGATATCACAATTAATGTATTTTTTGTCATGTATTAAACATACAAGGTTTAAAGAGCAGAGTAATGCAAATGATGATAAGTTAGTAGGTGTCAATCTAGTTGGAATGTGTTCATTCTATTGGATGTAGTTATCCCATAATTAAAAATAAAATTATTTATTATTATTTTGTTAATTTTGGCTTTATTTTTTATTCAAAAATATAATTTATACAAATATTAAGTTACAAAAATATTCATTATTTTTAAATAAAATTATATATAAAAAAATCCTCTAATAGACTCGCCTAATAGATTCGCGAGTTAGACTGCAGGTAATCTACCCCTTCTCGAAACACAACCCAGCCCGGTCGATAATGCACTCTGGGTAAAGACTCATGTCCACATTATCCAAGCTCAGCCTGAAAAAATTTTCACGGCCTAGCCCTGCCAGACCCATGGACACCGCAACCTTTAATTAGATTACAAGGTATTTTTGGTTTTTCTTTCCAGTGAATATCAAGGGTAGGCCATTGTAGATTACACTAATTACACAAGACATCCCCTAACATTTTGAAAATCCATAGAGATCCCCAGACATTATTCAAGTTATCATTTTGCAGAAGAATCAAGCATTGTCTTTGACAAAATTTGTCCCCATGACGTTGAGAGAATCAACTATGATCAATTAGACTAGGCTCAATTAAATTTTCTATTAATTGATATTCGATAATTGAAATATCATAAATTGATTGATTACATTTTTATCTCTGATATACCATTATATTTTCAACTAGAAGTCACCAACTGAATCCATTTGCGTTTGTATATCTCATTCACATACACCTACAACCAGATCCTACTTCATTTGAGTAATTGTGAATTTGCTTTGTCTAAGAGTTTTCTTTTTCTTTTTTTTTTTATTTCAACGGTCATAGTCAATTTACACACACCTCAATTAAACTATTCATAACGAATAAATCCCTCATAGTCTAGAGCCAAGGGATTGCTAAAATTCAAATTTAGAACGTTTGAATTTATTTAAGCTTAATAAGTTCTATATTCTTACTCAATTCTCTATTATAGAATATGCATCTTTAAAAAAATTTCTCTAATTAATTCTTTATTTAGACTTTCTAAAATAAAGAGTTTAATTTGATTCACTATATTTAGAAAAGTCAAACTTACTCTCAATTTTACTTTTTTGGAACAAAAAAAAAAAAATATATATATATATATATATATTTATCTTTTCTTCTAATACCTTTAGAATAAAACGTACCTCATTTAAAAAATAGATGAGAAGTACGAGGGAAATCAAATTTATTGCTAAAAATGACAAAACATAAAATGACAAAAATAATAAAAATAAGGTGTGGTAATTTTTGACACGACACGATAATTCGATACGAAAAAATGAGTTTGGGTTGACTATTTTTTATACGAACCCGTGTATGACACGACCTGTCAACACGAAGTGTTAATGAGTCTTGTTTGAGTTCAACCCGTTTAACCCTAATTGACTAGTCAACACGAAGTTTTTAACTTGAAGGAGATTGACCTGACTTTTTCGTTGCATATATGAGTTTTCATATTCTTACGACTTGTTTTTTCCATTACTTCTGATATTTAATTTGGTTGCGCAATGTATAATTAATATATTTAATTAGTATTATAGAAATAAAATATTAATTATTTGTAACTGTTTATCAAGCAATTACATGATTATTGTATAAAAAAGATATTATTACTCATTATTATTATAATTAAGTTAAATTTTAGTTTATAGAAAAAAGTATGAGGAGAGATTCAATTAAGTGAAAATAAATTTTTTATTCAAAGTTTATGTTGGTCAGCACGAACACGATATGAAAATAAACAAGTCAACTCGACACGACACGACACGATTAGTTAAATAGGTTGGGTTAAGGTTGACAAATGTTTGACACGACACAACACGAGCCCGACACAACATAAATCGATTGTCACGCTTAATAAAAATAGAAAATCCTATTCAAGCAGTGTGTAAAAATTCACTCTCTATTGCAATTATTTTATATTAAAGATATTATCTATTTTAGAAACGCTTCTCTCTAAAATAGAAACCACGGTTACACATGATCTAAATAAATAAGTTTGGTTGGGTTTTCTCAATTAGGCAACTTTATTCAATTTGGTTGGATTTATTAGTTACTATGATTAAAAGGTTTAATTTCAATGAATTACTCTGATTAAAAGATTAAGATCTGAATCCTAATATAAACCATCAGATTTAAACAATTTAGACCGTTATTATGCTGGATTAAGTTGCCAGTCTTGTATTATTAACATAGATTTTTTTTTTTTAAAAGAAGTATTTAATATTTATTCAATTTTATAATAATGCTGTATTTCTTAACCATGGTTATTTCCAGCAGGCACATATAACTAACTCTGGTTACAAGGTTTGGTTAACACTAAACTCCTAAACAAATAATAAAATTCTCCCAATATAAGAGAGAGAGAGAGAGAGAGAGAGAGACGTTCAATGCTCTATTGCAGAAAGAATAAAAAACGATCGAACAGAACTAGCGATTTTCTTCACTCCCTCCGATACTACGAGATTTATCGTAATTGTTGATTGCTCCGACCTTAGCTCAAATCTGGTATGTCTGATCGATATTTTATCATAACGATAAATCTAATATCTTCTCAATCTTACTAGGGATCTTCTATGCACATGCGGTGGAATGTATCTTCGTTAATCTTTCTGTAACTTTTTGTATTTTTGATTTTGATCGAGGGTTTGATTCTGACCATTGGTATGGTTTTGGATTGGTTGAAAAATTATTGGGTATAGTGTAAGTGGTCAATTGTTATTTATCTGGTTTCTGGATATCACTCGTTTGATGATGAATTCGTGCTTTTGATGCAGAAAATCTGATCAATTTTCTTAATTGTGATTCTTAGCGAATAACTGGTATGGGTTCGAAGTAATTTTTTTCTTTGTTGTTGATTTTGGATTATATATTTATATGGGTGATTTGCATTCTCTGTTAGTAGATGGTTTGGTTGAGCTGGTTTATGAATGTTTTTAATTAATAAGACAATCAGGTATTGAGTGTCGTCCTCGGATAACTCGTTTTATGTACATTGGTATTCATATGATATGCAGTCAATTGAATTTGGTGAAAGTATTGAAGGATACTACATGTGCAGGTTATAGATGGCATCAATGGTTGCTAAGGCGTGTGGTAATTCCAGTCAAATATTGCCTGCTATAACAGTTCAAGAAAAGGGGAGTAGGAATAAGAGGAAATTCAGGGCTGATCCGCCTTTAGCTGACCCTAATAAGTTCATCTTATCACCTCAAAATGCATGTGCAAGCTATGAATTCTCGGCCGAGAAATTTGAGATCATCCCAACTCATGGACACCTCGATGGGTGTGACATGTGTAGTGTTGACCAGGACCATTCTGATGCTCTGAAACTTGACCTTGGATTGTCGTGTGCAGTAGGATCTTCTGAGGTGCAGCCCAGCCGGCCAAGAGAAGATATAGAAGCAACAGATGAGTTCCATGATGCTGATTGGAGTGATCTTACAGAATCCCAGCTAGAAGAACTTGTTTTGAGCAACTTGGACACAATTTTCAAGAGTGCAATTAAGAAAATAATTGCTTCTGGTTATAGTGAAGAAGTTGCTACCAAGGCTGTTTTAAGGTCTGGACTATGTTACGGGTGTAAAGACACAGTGTCGAATATAGTGGACAATACTTTAGGATTTCTTAGAAGTGGTCAAGATTTTGATCCATCAAGGGAACAATATTTTGAAAATTTACAGCAAATGGAGAAGTATATATTGGCAGAAATGGTTTGTGTTCTTCGTGAGGTTAGGCCTTTCTTCAGCACTGGGGACGCCATGTGGTGCTTGTTGATATGTGACCTGAATGTGACGCATGCTTGTGCAATGGATTGTGATCCCTTGAATAGTTTAGTTGGTGATGGAGCTCCAAATCGGAGTGCCTCCATTTCTGGCCACCCCCAGTTGAGAACAGAATCAAAAAGTTTTGAACTCAACCTTTCAGATACTTGTAAACCAAATTCTTCAATTGCTTGTGATCATAGTTGTCCTTCTGAGACACCCACCATGGCTTCAATTTCTTGTGCCCCTAGTTTGCAAGCTGAGTCCACAATGGCAGGGATTTCGAACTTAAAACCAAAAACTTCCTTTGCTCACAATAGACTTGCCCTGGAGAAAGACTACCCAAATTTTACATCTGATGTTACTGATAAATCCCTTAGTCTATCAGGAGCATCCCATTCTCCTGTTCCTGAAGAAAAATTTGGGACAAGCAGAAAGATTTCTGGTACTGCTAGGAGGGAATATATACTTCGACAGAAGTCAATGCATTTGGAGAAACACCACCGTACCTATGGTTCCAAAGGGGCCACCAGAGCTGGGAAACTCAGTAGTTTTGGTGGATTGATTTTGGATAAGAAACTAAAATCTGTGTCGGAAGCCACAGGTGTCACTGTTAAGAGCACCTCCTTAAAAATTAGTAATGCAGTAGGAATAGATGTTCCCCAAGGCATTTCAAACCAGAATCTCTCAACAAACGTCGAGCTCCCTCCCCCTTCAACAATTAGTTTGGAAACTGCTAATGGCAATTGTACTTCTATATTACCTAAAACCAATATCCCATCTGAATTACCAGCAATCTCTACCCCACCTCTCTTATCATCTGCTGACACTGAGCTTTCTCTCTCACTGCCTTCACAAAGCAATTCTGCTCCGATGTTAATCAGCTGTAATGCTGAGGCTCTTAATTGTGATCATACTGGGATACTGTTTGACAAGTCATTGGGGCAGTGGATCCCACTGGACAAGAAGGATGAAACAATTCTGAAGCTGGGTTCAAGGGTGCGGGAACTGCAAAATCAGCTCCAAGAGTGGACTGAATGGGCTAATCAGAAGGTTATGCAGGCTGCTCGTAGGCTGAGCAAAGACAAGGCTGAGCTCAAGACACTTAGGCAAGAGAAAGAAGAAGTGGAACGGCTCAAGAAAGAAAAGCAAGCGTTGGAGGAGAACACCTTGAAAAAACTTTCAGAGATGGAAAATGCCTTGTGTAAAGCTAGTGGGCAGGTGGACCGAGCAAATACCGCTGTTTGTAGGCTTGGGGTGGAGAATGCTGCACTTAGGCAAGAGATGGAGGTTGCCAAATTACGGGCGGCGGAGTCAGCTGCAAGCTGTCAGGAGGTGTCTAAAAGGGAGAAAAAGACACTGATGAACTTCCAGTCATGGGAGAAACAGAAGACTTTGTTTCATGAGGAGCTAGTAGCTGAGAAGAGAAAGTTGGCCAAGCTGCAGAAGGAATTGGATCGAGCTAAAGATCTCCGGGATCAACATGAGGTATGTTCATGCATTCTTAAATTTCAAGCATTACTACAAATTTTTGTACCCCACCCCAACCCCCAACCACACACAGACAGACATAGACACAAGCAAAAATATAAGCCAGGATGGGTAGGACCAACAACTGTCAGAAATGTGCAGTGAAAGTTTACAACATGCTGACCTGATTTTGATTTCTTCGACATTTAGATCAGTTACACCCTTTGCATGATCAGAAGATGTAACACAACTGTGACAGGAAATTCATAAAGCGAGGTATAACTGTTGAATCAATTTAATTTCTTGTCCCAAATTGAAACCAGAAGGCTTTAATGTTGCATTTCTGTGTGCCATGCATGATAAATGTTGGAGACATTGTAAGAGGAGTTCTGTTAACTTCCGAATGGTAAATGCTTGTCATTACCCCACACAGGGAGAAGGTGAAAAGGATTCGTGGAGCCAACCTAATCCAGCCAGCACTTGAGACATTCTTCAATGATTTGTTATGTATTGGTGAACTCGATACACATTCAAGGATTTATATTCACAATACATGAATGTTCTTGCTAAGAAGTGATTCACATTTGGTTCTGACAATTTTCTTTTTGAGGAACGACTTGAAATTTCCTTTCTTAAAGGAGTAAACCATGTTATGAGTGTTGGTCAATGAGGGAGAAGTGTAACGGTGAAGCGAATGGGCAGTGATAAAAGTATTGGGCTAACAACCTCAGGGTTGTGGGTTCAAATCTAAGAGTAATGAATTTGTGCAAGCAATGCCAAAGGTTAAGTATATACCCAGTCCAACTCTTTTAGTACTTGGAATATTAAGGACCAAATGGAGTACTAACCCCATACCATGTTTAGTTTGACAAATTCTCCTATAATTCCGTCTTAAAGAGAGCCTAATCGTGGAAGGAAACCAAAATAAACTTAATCCATACACCAAAAAAAAAGGGTTTTAGCAGCGTCTCTTTGGTGTGCACTTTTGTAAAAGCGTCAAAAAGTGTATTGCTTCAAACTGCCGCAAAAGCTTTCTTCCCATCCCGCATGAGTTTTCTTGTTATTATAGGTTTTACCACTGCATGCCTTCTCATTGAAAGGTTAAAATCTCACAGGCTGTATGGAAGCAGGAAGAAAAGGCAAAGGAAGAATTGCTTACACAGACCACTTCATTAAAAAAAGAAAGAGAACAGATTGAAGCTTCCGCCAAATCAAAGGAGGATATGATCACAGTGAAAGCTGAAAGCAATCTGCAGAAATACAAAAGTGCTATTGAGAAGCTTGAGAAAGAAATATCCCAGTTGAGACAAAAGACAGACTCTTTAAAAATAGCTGCTCTAAAAAGAGGCATTGATGGAAGTTATGCTGGCAGACTGATAGACTTGCAAAATGCTCCGGCTCCCAAGGAGTCCCACATACCTTATATTTCAAAAATTGTGGCAGATTTTAAGGACTATTCTAGTGATGAAGGGGTGAAACGCGAGCGGGAATGTGTGATGTGCCTATCAGATGAGATGTCTGTGGTTTTCATCCCTTGTGCCCATCAGGTGGTCTGCACAACATGCAATGAGCTCCACGAGAAGCAGGGAATGAAGGACTGCCCTTCTTGTAGGAGTCCCATCCAGCAGCGTATTTGTGTACGTTATGCTTGCCCTTAACTTATTTCTGGAATTGAGTTGAGTTTACTAAATAATGTTGTGTGGGATTCTTTCAAAATGAATGATGCATTTGAATTATCCCTTTCAAAAGTTCAGACAATTAAGCTTGCATTTGTGATTGCTGTAAGAAAAAGGAAAAAAGTATTTGTCAAGCGCGGGGTTGTAAATGATGGTTCCTCCTTTAGGTAAATAAGGGCGTGCTTTTGTAGTCTGTTTGGCATTTTGATCTTCATTTTCTAATGATATTCCAGCTAAAAACCTAGGCTAAATGTATGGGGCTTCTCTTTGTTTTGGACTCCAGCCTCAACCTTTTTTGGTTCTTCTATGGATTTCATACGTTCACCTAGAATCATCTTCAGCGTGTTTGGAAGGACAAAAAATTGTTAGAACTTTGTAATTAGGGGAAAAAAGAAGTTAAAAGATGTCTTCTGCTAAAAGTTACAGCCTTTTTAATCTGGTCTGAAAGAGTTGTTAAATAGCTCTGAACTTTTGTGACCGTGACCATCGATATCTATTCTTGTTCAGGGAACTTCTATGTTGCTCAGCTAAATCTGGGAAGTTAATAGAACTGTTCCTTAGTATTAGTGCTGGTTTTTTTTAAATGACTGTTGTCATATGATCTAGTACCCTTAATTCGATCGACATAATGGTGTGATATATCTATCTATTTGTGGAATGTTTGGAAGCTTCTTTATCTTTCCAGTTCATATCGACAGAGGGATTGATTTGATTTGTAAAAAAATGTACAGCCATAAATGGAATGGCCATTACCCTGTTTTTAACTTGGGTTGAAAACTTCAGCTGTCACCTACTGCTACTAGCTGTCTAGTATAAGGGTGTACATCCACTTTGTCTCTGTATCTTCAACTTAGTGAAGAAATAGCTCGATTCTGTTTTCTACCTCACACTCGGTCCTCCTACAAGTCGGTATGATATGCGGGTTGTATGATGGTTGTGTTGTCTTAGATTTGATTGCTACCATCGTCTCCGTTGTAGAGATATGAACAGTGACTATACGAGGCAGTTTTTGATTCACTTCTTCGACAATGGCGGAATCCGAGTTTTGAACTGGGATCAAAGAGCTTTCACCTTTACTTTAGGTTGGCCTATGTTTGTTCTATTACTTTCAAAGAGTTCCATTAACACGATAGAAAGAGAAATGCAAAGTTCATGAATTGCTACAAATTGCTTCTTCTCTGTTGCTGAACTCTGCTTCATTGCAGTTACTCTAGCTTTCGTGGTGTGCACGGTCCGTGAATAATTATTATAATATCTTAACTATTAGTGGTCCCATTTGAAGTGTACACTAAACTCCCTGAGTGGAGATGAATTTCGAACACAACTTTAAAGTTCAACCGACAGTGAATATTAGATCAACCGCTAATTTTAAATCAATTTCTTTTATTAATAGAGATAAATAAGAAGGCTAATTTCATTTTGTGTCCTAGAAGATATTTCAATTCTCAATTTTCACCCTTAAAGAGTTGGATTCTTATATCGCACCCTCAATGTTATAAAAAAAGTGTAATGTTGCCTCATTTTAGGCTCAAGTTGTAACCTCAATCTTAAATTTCACCTTTGAATTGGTCTATATTGAATTTATTTTATAACATTGATGGTGCAATTTGAGAATTTAATTCTTTAAGGGTGTGTTTGCTTTAGGTATTAAAAAAGAAGGATTGGAAAAAATAATATTGGGTTCACTTTATCTCCTTTATACTCATGTTTGGATACACATTTTAGCCTCGGTATTATCACATAAAAATAATATCGACCCGAATTAATAATGTATTTAATACCACTTACAACCTTTTAAATAAGCTCATCTTTTTGTGGGTTTAAAATAATTCGGTTGACATATATTGGGAGTAAAAGATATTTTTACCCTCAAGAATCTCTAAGATATAAATATCACTATTCATCTTGAAGGTTCTTTAGTAATTTAATGTTCATATCGCTATTTAATATTCTATTCAAATAAAATATTGGATGAGATAAATGTGGGGTCTATTGCGGATTTATACTTAAATCGAACATGGGATAATGATGTATTATCACTATAATTAATTTAAGAACCGGTTGAATGTGTATGAGATGGATGAATTAGAGTATCCTTTAGTATACAAAATGAAATTAACCCTAATAATACCTAAACATAAATAATTTTTTTTTTATCATAGACGGAGAGAGAGGAGGGAACAAAAAATAAAATGCCACGTGTCACTATTTTGGTGCAAAGAGCGGTGATGACGGTCTGAGTGCTATACAGGCAAGAAATTGCACAAAGATAAGAGAAAATATGGAAATGAGCAACTCTCTGTGTCCGTAACTGAGCCACGTGGCGTAAACCTCTTGAACAAATAGTACTTTCCCGCGAATGAGGAAAGGGGCCCACTGTAACGCTTTTTGGGTTACGGTTTCTTCCTGTTGTCGTCACCATAAGAAACGGAATTGCATTGCCCAAAGTACCCTCCGAAGTAATCTCCATGACACCAACACAATTTTTATGACGAAAATAATATAATTATATGAAGAAAAGTCTTTCAATTCAAACAATTTTTTTTTTTAATATTACAAGTTTGGTTTTAAACTTGCCAAAATATTTGAGAGCGACAAAGTGATTAGGAATTTCTCTCTAATGTTTACTAAGATGTTTCGATTTTAGTTGAAGTTATTATACAAAAAAAGAGATGTGACTGATACTAAGAGTGTTTTTTATTGTATATGCAGTGGGCCTTATCCACAATAAATCTAAGCAATGAAAGCGTCACTCTTTTAATGTTTTCGCTGTCAAATGTAATTTTTGTTTCTATTAAAATTGTGGTAAACATTTTCAAATTGGAGGCCACATGATGTCGCACAAGACCTTCATTGTTTATGGGGCTAAGCAGGGTATTCATTTTGTTTATAATGAAAAGAAAAGAGAAGGGCTTTAGATTTTTATTTTATTTTTTTGTTAATAGATGTGTGTTAAATTTCACTTATGCTCTGTTTGGTAAGAATGATAGAAAGTATGAGAGATACACTTTCTATCCTCCAAAAAATGAAAGTATAAATGATACACCTTCCTTCATTTGTGTTTGATAGGATAGATAGAAAATAAAAATGATTAATTTTTTTTGTGCTTGGTAAAAAGATTTTTTTTTAATTTTTAAAAATATAAATACATATTTTATCATTGTATTTAATATGAAATTAATGTATACATAATATATGTATATATCAAAA
>CM042194.1:30174269-30193407 GCA_023539305.1 Ilex asprella
CTGCTCTCTCAGAGGTGGGGGACCAAGGCGGTCCTTGACAGAGATTCTTTCTGTCCTATTTCTTTTGTTTTCTATCTCCCACTTGTCTTCACGGGTGCCCTTCTTTTTCTCACCCCCGTAGGAGGACTCACCTCGTCTGGCCTTGGTGACATCTTCGGCATTTATGTACTTCTGTGCCCTTGACAATAGCTCGGGCATGTTGGAGGGAGGCTTCTTGAGTACTGAGAACATGAAACTAGAGGTACGAAGGCCGGCGATGAAGGCGGCCAGGGCTACCTTGTCATCTGGCTCCTCAATCTGGAGGACCTCCTTATTGAAGCGGGTGAGGTAGTCTCTGAGGCTTTCATCCCTATCCTGCTTGATGGTGGGCAGATGGGTCACTGGTCTTTGATGTCGGCATCCCCCAATGAAGTGGGAGATAAAAGACCTACTCAGCTCTGTGAAAGAGCAGATGGAGGAGGGCCTGAGTTTGGAGAACCACTGGCGAGCGGACCCCTTCAAAGTTGTAGGGAAGGCCCTACACATAATCTCCTCAGGCACGTTGTGGAGTTGCATGAGGGACTTGTACATGTCGAGGTGGTCGATGGGATCTTTGGTGCCATCGAATATCTCGATGGTGGGCATCTTGAACTTCGAGGGTAGGGGATGTCAAGAGGACAACACCCAAGAGGCCGAAGCCCCTTAGGCGCCGCCCAGGCACACTTGGGCACCGGCTCCCCTTTGGGCGTCTCCTCCTCTTCCTTCCTCCGGCCTCCTCACTCAAGTCCAACACAACCAAGCCCACTCCGAAGCAAGCCCGAGCTCAAGACTCAAGATCAAGATCAAGACCAAGCCAAACTCACTATCATCCTCCAAGGAGTACGAGGGAGAAAAAGATGAGCTATGAAATTGAATGGGTTACTTGGAAGCCAAGAGAAGGAGGAGCTGAACAACGAAGTGAGGTGAGGACACCCCCCATGGGGCGCTGCCCACCTCTCCAGACCAAGTGGGCGCCGCCCATAGGAGGCCAGGTGGGCGTCTCCCACTTTGGCCTTCTCCTATCCTCCATTCTCCTCATCGTCTCCTCCTTGCTTTAAGACTCAAGTCCAATGCTAAGCATGAGCACACTCCGCACCAGAGTGACGTCCGAACAAATAGGAACACGCGAAGGAAGGCTCAAGATACGAAGATCTCCTACCGTGATTCTACCTTCCAAAGAAGTCTACTCCTACCATAGCTCTACTTACCAAAGAGGCTCACTCCTACCATGTTTGTACTTACCAAATTGACGGGAGACTTCTCCCTCACGTCACCGCCTCACCGCCTTGGTGAGCCTATATAATGTAAGCCCTCACTCTATAAAGGGCAAGATGACTCTTGAGACACACACACACGAGACTACTTGCACTCAGCAAGCTCTCTACACTCTCTCTCTCTAGACTCATTGTAAACTCTCCGGAGTACCTCCGTTGATCAATAAAACGCCTAAGACCATCGTCGCCGTTCGAAGAGTGGACGTAGGTCACCCGGACCAAACCACTATAAATCTCTTGTGTTGACTCTTTATTTACTGTTTTGCCACTAATTGCCGTTGATTGCTCATTAATCACTCTTGTGACTGTTGATCTCGCACGAAGACGATTTTGTGCATCATCAATTCTGAAAACTCATTGGCAAGCTACAAAGCCGTTTAAATCATAGGAACACACATGCTAAATCATAGGCGAGAATGAATCGGAAGAAATCAAGGGTCGAATAAAAAAAATCTGGCTGTGCCATCTAACCTAGCAAAAGAGAAGAAACCCGAATAGAAAGTGGACGATCCGACACAATAAATAATGGACAACAGTTAAATATAAGGTACACACACCTCTTACATGCTATTCAATTTACCTATTGTTAAAGATTTTATTGACTTAAGAATCGGAGTGTTTCTAACCAGTTCAACTTCGATCTCTTACAATTTGCTTGTTTTACAAGGGAGAATGTGTCATTCACGTTTGTATTTTCCAGTTAAACTCGTCGAATCTAACGGTCCGTTTGGTTAGAAAGAAAAAGATAATAGAAAATAAAAGTGATAGAAAGTGAAGTGAAATAAAAGAAAGTGAAAAAAAAAATATTTTCTTGTATGTGTTTGATTATGATGAAAATTTTGTAAGAAAGTTTAAGAAAATTTCATTTTGTAGTTTGGAAAACAAGAAATGTTATGTAATTGTCTAAATTACTCATATTGCTAAAAAGAGTTATAGTGTGCTAAAATAGGGGTAAAGTGGTAAACAATGCAATAGATAAACAAGTTTCATATGAGAAAAAAAAATTTCCCGAGAAACCTTTGTTTCTTGCTAAACAAACGCCAGATTTTTATTTTTTTTTCTCTTTTCTCCTTTTTACACCATTCTCTTGCTAACCAAACAAACCTTAAAGGGAGAGATTTTTTTCTTTTTGCGTACGATGACACAATGTATATTTGTATGATATGAACACCATACTCTTTTGTTAAATTGTACTTAAAAACTTCAGTTAATTTGGTGATTAAATAGCCCATAGTGTGCATAAATAATGTCACATAAAGGACTACAACTTGATCCCAAGAGTTATAGTGCATTTGGTTTTGATTGATTTCAAGGTGCCGTTCACAAGTACAAAAGATGGAGTGTCTGAACTTTTTAAAGGCACTCCAAATGCAACCATGGTCTTTCAATTACTTCTAATTATCAACATTCCATTTTTCTTTTTTTTTCGGATACTGTAAAAAAGGTAAATAACGTAGGGTGAACGTTAATCAACTCAATAACTTAATACAGATCTAAATAAATAAGGTTTGAAATATATTATAGCATTTCAATGACCGGGATTTAAATCATCATTTAAGCATATGTACATGTAACTCAAAAAGATTTCAAACTTGAAAGTGTTATAAATCAGCAATTGGTATTGTCACGTACCCAAATATCAAAAACATAGCTGTGCCATACTGGGGAACAAAATCCTAACGACCATGTCAGGTACGACAATATATCAATTTCTCAATTAAATAAAAATTTTAAGGAACTTTCACTCCGAAGAAGATATGCTCCCTATTTCAAACAATGGCCAATCTCGAAGGTCACAAGACCACCAAAATCCATGAATGGACTTCTGAATCCCTCTACGGACACACCGCCACCCATAAGCCCTTTGCTGCTCAACACTGTATGGATAATCCTTTTCATAAACTAAATCTGGGAAATTAATTTCACAACAATAGCTTAACAACTCAACAGGTCACAGCTCTGTAAAAATGATCATCAGATCCGAAATCATAAACATTATTCAACCCCATCATATTTACCAAAACTATATGTCAAATAACTACAAAATAACTTGAAAAAGAGTTCAAAAAATCCGTGTTCTGAACAGAATTAGAATAACCTACGTCTCGCATAGATAGATACCTCGTACACGTGCCAAAATTCAAATAGTCAAAAATTTTAGAGGTTATTTCAAATTTAAGTCCTTATGATATATTGAAACTTAGAAATAAACTTAATTTGGTCAAAATTTGCATTTGTTGCAGAAATCAGATCCAATCAAGGGTAAAACAGTTATTATTGGTGGGATATTCAAACGCTGTCAAATTTGGTCATGCAACATATGAATGGAAAGCCATTGAAAAAAGGAGATTGGAGGTCCAAACCACACCATATCCCATGTCCATGCACCATCGGGGTGGTTGGTGGTGCACCCCGTACCTCATTTGTTTCCGAGCTTGAGCCACTCTTCTTGTTTCTTACAAAACTCTCTCATTTCTTATCCAAATCAGGTGATTCAAAAAGTTAAATACGTTTACTTCATCTTAGTTTCAGATCCAAGTGTTGGATTGAGCAAACCCTTTCTAGAACTTCACAAAATTAAATTCAAAGTTGAGTTGAAAATGGTGTTTTCTGCTTGATAGACCGACAACTCGATATTTCACTAATCAAACAATCATTTTATCTCGAATAAACCCCATAAATGGATTCCGCACCCGTAATAAAATAGGACATGGTCTCCCATTAAGTTCAAACTCAATGTTTTCAAAGACCCAAAAAAATCAAGTTAAATTTAACCCAAGGTTTGACAGTTTTCTTCAATTTGACAATGGCAAGGGGTGAAATTTGAATTGAACACTACCTAAGCTGCAAGAAAGCTTACTCTTGAATGGTCTTGCAGATTGTTAAACGCGTGCAGATATCTCTCTTTAGCCTTTCCAAGCTCGTTCTCTCTCTGTCATCTCTTTTCTTTATCCCATATCTGGGTTTTCTGCCTTAAACAGCTGAGCAGATCACCTCAGCCCCTAAAAAACTTCCCCTCCCCAGCTGCCAACTCTCTCTTGCATGGATGAGGATGGCCAAGAATAAAACACCTCTCCTAGGAGGTGTCGTCTTCCCTCATGACCAAAATTGGTTAGCTTACAACCCTACTCTGAATTCTATTTTTTTAAGTACAAATATTGAATGATTAGCATAATCATTTTTTAACCCCCAAAGATTTTTTACTTTCAAAATTCAATCTGATAATTTTATCAAACAATTTTATGGATAATTTTGTTAGACGATTTTACCCCAAAGCATTATCCAATAATTTTGTTAGACGATTTTACTCTCGAAAACCTCCACTTCACTACAATTTTTTAAAACCATCAAATACCACCATTTCATCTTATTTATTAACTAGTCATAACTCATGTTTGAAGGCACGATAAAATATAAAATTCGAACGTCTAAAAAATCGATCTAACTATATTAAATTTTTTCAAAATATCTTAACTACAAATTAATTAAATATTAAATATATGATAGAAATGGGTGATGTAATATTTTTAAGGAGAAAATACATAAATAATTAAACATGTGATACAAATGAGTGATGCGATTTGACGTTTGAGTCTAACAAATGAATGATGATTGAGGGTAAGTAATTGATAATAATTTTGAGGGAGAAAATATGATTGAAATAAAATTTAAACACACTCTTATTTTATTATATAAATTTACAATAAATTAATTTTTTTCTCAATTCTTAGAAACAATAAAAAGGAAATATATGGGGTGGATGATTGTTGGGTCTCTTCTTTTCAAAATCCAAACCCAATAACATTCTTACAAACCAATACCGACCACATGTTTTATACACACATTAAAAAACACAAACAAGCCAAAACCCTTATCCTTTGATTCCTTTGTAAGACTAAAGACCATACACACACACACACCCCCTTCTGTGTATAAAAATATTCAAATAAATTTAAAAGAAACCCAAAAGCTTTAAAAAAAAAAAAAAACAGGAGAAAAAGAAAATGTTGGCAAAAGAATCAGCGGGTCCGAACTTCGATCTTCCCGAGGATGTGTTGGTAGTGCTCCCATCGGATCCATTCGAACAGCTCGATGTTGCTCGCAAAATCACCTCCATTGCCCTGTCGACACGTGTATCCGCCCTCGAATCAGAGGCGTCTGTTCTCCGCCACAAGCTCACCGAGAAGGACGACATCATCGCCGACCTCCACTCCCAGATCGATTCCCTCGACGCTTCTCTCTCAGACATCTCCGATCAACTCGCTCGAGCCGAGCAAGAGAAGGTCGCCCCAAACCCGGTTCACTTCACACACAGACACAATATATATCTATATATATATATATATATGGATTAGTGAATTTGTGGTGTTAATTGTGTTGCAGGAGAGCTTGTTGAAAGAGAATGCTTCGTTGTCAAATACTGTGAAGAAGCTCAATCGTGATGTTGTCAAGGTAGGTGGAAAGGTCAATTTATGTAATTTTCACATTCTTAGAAGGTTAAGATTGGCAACTTTGGTGCCTCTTCAGGTTTAGAACTGTAAAGTTTTAGGATAAATTATATTTTATTTTTTATATTTGGATTTCAGATTTAGAATGCTATTCTGATATCACTAATGTTATTGATACATAATTGAAGGATTTATTGCATTATAAATTTATATTCATTTGATTGATAGTGTTGGGACCCCTAATAATTTAGGAGACAATGACTTCAATCATTAAGTTGTCAAATTATGTCCTCTTTCGATATATAATTTTGGTTTAAAATAGTAGTAGGCAAAAGAGGAAATTTTTCTTTTTCCAATATCTAAAATTGTTAATACTATGTTTATACTGTTCGATAACATTATTTTAGTATTGATTGTGTTGGGTCGAATCCACTCATTTATGAAATAGGTGGCTTAAAGAAGACTTAAATTCTCTAACTTCGTGTCTTGACACCCTTAATTTGTATACTAAAAGCCCCACAGATCAGTTTTTAGAATTAACACTCGAGCATTTTTTTTTGATGAAATTGTTTTATTGTGTGAATAAAAGTACTAACAAAACGCGATAAAAATTGGTGCATAATTTTTTAAGTAAACTTAGCTTCTGAAGTTTACTTATTGATTTGTTTATGTTAGGCACCCAGAATTTTTTTTTCTTTTGGCTTTTGTGATTTTTGTTCATCATCAATCAGGCCAAAAATAGACTCTTTTCTACTTTCTAGTTGTCAAATGTGTGACTGTCATTGTTTGTTGGCATTTATACAAGGTTTTAATGCTTAGTATGTGTTTCTAATTTCTCATTAGCATCCAAACAATAAAATTCTCAATGCTCAGAGGTTCCAACTCTTAAGAGGTTGGCCTCATTGCAACAAGCAAATTCAAGTTTTTTTGGGGGGAGAGATTACAATCCACAGGGAATGGGGAGGGTGAGACTCAAACCTTGCATTGGGGGGGAAAGGTGGGAAAGAGCAAATCCAAGTTCATATCTCAAACATTTGCCTTGAGTAGTCAGTATAAAGGTGCAAGTAGTTCATAGAAGTAGGGTGTGGCATGGACAATTTATCAGAGGTTAGGATAAAACCGTTCTTTAGTGTGACTACCTGAGGCATTGGTGAAATAAGTTTAGGTTGGTACATCTAACTGACAAATTGGAAGTACTAAAACACTATGTAAATACCACCGCCCTACATAACTACATTCAGGATCTTACTGAATTGAATGTATGCAGTTGGAAAGCTTCAGAAAGACACTCATGCGATCACTTCAAGATGAGGAAGAAAATACTGTAAGTTATCTGCCTAAGTTTCTGAAAGTTGAAGGATTTGTATTTCTTGCATTAGGCACTACTTCGAAAAGGATCACTTAGACAATTAAAGTAGTAGAGCTGTTTTTCAGGACATTAAGGACTTAATAAGTACAGATTGTTTTTTAACTCCAAGTCCTGACAGAAAATTTTCACCACTTTTACATGGCTGCAGGCAGGAGCACCTCAGGGTGTTGCCACGCATATACGAAGTCTTGAGAGTTTATCTTCTCAGTCACAGACTGGAGGTTGTTTGAGTTTTTTGTATGCACTTCTTCGTTTTGTTTATTATTTGTATCATAATTGGAAAATCCTAGATTCTGATTTGTTGAGCATATCAATGCTGTACCAGCTGCATAGGAGAGTGAAAGGGAACTTAATTCATCCTTCCTACATTGACTCGAGCTAAATTAGATTCACCCACCTCTCTATAAAAACTGTTGTTTTTGGGATGGCTGTTTATAAGAATACACTAAGCTAGCTAGTCAGATTCTTGGTAAGTTTGGTGCTGGCTAGGATCTATTTCCGCGGTTGATATTAGTTACAATTTACATGACATAACTTCAATGCTTCAAGTCCTTGTTGCAATATTAATGGGAGGGTCGGTTGAATTGAACATTCCAGAAGAGAAACATTCATTTGAAGTAAATGTTTAGCCATCATAATTGATAAACAGCAATCTAATTTGTTTCAGAAGAAGATGCTACATTGCCACCTTCAAGAACTTCTTCAATACGGAGCCACTTCTCGGAGATAGTAAATTCACATGCTGAGGATTCTGAGGCTGATGGTATGCTTCATTAAGCATATGGTTTTTTCCATTTGCAACATTTCCTCTTAAAAAACTGTGCTTTTGATTCCTTGACTTAAAGTAAATATACAATAAGTCCATGTTTGAAGTAATCAGTCATGGTATTTTTTTTTTATTTCTTTTGATTGTACAAGGTTAGCATTCTGTCCTTTTCTATGATTTGTTATGTATTTTTACTATTTTCCAATAATGGCAGTCTCAAGGCCTCGCATATCACAAGGCCTGCTGTTAGCATCTCAGGTTAGCACACCTCGGTTCACTCCTCCTGGCTCCCCTCCTAGTCTATCAGCATCTGTATCTCCAACAAGGACGTCTAAGCCAGTGTCCCCAAGGCGACATTCCACAAGAGGCATGTTTGATGACAGGTCTTCAATGTTTTCTTCCACACCCTCAAGCCAGCACCATTCAATGTCAGGCTTGGATACAGGATCACAATCTGGTCAGCTCTGGAAACTTTCTTATCCAAAAATCTAATAAAGCCAGTTGCATTTGAATTCTTCTTTAGTCAAAATGTGGTTGCTTTCTTGATCATTGCCAATGCACTGGCCAAGTCGAAAGTATTTGGTCTAGATTTGGTGATTGCGAAGCTCACACAACATTTTGCTGTGGTGTTCTAGTTGTTATTTTTAAATTTCTTTTTCCTTTGTGTTGTTGGGAGAGGGTAGGTTGACGGGTTAGGAGTGGGTGGATATGTTGGTGTTGTTCTCCTACTACTAGCAATGGTTTCGTCCTGTGCAGTCCCAAAACACACAACTGCTATAAATAAAGAATTTCATGAGTTTGGTTGATCTATGCTAGCCGGAAAACCACTTAGTTGTAGATGTTGTTACTGTTACCACCGTTATCTTGTGTTACACTACTTTTTGTCCGTTGCAGGACGAACTCGGGTTGATGGGAAAGAATTTTTCCGCCAAGTCAGGTAAAAGGCATACTGCTTTTTAGAGTTTTTAATCTGCAAAAAAGGTTTTTCAAAACAGTGATGTGGTGATGGATTATGAATTTGTTTGTTCATTTGATATATTAGGATTACATCAAATTATCTATAAATTTACCGTGGTTACAAATTTGCAATTTGTATGAACTACGAAACAAGTGCTCCATATACATGATGGTGGCACTTGGTCTTTAATGCTTTGAAATTAGTAGTAAAACAATCTGTGCAATGTCGTGCACGAATTTCCAAAACTAGACAATTCATAAACTTCCTACAATGAACCACACTTGTTCAGTGATCATTAACCTGAATGTATCGTTAAAACAAATGGAAAGATATGAATAGATATGGAATTTTCACAAAGTTATGAGTTATTGAAAGGAAGAACTATTATATCTCAAGATGTGCTCCCCTCCCCCCCCCCCACCCAAAAAAAAAAAAAAATACAAAACAAAACAACAATGTTCCCCCTGACTATTTGTCAAAAAGAGATTGAAAAAATTCAATCCTCTGCATATGGGAATGCTACTTCGAGAAATGCTGCTTCAGAATAAATTAGATATGTTACGAGATAACTGCACATGTTACTTCAGCTGATGGTGGCATTTGTTGTATTACTTTATCGATTGAATGGTGGTGAAAATGACTAACACTCCATGTCTATTTTTTGCTGTGCTAGATGTTTTCCTAATAGAAGCTGTTTTTTATTTATATATCCTTCCCCATTTTGAGTTTTCTCAATGCTTAGCGTTTTGAATTTTGATTCTAAACTGCAATAACATATGCCCCATCAAAATTCTCATTTGCTTCGTCAGGACCCGTTTGTCTTATGAGCAGTTTGGTGCATTTTTAGCAAATGTCAAGGAATTGAATTCCCACAAGCAAACAAAAGAGGTATGTGATCTCATCACTTCCACCTTCCCATATTATTGCTGTCAACAATTCCATTGTTGTCCATTCTCATATCTCTGTTACTATCAGGAAACATTGAAGAAGGCAGATGAGATTTTTGGCCCAGACAACAAGGATCTTTATGCTATTTTTGAAGGGTTGATCACTCGTAACGTCCATTGAAGCGACTAATAAAGCTCGAATTCTTCGTGATCCAAGTATTGATTTCCATGCTACCGTTTCTTCTCTCAGTTTTTGCTGTAAATTTGTGGAGGGTGCTTCTTCAATTTGTATTTCTTTGATAGTACCATTGAAATAGATTGGTCATCAAATGGTTTGCAAGAATCTATTACTATTGTTAGATCTATTTAGATATGTAATGCAGCAGCTATGTTAATCCTTCCACTTCGCTCATGAACTTGAAATCTACGACTTCCAATCTTTTAACCTCGCGGAGATATGAATGTTAATGTACATTATATTCCAAGGTCGTTATTAGATAAAAGTCATTTTGTCCACATTTTCGGGTTGGGGAAGATTTTGTCAATGGACCAGTTAATCAGAAATGAGATTTGTTTGAGTGGTTTTTAGCTAAATTGGGGTAGTTTTATTTCTACGTAGTATTTAAGTCGGAGTTAATAATCTAATAGTGATATGTTTGAGTTTAGATTGTAATTAGAGTAAATTGCCCATTTGAGTGTTCAAAAAAAAAAATTATAAAATGTGCTGGTCGTCCCTCTCCTTTTCTTTCATCAAAAAATAATTAAAATCATAGAATGCCAGGATTAAAACTAAAATTTTACTACACGCACCGAAAAATAATCTTCTAAGTTGACGTAGTTATAAAGACTCAATCTCAAGTAATGAATAAAGACTCAATCTCAAGTAATGAGCGAATTAAGTTTGACTCAAATAGAATTAGACTAGGCTCATTTAAAAAACGTACTTAAAAAATTCAACTCAAGTTCACAAATTCCAAATCGTTTATATATAAATAATTAAATTACTTGGTTCTATCTCTAAATGAGTTAAATTTAAATAATTTTTTAAATTTATTTAAAAAATAAATTTGACAAGCTGAGATCGATTATCAATTTTAACCGCACTAAGTTGTACGTGACAGAAGGGAATAGTTGAATAGGGGTTGTAGCTCCAAGGGTGGTCTTGTACATCAATTGTATGAGGCCTTCTCTGTCAGTGCATTGAACTGTACGGGCTCCAATTACAGAGGAATGCTTTCGTGCATGCGACATTCTTAGACATAAATACACATGCATTTGGACCCTAGATGGAATCTGATTGCCATGAATAATATCAATAGCACAGACTGGATTGGAGAACGAGAAGGGTTTGCAAAATCCGATTTTTGGGCACCAAAATCCGGTGAAGTGTTGAGAAATTCTTGGTGTATAATTACACAAAAAACATGAAGACCATCCCCACCGCTACTTTCAACTTTCTCTCTCTCTCCGTCTCTCTAACATATTCAAGTTCCACTGTTGGCTTTCTAACAGCCTCTGCTTCTGCTGTCTCTAGAATCCATGGGAAACGACCCTGAACCTTCAGCTTATACATGGTATTTGTTTAAATATTAAATATTTTGTTGCTTCTAGGCCTAGTAGCTCTATATGATTCTGGGTTTGTATGTTCTTGTGTTTCTGTTCAGTTGCAATTCATGTGTTCTAATATTTTGTTGATTCTAGGCCTTAGCTGTATATGATTATGGGTTTGTATGTTCTTGTGTTTCTATCCAGTATCAATTCATATGTCTTTTTCTCTGCTGTTGGATCTTAAGGTGATGGCTACGAATCTCTTCGTCCCCTTGATGTCTCACCCAAAAGAAAATCTGTCGTGATAATTTTGTGTTTGTATGTTATTCTTTTTTTCTTGCTGTGCTATGTCAGTCGTTTTTAATGTATTTGCTAGGTTGATATTTGTGGAAACTCATCAAATGCTGTCATAATAGCCAAGAAAAATGCAGGAAAATGTAAGAAATCTTAATTACTAATTGGGGCTTAAGGTTTCTCAGCAATCAAATGCCCATGATAACTGTTTTTGGGATTCCAGGTTTCTCTAATTATCATTTCTCAGCAATAATATATTCTTCATGATGTCAATCTTCCAGTTTTGTGTCTGTTCCTCCCCTCTATGCCCATAGGTCTGCTCATATCTGTTTTGTGCTTTTGTCAAACTCTATGTTGTTGACACTTGCCTGGCTTTTGGCAGCAACATTGCATGCGACATTGCTGGAGGAAATTCAGAAGGCAAACCCTTTGAGATTGGAGACAGATTATTATTTCCTGATCCCTCTCTGTCTGTTTCTACAGAAGGTAAAATTTCCATCTATTTTTGTTTCTACAGACGGTTTAAGTCTCCATCTTCAATGGTTAATCTCCTACATTCCATTGGTCAATGATTGTTATCAACATTGCTGGTTCTCTATTGTTTTCCGTTGTTGATTTTCAATTGTTTACCATGATTCTATTGAGTTTCTATCTCCATTGTTATGTTTCATCTGCAATTAAATGAAGCATCATATCCTTTCACTTTTGAATTAAAATTTTTACTTGCATCTTGTTAGACCTGAGATGTTTAGATAAGGAGAATGAGGAAATAGAAGAGTTATCACCAAGAGGAGTTCTTGAGGATGATGGAGAGTCTGAAACAGCGTCTTCCAAGACCAGCACTTCAGAGCCAGAAACTCAAATAAATCTGAAATCTGATTCTCAATGGCATGGGTTCATTCGTAAGCTGAAAAAAGCACCAGCAAAGGGTTTGAATCCTTTCCATCCTAGCATGCCGTCCCTACCTACCATCAAGAAGCTTGCAAGAAAGAAAAGCAGGAGTTCAACACACAGCATGCCAGCACTGCCTCCCAATTTAGATACTGAGATGTATTTTTTCGAGTCTTCCTGGAAGAATTTCTCTCTCTCAGAGATCAAAAGAGCAACGAACAATTTTAGCCCTGGTATGAAATTTCCAAGTTTACATTTTTTAAGTTTTTGCACTTGCATTCAATTACACTTGGCAACTACCATAACCAATATGGCTTTTGAATGGCAAACTTGAGATGCAATATCATGTTTAACTTCATTAAGACTCCCTTGTGTACCAAAAACAATGAAATGATCCGATGTCCTACTTGGCTTTGTGAAGACAATTTGATTGGAGAAGGAGGTTATTCTGAAGTTTACAAGGGACATATGGAAGAAGGACAACTTTTAGCAATCAAACGGCTGACCAGGGGAACGCCAGAAGAGATGACAGCGGACTTCTTATCTGAGCTTGGGAT
This sequence comes from Ilex asprella, assembly GCA_023539305.1. Classification (NCBI taxonomy): domain Eukaryota; kingdom Viridiplantae; phylum Streptophyta; class Magnoliopsida; order Aquifoliales; family Aquifoliaceae; genus Ilex; species Ilex asprella. Next base: position 30,187,280 of record CM042194.1, read on the forward strand.
TTTAGTCCACGTCGAACATCCCAATATTGCTAATGCTATAGGTTATGGGGTTGAAGGAGGGATGCATCTTGTTCTTCCTTTGTCTCCCCATGGGAGCTTGGCATCTTTGCTTAATGGTATGTTCTTTATTTTACATGATGCCTCTAAAAGTACATTCCGTTAAATTTTCCTACAAAAGATTGTTATATTTATTCCTCCATGTTCAGGTGAGAAAGAGAAACTTGCATGGTGCTTTAGAAACAATATCGCTCTAGGCACTGCCTCTGGCCTTCTATATCTTCACGAGGGGTGTCAGCGGAGAATTATTCATAGAGATATAAAGGCTGCTAACATTTTGCTTACAGAAGATTTTGAGCCCCAGGTTTTTCCTTACAAACTCGAATATAATTACATGAAAGTGTGCCTTCTTGAGTAATTTATGTTTGTCGAGTTATTATTATCTTCTTAATTAGGGAATTTTTGCCCCAGTGCTCTTTTAAGTTACTTTTTTAAGCTGAAAAAAAAAAGGAAGCAATCCCGCAGTATAAATGATCTATTTGTATACGTGCATATGTGTTCTACTTGCATCCAATAAAAGCTTGAGTAAGTGATTATAATTGGAAAATAGAAAAAGAAAAAACACAAAGATGCAAAACAAACACTATTTTAAAAATAAAAATAAAAAGAGATGACACCAAATGGTACTTTATATTTCACCTTTCAAAGTACCTGATAGCTTTTAAGAAGCATTAAGAGTCCATAGTCACTCAAATGGTGAAGAATGTTTCATCTGCTCCCTGGATATTTAAGTTCTAGTTAAACTGTAGGATTTGTTGTTAGAATCATGAACTTTCACAATTGAAGCCATGCATTTTTATATTTTGGTTTGTTGAAGTTTTTGGATTTTGATGACTAACTTTAAGTTCTATGTAGATTTCTGACTTTGGCCTTGCGAAGTGGCTCCCGGACCAATGGACTCACCTGACTGTATCACAATATGAAGGCACATTTGGGTCCGTAAAAATAAGTCCTGTTTTGCTTTATCATTTTTGTTTGAGTACTGTATGGTGTCCGTTAATCTTCATTCTCATCGTGGCAGCTACCTTCCTCCCGAGTTTTTCCAGCATGGCACAGTTGATGAAAAAACTGATGTCTATGCTTATGGTGTATTATTGTTAGAGCTCATCACTGGACGTCCAGCTTTGGATAAGTCACAGAAAAGCCTCGTTATGTGGGTATGTTACTTCTCTCTGTCCCAGTTTGATTACATTGTTGCAGCTAAAGTGTAAATCAATAACCTCTTATAGTATATGTATATGCTTTTGTATTTAGAAATTCATGAATTCTAGAGTAATTTGTTGCAGGCTAAACCATTGCTCACTGAGAAAAACATAGAGGAACTCGCCGATCCATCTCTTGGCGGAGCCTACGACCTAGAGGAGATAAATCGCATGGTCCTCATTGCTTCTATATGCATTCATCGGTCTCCAGCTGAACGGCCTCAAATGAGCCAGGCATGTGCTTGTTTTAGATATGGTAGCTTAGTACTTTTTTTACCAATTACCATACATTAAGCTGTGCTGAACGGGTATGCCAAAGCCAGCAATGGACACCTGATCTGGATTCTAAACAACTCTTAGTTTCGGTGCATTGTTTTGATCATCTAGGAATCAGAAATTCTTCGACGTGTTTTGAAAATGTTTCGACCAGATTCGAAAACAAAAATAAAAAATTATTTTTTCAAAGTATTTGTCGAAATAAATCAAAGTATTTGAAAATGTTTCGAAACATTCCTAAACAATTGTGCAAATGAATTGAAATATTACAAAACATCTTAAAATATTGGAACACCTCGAAGTATTTGAATTTTGATTCTGTCAATGATTCATTTCGGTCTCCTTGAAAACGGAAACGTTTCGGACATTTCAATCGATTTGAAACGAAATTTTAATTCTTGCTCAGGTGTCTAGTCTATTGCAACTTGGGGCTTGTTTGAAAAAAGAAATGCTATTTATACTTAAAAAGTTGACGTGATTTTTTAACTTGATGAATTATAACAATTAAATCGATAATAAGTCATAATAAATGTTGAGATCCACAACTAAATAAATGACAGTGATTAATAAAGTCGGTTTTTTAAGTTTGTGCAGCATTACTCGTTTCATAGTGTGTAATTTTTGTTAAACCGTGGTGTTCATGTGTAGGTTGTAAGGATGTTGAAGGGTGATGAAGGGATCTTGCAGAGCAAGAAAAAATTTCAAAAAAGACCAGCCTTTAAGAGGACATGTTCAGTGGATCTGTCTGAGGATGAAGAATACAATTACTCACCGCAGCAGTTAAATGATTTGAACCAGCAAAACCAGATTGCATTGGAGCTCTAAAATGTTTCTAAGTGATGGTACTGTCTGTTGTATAGCCAAAGGGAAAAGGACAATGTGCAGTTACAAGAACCTTTAACACTCGGAAGCTTAGGATGAATTTCAGAATCATAGCTACCTTGTTATTGTTTTTTTTTTTTTACTACAGTGTGTTTAAGTTTACGTTAACTAGTCTCTCGAGTTCTGCAGCTTGCTCACTGTAGCTTGAGCTGAATTAGAGCATGTTACTAAAGGAACAAAGATGATTAACCCTTAGAGACTGTGAAAAGGAATTGAACTTGAAATTTCTAAGTTATCAAAAGTTAGGTTCAACCACTAGACTATCCTAAGGGTTCTATTATTTCGTGTTTATTTTTTTTTTTCATTGAAGCTAAATGTTTCATATACAATTTTTTTTTTTTTTTTTGATATTATAGTCAAGAGTGTTCAAGTCAATTTATGCGCACTTTTATTAATTTCTCCTTGGTTCGGTGAAAGAGAAATCATTTACGTGGAGATTATAAAATTTATGAGAGATAAATTCATTATAATCTGACTCCAAAGAAGTAATCCATTCAACTTGTCCGATTTGAAATGTAATTAGTGTACATAGTACAAAATATATATTGTTCGTTGGATGAGTGAGTTTCACTGGAAAAGTTAATAAGACTTACTCATTTAAGAAATAATATGCATTTTTATTGTATTTTTTAAATTTTATTTGAGTTATATAGTATTTTTTATTCATTTTAAATTTCGTATTTAGACATGCAAAACTCAAATGAAATTTAAAAAATTGTAACTCAAATGTATATTGACTTTTGGATGAATAGGTCTTATCAACTTTTCACTTATCCAATATTTATCCAAGGGATGAAATGCATTTAAGCTTTAACTTTTGAGTTTTGCTTGAGTTACGTAACATTTTCCTTTAAACATAACTATGCATATAAGGTTTTTATAAAAGCGTATAACATGTGATTTTTTTTTAAATTATCAATAATTATAAATAAATTAAAATTCAAAAAATTAGTTTTAACATGTGATTTTTTTTGTTTTTTTGTTTTACTTCTTTCACAGACAAAGAAAATAATTTGGGATATTTATGGTACTTAATATATCATTTATTTTTTATTTTATTTTTCATTTTAAATAAAATAATAATTATTTATCTCACTTTTTTTTTTCCTTTCTACCAAACAAAAAATGAGATAAAATATTTTTCTTTTCTTTGAAAGTAGAAAGTTTAAAATCTTCTATTTTCAATCCCTCTTATTTTTTATCATTTCTATCAAACATACAATTAAAAAAATTTCTCGTTATACGTCTATTAGCCGCCACCTCATACGATATATAAAATTTATAATATGATTTCATCACCACTGTCACCCCCTATTTCCATTCACCTACCATCACCACCTATATTCCTATTTATCATCTTAATATTAAAATTATTTATTAATGTGTTAAATTGATCATTTGCAACAATTTAAATATAAAATAATGATAATATATATATATATAAAAAAAAACTCTCTTCAAAATTATTTGTTTTAGAAGATATAGTATAGATAAGTAAGTGTCAAACAACGACTATTTCTAAGTAATCGGTGAGATTTGTCTCCCACCACAGTGACAGTTGGCTCGCAAATCAGATTAGGAAACCCATTTTCCCGAGGAAATACGAAAACTTTCCCGGAAAATCGTCTCCTTTTCAATTTCTTCTCGAAACATTCAAACCCGAAGGTCATGATTAAGTTTTCGGATCTTTCACTTATCTTCTTGCTTTCGATCGCGTCGGTCCTTTATGAATCTTCGGGCTCTTCAATAATCAATCCATCGAAAGTCAAACAAGTTTCAATGAAACCAAGGTATCTTTTAATTTCTCTAACCTGCTTTTTGGAGGCTCAGAAAATATAGGAGACTAGAAGAAGGAAGAGAAATTTTAAGGTAATACTTGGATGCAATTTCCATTAACTCAGGAAAGTTTGTGATTATTTTTCAGAGCTTTCGTGTACGAAGGTTTTCTTACGGATGAAGAATGCGATCATTTGATAGCTCTTGTGAGTGGAATTTGAAATTTCTGAATTCTCATAATTTGACTTGTTTAGATCAATTTGATTTGAATTGTTGTGGAGTTTTTTTTTTGGGGGGCGGGATTTACTAGGCGAAGTCGGAGCTGAAGAGATCGGCTGTTGCGGATAATCAGTCTGGAAAAAGCAAGCTCAGCGAGGTTCGGACTAGTTCCGGAATGTTTATTACTAAGGGAAAGGTCTGTTCTTCATGTAATTTGATCTAGTTTGTGTTATTTTCGGTTGCAGTTAGTGAGCTAGATACATCTATGTATTGTATAATTGCATAAATTTAGTATCATCGATATTGTTAGTAATGTAAGCATGTTTGAGGTTAGCTGGTTAGTGGTTAACCATCACCTCCACAGTTGGACCTTCAGGTCGTATATTCGAACCTTGTTGTCCCCTTTCCTTGTAATAGTGCCTAATGTAGGCAAGTATTACTTGTTATTAACAGTTTATAATGAGCACACATTGGAAGAAGAATGCTTAGTATAGTTAGAGAATTGTAGACATGTTGTAGGTTTGATGTATTGTCTGTCAAGTTCTGGTTTCTGCATTGCAGATAAACTTCAAGGATAGCACACAAGGTGTATGGTTTAACAATCTGATGGATTTTGTAGCCTGGTTTTTGATTACTTTGTTGTGATTTGCAAGATAATTGAGTCCATCTAATGTGGGAAAATAAATTATCTCTAAAACTTACATGTTTTTCCTTATATAGTGTAAACCATTAAAGGCATTTAGCTCCATATTGACTCCCCCAGTGAATTTGTAATCATATCTGTCTTTCTTTTAGTCTTTTATTTCTTGGGCCTTAACTTGTGCCAGGGTTTCTCCATGCATTTACAATTTTCATGTGGATGTGTGGTGTTCAAGCATTCGTTGTTGCTCTGCTTCTGCACTTGCAATGAATATATCTACTGAAACACTTAATTAATTGGTTGAGATTAACCCTTCTTTTTTTTTTTACCTTCCTGGAGTAAAATTACCGTTGTACTTCTTTTATTACTCCTTGCACTCAATTTGGACCTGCGCAGTCATGTGGTTTTGTTTAATATTTATTGTTTGTTTATTGGGGATGATGGGTAGAAGAGTCTTGTTTCATGTGCTTGGCGGGGAGAAAAATTGTTTAATGTGCTTTTATTTTTTTTACCAAATGTTCCCAAAAGATGCTTCTAGCTACCTACTTGATAACTACTTGTTCAAAATTTTTACATGAGGCCGTTCTCACTCTCTCTCTCATCCATTTGTTTTTGTTGTTCTTAATGTAGGATCCTATTGTTTCTGGAATAGAAGACAAGATTGCAACTTGGACCTTCCTACCTAAAGGTATACCATATGACAAGCCTCTGTTTTTCTTATGTTCTTGATGTAAATCGGGAAGGATGAGAAATCACAGAATAGAAAGAGAAGAAGAAATAAGAGGGGTGGAAAGAGATTACCTCATCTTCGCAAGGAATCGGTGAAGAAACACATAAATCTCTACAGAGAATACTCAACTCTTATTCATAATCACTCTCCTTCAAATAGTTGGGATTACACCATTATTTATAGGCAAAGTCCCCTACTAAAATAAAAACTACTTTCCTACTAAAATACTACTAAAACTCTCAAATCCCTATCCTACTAAAACTCTATAATAATTTCCTAATTAAACTCTAACTAATACTCCTAACCAAACAAATACTCATAAATGAAATAATAATAATAAAACTAC
>CM042194.1:30208407-30225591 GCA_023539305.1 Ilex asprella
GATATGATTGTTACATAAGTAACATTATCTAGTTTGATCTCCATTAATACAAGAGTATTGGGAAGGACAAATTGGTACATGCATAGACCTTAGTATTACTTGTACAGAATTATTACCGGCAGATTTGAACTTAAAAATTAATGCATAATTGAAAAATAAGTTTTTTTTTCCTCATAAAAAGTTGGTCAATAATCAATATATATGACAAGAATTTTAGCAATCCCCAATCCTGCTTGCCCTTTATGTTTTGAATACATTGCTAGCATAGGCCCTTATAACGATCCAAGCAATTCAAGTTCAGCTCGGTTTTAGTTCATTCAATTTTATTCAAATTGATCAAAATAAATTGAATGTGATCAAATTGCTAAGTCCGTTTTATAAACAAGTTGAATCAACAAGGTGTAACGTCACTGGAATAGACTCGGCTCGAATAGACCTTTATTTATGACTAATTGTAATTTCTTACTAAACATAGAAAGAAAACAATCCCAAACTTATTCCTGAATAACTTCATAACATAAACACTTCTCCCCCTCTCTTAGTCTCTTTCATCTAAAAGATTCTTTTTAATTGTTTATTTTTTAAAAATTTGAACATCTAGAGTTTGATTCTATGATCGAACCATACAGATTTTAGAGGGCATTTGTTAAGAAATTGATTATTAAGTTTTAGGATATATTTTTAAATTTTTTCACAGAGAAATTAAGATCAATTTTGAGTTGACCTTGGCTCGAACACTCGCAACCTTATGTGAGCTCGACTATAGCCAAGCTCAAGCTCAACCAGAGCCGAATCTTAATACACTAAAACTCAATAAGTCGGCTATGACACCACCAGTCACTTGTGTAAAGCAAATGAGAGTTTGTCAAGTTACTTACAAAATGAGTTGATCTTGAACAAATTTTTAAACTCGTTTAAAAAAACGAGTTCGACATGTTCGGCTCGAACTCGCAACAAAATTCGGCTTAGTCCTGAATCATCCATGCGGAATTTAGGACTGATAATTGAGTCAACCTACGCCAGCTCGGCTTGCATAAAACTCGACTCAAGCTCGACTCGTGTGTTAAACAAGCCAAGCTCAAACAATTTTTAAGACTCGTTTAGAAAATGAGCCTAAAAAATTAAATTCAAGCTCGCAAAACTCGGCTCGATTACCAGCCCTAATGAAGATCAACATAAGCTAAGGCTACTGTTTCAACAACAAACATAGTATAATATTATTAAAGAAACTGTGCAGAATCAACACTCATCACATCTTAGCCATAAAGCGAGGATCATCCCTTCAGGCTAAGGTTCCAATACGATGAGAATCAAGTCATTAAAATAAGAGGAGAGCATTAACCTTACATCTGATTGGACACCAATAGATAAGATAACAGTCAAAAAGAAGAACTCTCTCTCTCTCTCTCTCTCTCTGGTAGTTGATGTCTCACCAGAATAGAAAAAGATTCGAAGGGTTTTTACTTAGTCAAGCGTCTTCTTTTATTTATTGATTTTCTTTCTTTTTAAAGGGCATCAACTGATAATCAAGATAATATTATTAACAATAAAGTTTACGTGAAAAAAAGGTCGGATGCAATGGAATAGCAATGGAATGAGAGAGTTTTGAAAGTAGGGGCCCCCTTGGGGGATTAAAGGTTCATAACTGATGCAATGGAATAGCAAAACGGTAGGGGCTGCGAGACTGACAAAACACATCACAACCCAGCACAAGAAGGAAAAAAAATAGAAAAAGACGTAACACAGCACAGATCCAGAGAACGCAAGAAAAGTAAAGGCAAAGGCCAGACACCAATTTGTACTACAAGATACACAAAAGCAGGGAAAATTGTTGTTTTTTATCTGGGGACATTGAATTCACCAAATTCCTTTCAAGCATTAATATTCTCTGATTGTGCAATTATTCCACAAGAACTACTATTTCAACCAACAAGCTTTGTATTGAGTGTAACAACTAACAAGGCAGAGAGGTGCTAGTTCAGTGCAGAAACTAGAGAAGAAAGAAAACAAGCGGAGCATGGAGGTTGGTCAGCTGCAAACAAGATTCGTGGACTATAGAAATTCAATGTTTTGTGAGGTAATCACATGAAATGCAAGTATGTCTCATAGTGATTTGTTTCGTTGTTTTGGCTTGTTTGATCTATTGTCTTGTTTCTGTCTTAGTGTTCCGTTTTGGGTTGGTTCTAATTTATCTGTGTTTGTTGGTTTGAAGGGGCTCTTGGATAGTCAGTTTATTCAGCTTCAGCAACTTCAAGATGAGAGCAACCCAGATTTCGTGGTTGAAGTGATGTCCCTTTTTTTCGAAGATGCTGAAAAGCTTCTTAATGAACTCACGAAAACTCTGTGAGGACACTAATATCTCTCTCGCTCTCTCTCCATTATTTTTTCTACGTTCTTAGGCTTGTCTTTCATCTCTGTACAGAGGTCAGCAAACTATAGATTTTAAAAAGGTTGATGCCCATGTTCATCAGTTGAAAGGTAGCAGCTCTAGGTATGCAAATGGATTTTCTATCTTATACAACACACCCCCACAGAATCAACTTTTTAAATATGAGTTTTAATTTGATGCTTGGAATTTGTGGTCCGATTCAAGACTTACTATATGAATTTTGAAAGCAATGGATATCTGCAAGAATTCTCCCACAAAATTTGCATTTTCTTTTACTTCCCATTTCCTTCAGATCTTCTGCCTGACAGAAGTTTAAACCAACAAGTTGGTGCTAAGATTTACGCCAAAAGGAACTAAAAATAGTAGTTCTTACACAATATTAGTTCATTGAAGTGCTAAATAAAAAATGGGTTCTTGTGGTTCAACAGCATTGGCGCTCAGAGAGTTAAAAATGCTTGTGTTGCTTTTCGCCACTACTGTGAAGAAGAGAATATCGAAGGGTGAGTAGTTTTACTCAATCTCATACCTAATATTTTTGTTACTTTATTTTTGAAATCAGACATGCTACATATGGTAGAAAATAGAAATCAGGAGTCCTTACGAATCTAAACTAAGAATCTTCACATTCTGATAAAAAGTGTTGGGTGCATGTAGGTGCTTGAGATGTGTTCAACAAGTAAAACAAGAGTACTTCCTAGTCAAGGGCAAGCTTGAAACTCTATTCAGGGTGAGAACACTAAACTTCTTAGCATATTGCCTATTCCAAACTCCTATGTTTCTTCTGTTTGTCTATTGCAGTTGGAGCAACAGATTGTAGCAGCTGGTGGGGTAATTCCTATGGTGGAATGAGTGGGTCTTGAAGTAACTATTAGGGAGGCAAAGACAAGTATGTTTGGACCTATTGTTAGCTTTGTTTGAGTTTTTTATCACTAAAACTACAGAACTTGTGCTTACATGTCCTTGTAGTTACTCTTCCTAAATAATGGGTCTTAAAGTAACTACTAAACAGGCAAAGCCAAGTATGTTTGGAGCTATTATTGAGAAGCTTTGTTCCAGTTTTGTCTACCACTTGAATTAACTACAAAACTTGTGCTTACATGCCTTTGTATTTACTCTTCCTTCTCATGGAGAAGTTGTAAGTTATAGATTGGTTTTGCTTTCTTTTTTTTTTTCCCACTATTCAGTTTATGAGTAACACTTTTCCTTTCAGAAAATTAAGGAACTAGATCAAAAGTACTTTAGCTTGAATTTTCAGCCCAGAAAGCAAGAGCAGTACAAAACTACTTTTCACACAAGTCGTCTCGTCGCCCAGAAGATAGCACTTATTTCATCAATGCATATAACACTATTTCCATTACCTAACACTACATAACCTATAAAAAAAATTCCTATCCAGAAATTTCATATTCACCACATTGGTCAAAATAAATCAGTTCACAGTTAACAATGATCATGACACTGTTTCTGTAACAAATATAGAGTCAAAAGATATATGGAGTCCGATGCGAACAGGGGTTTACTTCAAACATGATTATTCAGAAAAGAAGGAAGTGAATTCAATTACTTACTGGCATATGCATAATATTCAGAAATTCAACAATTCAATCAGTACATTGTACCGAAAGAGATCTCACTCTTGAATCAAACGACAGAGAGATCTAGCATGATTTATAGTAGCAGTATAGACACCGCATCGTTTTGTATATATACTTGATCAATCAAAACTCAAAAATTGAACATTAACTTTTCATAAAACCTGACGGAGAAGAATCCTAGTTGCAGTTGCCGCCGTTGCCTTATGATCTTCATGGACTCCCGAATCAGACTCGTCGTGAAACCAACCCACTGATTTTTGAGCTTCATTGATTATCTGCGAAATGCCTGAAAATCCAATAAAAAAAGCACTAGCAATTAACCTCAAATCAAAATTCACACACACACACACAATGTGGGAGAGATTTGGGACCTCCACGGACGGTTTGTTTGTTTTGGCTGATGTCGTGAACAGTCGCCGAAATTTTCCAGTAGAGAGGACGACCGATATAGAAGAGTACGAGTATAACAAGAATGGCCAGAACTGTGCGGAACGTAACCCTAGCTGTTTGTGACGCCATTTTTGAGCAGAGAGACTGAGACGTTGTACAGCTGCAACAATTGGGTATCATAAAATCAGTGAGCCACCTCTAAAACAGCGTCGTATCTAGGGGGATACCATAGATAAAAAAAAAATCTATTTAGAGAGTATTGTAAATAAAATTACATTTTTTAAATTTTTAAATAATATTATATGGGTTATTTTAAAATTTAAATATTTTTTTATTAACATAAATCTGTAATAAAAATAACACGACACAAAAATAGCACAAACAAAAATGACACAACATAACACATAGGGGTTGTTTGATATGTGGGTTTAGGGAGTTTTGGAATATGGGTCGAAGAATAAACACCCTCAAACTCGTATTTGGCAAATATACATTTAGTTTGGGGTTTAAAACTCAGCCCGGTTTAAGTTCGATCATGAAACCCAAGTTTATTAGTTTTATGAAATCCATGGAAAAATTTTAAATGTAGGTTAATGAGTTTAACATTCAAATAATATTTATATCCCCATATATTTATACTCATATTTGGATTAAAGATTTCATATGTAAGTTAATGACGTTTTTAATTTTTTTTTGGTTTTTGAAAATCACCCTCGTTTATAAAATAGTGGCAAAAAAAAATCGATTATCAAACGAATTTTTTTTCCTTGTTTACTCTAAAAATTAAAATAAAATTAAAAATAAAAAATAAAAACGTTACCAAACGAAAACTACATAAATTCTACCACTGTCTACATTTTGGTTACATCCGGAATTTGGCTATACAATTGGGCAATGAATTTCAAACACGTCGCATTTGTTACATGTCTTGCTGGATTGATCAATATCAATTGTCACATCATTACAAAGGGCGAATTCAACCCGACATAACTGAAATTTAAAATGTGACCCGACCCACTTCTATTTGGTAGAAAGGTTTCTTGCAAAATCAAATGGAAGATGGTTAAAAAGCCTCTGCAACCGTCTGGGTCGGGCCTAACAGTTAACACTTAACAGCCCATGGTGGGTCACATCAATGATTCGGGTCAGTTAGCCCGCTTTGAAAGACTATGATGCATAGTCTACCCGTTGAATTAGCCCCCAGCGGGTCTATTTCTTTTTTCTTTTCTTTTTTTTTGAGACTTTCTTAAAAGTTGACTTATGCTTCATTCCTTTATTCAGAAATTTAACAAGCTATTTGGCCTCTGACCAAAAAAAAATCTATCTGGACGGGCCGGCCCATGGCCCTAACATAATGGACCAGGCCTAATAGGGCCCTACTTGGTGGGGCCTGTTAGCTGACCAATCCACGAGCCCTGGGTAATTTGCTAAAGGCATTGGATATAACTTTTTTCATGCGTCACGGCTCATAATCAAGCCGAATTAGTCAAGTTTGTTTTTTGACTCGTAAAATGAGTCAAACCCGAACCAAACTCATGTCAGCTTCATCCACATCTTGCTATAGTTTTGCTTGGAATTAGTTTATTTTTAACTAAGGGAAAGAATACAATAGCCCAAACAATAAACTTTTAGAATCCAATTTTCAAGTATTATGGAGTTCCACTTCAAGAGAGTCTCCCACTCTATGAATTGATGCAAGCTTGAATTTCTTCAAGTGTTTTTCCCTTTGTTTCTGGCACCATCTTTGCTACAAACAGTACAGTAAGAGCACAAAATCCTGAATATATAAAAAATGTACCTGGAAAAAAGAAGCCAAAAGATAGGGAATCAGCTACCAAAAACGGGCAAAAGCTATAGGTTTTATGAGTTCAAATTGCAGTTTGACCTCCTCAATTATAATCCCAATCTTATTTTCTCCCCTCGACTGTTGGGTTTCTCACATCCTGGATTACTTAAAATGGATTTCACTTTATATTCTAAAACCCAACGTTGATTATTCTTTGGATTGAAAACGTCCATCTGTGGAGCAAAATACACGATTTTGAATGTATGCATGCAATTGGGAGAATGTGAAACCAATGATTGTGGTGGTTGGTGTAATGTAAGAAGCGTGGCAATTGAGGGGCAATGTAAAACTAATAACCGTAATTGAAGGTGTAATGTGACTAGCGTAATAACCAAGGGGGACGGTATGAGATATGAGACATAATAAAGGGGTCAAAGAATAACATTCTACTTCTATGATTTGGACTATAATTTGTAAGTTTCTCTTCACCTGTGGAACTCCAGCTCATGAGGAAGTTAAAAGTGAAGGAAACTGCCCAAGCACCCAACCAGTTCACTAGTACCACCAAGCTCCCTGCAGCCCCCTTCACATGTATTGGAAATATCTGCAAGAAGTTCAAAAATATTAAGTGATTTCTTAGCTTTTAGGCATGGACGATAATTGAGCCAAGCTATTCATTGTTGAGTTTAACTCCGGCTCAGTTCGGATAGGACTAGACACGGGCTCGGCTCGTGTTCTAAACAAGCCGAACTTGAATAATTTTTAAGCTCGTTTAGAAAACAAGTCTAAAAAACCCTCAAACTCACAAAAAATTCAGTTCGTTTATATGTAAAATAGTCAAGCTATTTGGGCTCGACTCATTTTCTAAATGAGCCAAGCTTGAACAGATTTTTAGGCTTGTTTAAAAAAAATGAGCTCGATTATCAGGCGTACTTCCATGGATCCCCATATGAATTCCAAGAAAATAAGAGAGAGAAAATGAACTAAGTAGGGGTATTATTTGTGTTTGTATATAAACAATAAGATTCGTATATATTCATGTGGCCGACCCTAAATAATTGAGTAAAGACTTTGTTAAGTAGAGTTGAGTCGAGTCGACCTGTGTTTATACATAGATATCTCTTTTGGTGGAAGCATAGTTGGATATTCTTAGTCTGGTCTCTTCAAACTTTTTTGTGGCAATTGTTTCTGCAGAGAAAGACTAGGATATGAGGACTGTATATGACAGTGCAAATTACCTCAGACATTATCACCCAAGGAACAGCTCCCATTCCGAGTGAGAATGAAGCTATATAAAGCTGATCAATGGGAAATAAGATTAGATATCAGAGTAACTCCACAAGAAAAATTGCAACATGGTTATGTGGAAATTGCACTATATAAAGGTTTTAAAACCTACCAAAACTCCAGAAACAGCCAATAAGGCCACCCACTCAAGCAACAAATTCTGGCCCTGTTCACAAAATTGTTGTAATACCCTTAGTCATTGTACCAATCGGTTCGTGTCGTGTCAGGATCAACCTGTTATGATATATAACTAAGAATATAAGATACCTTGAGAAAGAAAGAAGCTCCAGCTAGGAAGCAGCCTAAAAATGTCCCTGCACCAGACACCTGAAAACGCGAAAACCGCAAATTTTACCCTTCAAAGGCTTCTCTCTATTATGACTTCAGCTCAACAAATTAGACAACAAGTTCTAGATGATACTAAGTACTCACCATAAGAAGTGGCCTTCTTCCTGATCTGTCCATCAGCATTGCTCCAAGTAGAGTTATGGGAACCTGTATTTCAATTGAGTTTAGACAAACATTTGATACATTTTGGACTTACAAGAGCAATGGTGGTATATACTTGACAAACCTGAAGTATAGCATAAGCTACTGTTCCAATATTGCCCGACGAAAGACCTGCAATTTATACTTGACAGAGTTGGTGACAAAGTTTCAAATACAAAAACCAGTTAGATAAAGCTAGCTCTTCCAATATGATAATTGAAGGTTTGAATTACCAGCTGCTACAAAGGTTTCACTGGCATAGAAACTTATTCCATTTATTCCTCCAAACTGTTGGCCTACCATTAGTCCCACACCAATCTACACAGTTCAAAAGTTCAATTTGCATCAGCAAAACCCAAGTTTTCATTCGCCCAATGATCATTTTAGCATGAAGAATGAAACATAAACATATCTAGAAAGCGTCTTACAATCATAGCACGAATATATTTGCTATCGAACAAATCCAACATTCTAGCTTTTGGAAGACTCTGAAGGGTTTCGATATAATCCTATCAAAAAAAGGGTATAGTTAGCTTCACAAATATTAACTTAAAGGAATTACAATGGATCAGGTTTTAGATAGAGGGATATATACTTGGATTTCAGTGGCTTCTTGAGACACATCTGCATTTTTTCCTCTAAACCTTTGTAATGCAACTTCAAATTCTTCCTGCTGGCCTACTTTCGCCTGCAATTATCGGATTTAGTCTCATTTCTTGTTAATTTTCTAAAAAACAACTATAACTAAGAGAGATTGGTATTGAAAGGTCACCAGCCATCTGGGGGATTCTGGAATAAAGAATAGACCAACAAGCAGAAATATGCATGGAAGAAGTCCTTCAAATCAAAACCAACAATCAGTTTGTGTGTGTGTTAATTTTACCTAATTTGGTGATAAATGCTTCCCTCTTGTTGGTTAATTAATCTCAATCATATGTTGACTTACCGGTCAGGGCTAGTGTTCGCCATGTTACGACTGATCCCATTAAGAATGCAACCGATGAACCACAAACAATCATTAGCTGCCGAACAAGCAGACCAAAGGGTAGGGAAAATTATGCTAATGGTCCTTTATGTTTTAATCAGTGATGAAAAATTATACCCAAGATGTGTTTTTTTTTCCTCTTCTTACCTGATTAAGTGTTGTAAGCCCTCCACGAAGATTCTTTGGTGCGATTTCAGCAACAAAAATAGGAACCTGTTCATCCAGTTGTCGATATGCTTAATTAAATTTTAAAGAACAGCAATCAGAAGGTGCCAAAAAATCATAAATTTTGAAACTAGAATTAAAGGTCCTATTTGTTGTAAACATTGTAGTCTGTAGATGATGAATTGTCAAGTAGTTACCACATAAGAAAAAACCCCTATGCCATATCCTGTGAAGAATCTTCCAATGTCAAGTGACAAAGCTCCCTGTATAGACAGAAAAAAAAAACACAAGTGTGTTTACAATGATTATAATCATGTAAGGAGACCCGATTAATTGTCCTGTCTTAAGAACCCGACTCAAGAGAGAAAAGAAGATTGAAATGACAAAAAAAAGAAAGTATTTAGGAGTCCAGAAGTTGCATATTGCTCAAACCCTAGAGAAGTAGATTGCAAGCCATCCAGCAATGCAGAAACCAGCTGACATTCTCATTGCCTGCTTACATGAAAAACCCGAATATTTTAGCCATAAGAAAATGGACAAGCATTGGAATAACTTAAAAAAGAGACTTTTACATACCCCTTTTCGACCTATGAAGTCTGCGATTCGACCACTTGTTATAGCACCAATCATGGCACCAATTGTTATTATTGATCCAAACATGGAGTACTGTAGGATGAAACTGAATTCAATTCTAATTCATCTAACGTGGTATAGCATAAATGTAGAAAGAGAAAATCAAGTGAAGGCAACCTCAGACAGTGTTAAATTTAGATCTTCCCTTATAGCAGACTGAGTTGGTGCAGAGTAGCCCACCTGCAAAAAAATTAACTTAAAGCTAAACAACCCTTTTCTTTGGTTTATTTGTTTCAGTTTTTCGTTTGTTCCTGACCAAAAAGAAGAAAAAAATTTAAAAAAAGAGGAAATTTTTAATTAAAAGTCTATCTGAAACAACAAAATTTACTAGTAGAAACACTGATTAATATACTTACACATGATCCAAACTCAAAAGAACCACAGACAGCAACAGATGTACTTAACAAAACCATCCCAATCGATCTGTTTTCGCCATGTTTACTAGATTGATCATCTGCAGAGTATACTGTATTGCTGTGCTCAATAAATGGCTTTTCCAAGTCTTCAAGCCCTTTATCCACACCATTTTCCATATCTTTACATTGATCAGTTTCCATTTCTGTCTATATTTCTATCTAAATACCAAAAAAGAAGAAAAAAAAAAGATAGCAGAAAGAAGAAGGATAGAAGAGAGTAGTAGGCTTGATTTGAATGAGAATTTATGGGTTTCTTCTGCTATTTATACATGTTCAGTGATGTAGGTAGACATTTAAATATAAAAAATAAAAAAATGTTTTCATGGGTCTTTGTTCTCATGTTAATGATTAGATACAAAAATAATCAGATTCATTTTCATGAATCATGTGGGATGAAGCTGTCACTGACGTGTGATCTTTATCAGTCCATGCTAGCATATGGAATTTTGAAACGGAAATCTGTCGGAGCTGGCAATTTTGAGATGGTGTGCCATGACAATAAACTTATGGCAATATGACTCATATGGCAAGAACAAATGGCCACTTTTCTGCATTAAATATTTAGTGTTTTTGATTGTCCTCTTGCTTGCTTGGATTACCATGGTTCAAAGTATCAACCGAGTCGTATCAAATTCAATATCATTTTACGTCCTATATAAGGATTAAATTTTTTTTTTAAAACGGTGGAAATGATTGAAATAATTCTGTTTCTAAGGAGACTGAAACGAACCGGTGATTGAATCGAAATTTCAATTTTTCGAGTGTTCCGAAATGTTTCGAAGTATTTCTAAATGTTTCAACTAATATTTCTCAATATTTCAAAGTGTTTCAGTATATCTTGATCAATGGTTGGGAATGATTTGAAAATAAGTTCTCAAAATTTTTATCCATTTCTGTTCTGTTTTCAAAACACATTCGAAACGTTAACCGAAACAATGCCTCGAAACGAAATTTTAATCATTTGTCATATATTAACCTTGAATCTTACACGACTCAAGGAAGTCATGGCTAGGTCAACCTCTAGTAGTCGAGGTCGTCTTCACATGATTGGAGTATATCGTCCATAATACTACAATATGGTCTAAATCTCTTTCGTTTAGTGTCTTCTTTAATCTAATATTTCATACTATCGCCCGATTCTTTTTTGCGACGCCAGATCCGATGCATCACAAGTCCCTTCAATTCAATATCCCTTGATTTCTCTAGTTTCTTGAATCACTTCGAATTCGATCTGACAATGCCATTAGCTCAATGAACACAAACATTGTCATTATCACTGAAAAGTAGTGGACCCTCTGGCTTATCTTAGGTAATGGTAACTCAAGTGGGACCCAATATTTAAAAGTGGGTCCCTTATTCATATGCCGTTAAGTAATTTAAATTTAAGTGAAAATATAATAGAGATAATTTAAATGTCAATTAATTACGTTATTTCTCACAT
The DNA here is from genome assembly GCA_023539305.1 of Ilex asprella. NCBI lineage: Eukaryota > Viridiplantae > Streptophyta > Magnoliopsida > Aquifoliales > Aquifoliaceae > Ilex > Ilex asprella. The sequence continues at coordinate 30,219,984 of CM042194.1, forward strand.
AACAAATGCTCATAATATATGAGAGAATAATGATATATAACATAAAATTTGATGATTTATACAAGATTCCCATGACATGTGATTTAAAGAGGATTAAAGGTATGTAGCGTGACAGATGCATAGAGACCATTATTGGAACTCAGACTAGTAAAAATTTGGACTATTTCTCGATTTGTGTGTGTTATCCTTGCGTACGGGTTATACTAATGAGAGGAAAAGTTTCTCAAACCATCTTTCACCTAATTTAATTGTTTTATATAATACTAGCGACGACCAAATGCGATGCACGAAAATTGTATCTCATTACCTTCTTTTACCCCTTTCACTGTCTCCTCCTCTCTCCTATCCCACCATTTAAGGAGTAAAGAAGTTTTAAACAAATAATTATAAAAAATTGGAGTGATAGAAAGTAACTTTTTTAAAAAAAAGTAAATGATTCCTTTAACCCTTTCACCACCTCCTCCTCTCTCCTATTCCATCATTTAAGGAGTAAAGAAGTATTAAACAAATAATTATAAAAATTTGGAGCGATAGAAAGTAGCTTTTTTTTTAACAAGTAAATGATGAGCTATTAGTTAGTGAAGGGATGATTATGTCACACGGTGAAATATAATTTGATTGAAAGCATTAAAATAAATCAAAATTCTAAAAATTGAGAGAACAAGGAGGGTATGCCTCCCAAAGTCTCTCCTTTGTTTATTATATAATATAATTGGCGTGCGCCTTGTGCGATACATGAAATGTATAACTCGTTTTGCTCTGGCTCATTCCTTCCACCTTTCTTGTTTCTCTCTTTTCCTATCACACAACATGAGTAGTTCAAGAATCATTAAAGTTTATAGGGGACTGATGAAAGTTTATATGAGTAGTTAAATAATTGAATGAAGGGTGATTAATTGGTAGTGAAAAAGTCGGTGTATTAGTCAGGTGTTGGTTGTTGATTGCAGAATACTTAACTTTATAATTTACTAAATGAAAATTCTAGAAATTAAGAATAGTGGGAGAGAAGACTTCTCAGGTCATCTCTCCTAAAAATTGATTATTATTATTATTATTAGCGGGAACCCAGTGCGCTGCACATAATAATAATAATAATAGCTCATTCCTTCTTACTCTTCCAGTCTTCCTCTTTTTCATCACCCGAAGAAAATCAAGAATTATTAAAGTTTATAGAAAATTAAACTGAATTTTTTTAAAAAAAATGAATGAGGTTAATTGGTAAGATATTGAAAAGGTGTAATATTAGCCAAATATTGATTGTTGATTGAAAAATACTTAACTTTTATAATTAATTAAATAAAAAATTTATAAAAGTGAGAGGGAAGATTTCTCAAGCCCTCTTTCTAAAAAAAATGATTATTATATAAATATATATATACACATATATTTTTTAAAAGTATGTATATACATTAATACGTATATAAATAGATAGACTTATCACAGTGTTGTGGTTCTATGATGGAAACTCTAACTTTGTAGAAGAAAAGAATGTAATTGACGACACACCATATAGAAAAGGGGATTAGAAAGAAATCTGCTTTTAGCTTTGAAACATCTTCCCTATCCTTTTTTTTTTTCATTTTTATGCAGTCAAGGGTATTAGGAAAATGATGCTTTTCCAAAAGCTGGAATCTTTGGGAAATGACAAATATGGCATGATCTCAAAAAGATGTATAATCTCATGAAGATGTAAAGTATACATTTTTTTACCTTATCATTATAGAGAGTTTCAAAGATGGCACAATGTCATTCTCTTTTTGTTATGGATACTTAACGTTATTTGCATTATTTCTTTGTCGGATTTGTGAAAAAAGCAGCTCAATTATTTGTTTTTATTTTGATGACTTAATGAAAATATAAGCAAATGCAGAGATTTATTGTGGGTGTCTTGTATTCTCGTCTAGTTAAGAAATTAATTTGTAATTTGTTCTCCTCAGATATTTGGAAATGTGGATGTCTTGAAATACCCTTGGAGAAAATAGGGTATTTTGGTTCTACCAATACAATGTAGGCCACTTAGTTTTTGTCGATTAAAGAATTTTGTATAAACTTTCATTTCGTTTCTAAAATGAATAAGTGATGGAAGTTCTAAATTCTCGTGCTTTGAAATATTTTAGAATCGAAATTTAAGTTTATCTCTGCTTTTATTGTGTTTCTGAATCATTTCTACAATATTTTTTGTTTCAGAGCCGAGTAAAACAATGATCGAAACGAAATTTTTGAACTCTCTCCCTTTCTAGGTCACTTTACATCAAAACTAAAAATCCCAGAATTACAACAAAGAATTGAACAATTTTTAGTGGTTTGATTGTTCTTTTTGTGCATTGTAGGCTGGTTAATCGTGTCAGTGGTGAAGCGAATTCGTATTAAAAAATACTTCGTTCATATTCAATTCATTTATTAATTTGTGTCTAATAAATCGTATCATATCATATATGAATCATGTATAATCAATTCATAAACGAGTTGTATCCTATATTTTTTTAATTGACTTCATCTGTACTCGCTTCGTTTATTAATCATATTGTATCAAATCTACTTATTTACGAACAGGAGGATTTAAAAAAGATCTAAATCCTTCATTCATATCCAATTTCATATTTTAACGCTTTACACTGTGTGCTTGAGACCCACCAAGCACATGAAAATTCTTGAAACAGACACAGTACCAAAAACTCCAGCATACCATGCATAGGCCAGCCAGTTGTTTAGCTCATTCTGAGGGACATTACTTTTATTAGGATGGGATTATTTTCATCCTCTCTGGCCTATCCTCTTCTGGTGGCATCTGGATAGTCTTGACATGACACACCACCTCATTTTATTCTTCATCCAATTGCACTTTAACATACCATCCAAGCTGTTAGTTTAATAGTAAATCGTACCTCTTTAAGATCGTTCTTGAATTTTATGCAATTATCAAGCAGGGTTCGATTCATAAAAATAATACAGTTTTATTGTTTGACTTTAATGATGTTGTGATAACGGACCGTCCTACTGAGTTAGTAATTATAACTCGATTTATGTATTAAAAAAAGTGTACTTTACATGGGGACACCTTAGTTAACAGCTTATAAAATATCATGGACCCCACAGAAAACCAGTAATAATGATTAATTTCAAATTAATAAGTTTTAGCAGTGGAGTAGGCAGACATTAGGAAGAATAATACCTTTGGGAGGATGGTAATGGGCTAAAACACAATGTAATGCCCATTATTTAACTTCCAGAATTGAAAAAACAAATACCAAACAGCTGTTTATGACTCACCTAAGAGTCATCATTTTGGATTGTCTTATTTACTTACTTGCTTTGTGGGCTAAGGGAACGACAGAGCAAAGGTTAGAGACAATCGACAGATCACTCGAGAATCCTACCAAGCACGGAGTATAAATTTAAATGTCTTGAATTTAAATATTGATAATTTTTTAGGATTAAATAATAAAAGATTTATCTCTTATGAATACCCTAGTCCCGACATGAATGATCTACTTTTGATCGGACTAAAAAAATAATTAGTCGAGATATATATATACTGACCCTGACATCCTTGACCGTTAAACTAAAAAAAAAAAAAAACCCCGGTAGGAAGTTAGCTAGCCAAATTGCAATTGGTTGATTCTTATTATGAAGTTAGGTGCCCAAATTGCAAATTGTTGACTATACCCAACTTTCAACATAATTTGGAGTATGCCCATCTCTTTCACATGGCATTCAGATTCAGGGTCGTTTGTAAATTCCTTCAACTCTTGTTGTATTAAATCATCAATCATGAGTGACAAGACTGGAATTTTACAAGTTGGGGACGAGGAAACTAAGGCCTAAAAGTTGGAAAATATATACCCACAAATAATCAAACCAAAGATCTATAATATAAAATAAAACAAGTTTTCATAAATTCATTCGATAATTTTGAAATAAACTTATCCAACAATCACTAATATTCCTCTCAAAATAATTCACATTATACCATTTTTTCAGACACGAGTCACCCCTAATAACAAACATAACAAGAAAAGTTCAAAATTCAATTCCATCCAAATAACCCAATTATTTGTTTAATTCAATCCATAAATTTTAAGAAGCAAGTAGGATACCTCATTTAAGAGAGAGAGAGAGAATATCCATTCTTTTGCATTTCGATTCAAAATAAAAAACATGAATCACATTCTATCCAATAAACCTTTAAACAGAACGTTGTTCAAAAAAAAAATCTTTATTCTTACAGAATGGATATGATTTCGACTTCCATGACTGCACCCCTATGAACGATTTGCATGTTAAATACATGCATTTCAAAATTCCAATGCCACTAAATACACATAGTGAAAGAGAAGATACAAGGAAGACGAGGGAGAATACAACAATAATTGATCATGTCTCCTCCAATTCACCTGGCAGTACGGCAGGTATCATCCCATGATGCCATCAGAAAGATCAAAAATAAACTGAAGCACTTGGACCAAGCAGCCTCAGCAAACAAAAGGTAAACACCCCAGCAACCAAATCAACAAGCTGGTTCTTCAGACAGTTTAGTCCTAACTAATATTAGTGTACATCAGTGGACATATCAATGCAGTGGCGGGAGGTTTGTGCATTGGGTCACGGGCTGCCATTTTTCATTGGCAGATAGGTACATATCAGAACAAGAGCCCACTTTTGATCCAAGATTTCCTTTGACATCTAGATCTAGGAGTTGTCAAACAGACACCTCCGTATAGTTGTTGCAAGTTTGCCAACCTCCCGTGGGTGGAGAAGGACTGCACATAGTCCACAACAAACAGCAGCAGCAACAGCAATAACAAAGATAAGAGGACGAGATGTCAAAATGGGATTAGTAAATAGGCGACTGTAAGATTTCCTCGGCCGTTCCTTAACAACATTTACGCTCATGACAAAATCCTCATTTAAAAGTGGAACAGTTCCACTTCTGTCCGAAGATGTTAAACCCACAATGGCATCCAACTTGCCTTTATGTGTTACCTCCATATCCTGCAAATTTAAAACCAAATATACTAGATTAACATGAGATAGATGTAAGCCTTCTTAGATTCAAATCCCCCTTGAAAAGAGTGAAAATGAGTCCTCATATGAGACAATCAGATTATTGACATGACCCCTTTAAGAAAAAAAAATTGTAAGCTGGTAAACGATTCTGGAGAACAGGTTATACCCCACATGAATGCCTGATCCAACTTTCCATTCAGCCATAAGTGATCCTACACAGAGGTTCGATGATCACAATACCCATATTTTTCTGATTGTGATGTGATTTCAAGTATAAGCCAAAAGAGAATACAAGAAAGCAAAAACAGAAAAACTACCAAAATTGCAGTAAAATCCACCAAATCTCCAATCTACTACATTTCTTTGTGTTATTTGTACCAATAACCGGTTTATGGATAAGTGCTCTTGGAGTAGTCGGTCTGGCCTTGAACATACGTGCCTATGACTTCGTTTCTCAGGAAATTCACGCAGCGGAATTTGAGACTTTCTACACCAAAAATATTGTCTTAAACGAAGGTATCTATGCTTGGATGGCGGCTCAAGATCAGCCTCATGAAACCCTCATATTCCCTGAGGAGGTCCTACCATGTGGAAACGCTCT